>WIPJ01000407.1:17320-57655 GCA_018155075.1 Cassiopea andromeda
ATATAGCAATCCAAAAGAACTATAAATATATATATATATATATATATATATATACACACACTCTAAGTATTTGCAAAGCATTAACGACAAAAAGACTGAAGTAGAAAACGCAAAGGTATAAAACAAACAGCGCTTCATGGCTTTACTTTAGTTACAAATTTTAAATCAATTAGTCAAAATTGCTTTCAGTAGGTAGCCTAATTGTGAAGACCAAACACGTTAGGAGGAATAATTGTGTTATTTCACGTTACCACTCGATTTTTATCCGTGCATAACCCGGAGCACTTAATGCATTTTTGCAATTGCATGAAAATTCTGTTCCATTTCTACATCAATGGGAAATATGAGTACTTTATGGGATCATTTTCTACTGATACATGTTGTAGTTCTTTACAAGTTTTCTATACTATGATACATTTATCTGAAAACATTGCGCATAGAATTCAAAACACTGCTCACCTTCCTTCTATAGACTGCATTTCGTGTCACAATCTGATCAGTATCAATTCTCTCACCAACAAAAGTCTCAGCTCTCGCCTGTGGTGCAAATATCTCATGAAGCTCATTGTTCTCGTGAAGCAGTCTACAGACCTCAAGACATGATGCCATTCTTGAAAGCAATTGCAACTTCGTAAGTACACCCTTCGATTTTGGCAGTTTTACAATTGGTGACTTCACATTGAAAGCAAAAAAGGAAAGCAACATTCAATTATGACCGATTACATCTGTTGTCAAGAGCCAAGTTGTCAAAGATTTTAAATGAAGACAAAAGAAATTATCTTGCAAAAGATGAAACAGACTCTGATTTCTAAACACAAGGCAATACAATTCCTCGGATCTCAAAAGGTAAATACGCAATTTCTAATAAATAATCGCATAAAAGCAATTGAAACTGGCTTAGAAAGTTACAAGGTAACATCAGTTCTGTGAAAATATTGTACTGTATGAAAATAAGCAACTAAATACGATATAATGTATAGAATACATGGATTGATCACCTTCCATCCTTATGGTACTTTTATCAATAAAATATGGTGTACATATCTGATTGCCATTTGAGTAGAAGAAAAGTAATGTTTTACTAACAAATTGAAGACACTGATTAACGAATGTTGCAAACCTGGAAGGCTTGTCTGAACATTGATTTCACGGGTAAATACAACTTAGTTTGCGCTTTACACAACACCTCCGTAACATGTTCATTACTGCCGCTGTATTGACTATCGGTGCAAAATGAAAAGTCAGAGTCAATTGTACCTCGCGACATTCCAGATCCGAGAGACTCACAATATCTTTAAGATAAAAAAACATATACCGACGTTATGAATCAAACGCCTCTTCATCAAAGCAATTGGGAAAACATCTGACAGTTACTACAATAATCATGCATCTGAACCATAGATTTTTGAACATTAAGGCATGTATTGCAAACATTAACTCATGACCACAAATCACTAAGGAAATATGCAGCAATAGTTCTAATTGACCGCTGGTACCTAAAGCAGCAATTTTATTTGCAATAACTTATCAGAAGGAAATTAGATCGAGTGTCATCAAATGTAAATGTAAAAAATAGAGATAAAAATGAATATGAAAGCAAAAATAGTAAGAAGATATGCAAGTAGTCATACATATGAATATTACTCATTGCTTACGCTCCTAAAATAAATGAATATGTTGCTATTTCTTCTGAATTCTTCACCTGTTCACAACAGCTATTGAGGACTCAGGCAGGATGCTAAACTCCTTTCCAAAGTGTTGAAATGAACTCAGGTGGTTCTCAAATAGCAACGACGATATTCCAACATCATTTGGGTTAAGATATGTTGGAAATCTCTTCAGAACTTCAAACTCAGTTCTTTGAAAGCCATCAATTTTCTGAGCAAGGAAAGACCATAATGAACACATTAAGTGTGGATATCAAGACAAGCAAGCAAATTATGGCTAGATTAATACTAAAACTCTCATCTAAATAGGTATGCAAGACTTTTTTTGTAAGAAAGTAGCCACAAATGCTCAAAAATTCAAAAAGTTGATAGGTCTTTAAATATAAAAACTCAAAATATCAGTGTACAGCATGCTAATTGACAAGAGTTTTCATTATTTCAAGTTTAGCCTTTTACATCTGTCATTAACATACATGAGCAAAAACATAGCAAGACAGACTGTGCTTCAGGAAACACTTCTGGCTGCACTAATTTTGAATTCATGACAATAATGTACCTTCTGCTATCATAGATAAACCATTTGTTAGTTACAAAACATAATAACAGTAAGTAGTTATTAGCTGTGGCAGACATCCAAGAGGGGGTACTTGCCCTCCTCCCAATAATTGAAACCTAAGGATTCTTGAAGAGGCTGTGCCCCCCGCCCACCAACCTGATAGATGTCAAATTTTTCATCACTGAGAGTCTATAGTTCCTCAAGGTCAAGCTTGCTGTTTATAGTAAGCTAACCAGTCATTCAACTCAACCTTTAAACGATCAACTTTTTATGTCAAAGGAAGGGGCAACTGTGAATCATAAATCATATTATGGGTGCTGTTGATTGCATATGCAAGTGCTATTGAGAGCTTGCTGTTAACCTCAAACCTAATATTATTAATCTGAAGGGTCCTCATGTTTATTTTTTCTTCATAATTCAAACACCACTTTTTTGACCATATTCATCACTCACTTTCAGGAATTATGAAAAAGTGCTTCAAAATCATCACTTACAGTAGGTTCCTTACTTGTTTGCTTAAGTTTTATCTTCATTGTCTGTTACACTTGTTTACATTGCTTTTTGAGCTCATCTGCACACATATGTCTAATGATATTCTTAGTAGTGGTATTACAAATGCACCATAATTTATACATGACCTATCACAAGCACAGCATTTTACAAGGCCTCCATACTCATCCAATACCTGCTTGCATTCTTTTTCAATGTGTAAACTTTGCTGCTTACAATCAAAAGATTGGAGGAAACTAAATGTAACCATGCAACTTTCAAACTATAAGCCCAAGAACAATACTGTTCCTTCACACCATAATAATTCAATAGTTCCAAGGACAAGGGCCACAGCGAGAATCATAGTCGATCAAAATATTCCATTTTTTCCATTGCATCTATAATCAACACTACCAAATTTTATTGACAAATCCGTTATGAAAACTATTGACAAATTCTTTATGACAAATCCTTTATGAATCCATTTATTAAGACATTTCGAGGCAAAACTTGTCCCATCTTCAGTTAATCAAATAAGAAAAAGGGGGGGCTAATATAATCTATTAGAACAATAAACCTTACAATCTGGATGTGTATACCAATAAAAGGAGAAGGGTGTGAGTCAATAGCCATAGAATTGGGATGTGTATACCCATAAAAGGAAAAGGGTGAGAATAAACACAAAAATTAGTCAAAATATGTGTGCATGTAAGGTAAAGGGTGTGTAAGCTAAAACAATTGCTAAATAGAAGACAAGGGCACACAAACAGACAATAGTTCCAGTTTCAATCATCTCATGGCTACAAAAACTGGTTTGATTAAATACCTTAACTCCTCCAGTGTCATCTTCACCCAAAGTAATGAGTACCCAAAGTAATCCATTTCTCCATTTCAATATCTTTTTAATGTTCACTAGCATATTGTAATTATGTGGAATAACAAAAGACACACATTGATCCACTGTAAGTCTGTGTAGGTAAACCGAGTAAACAGTTGCAACAATTATTGCATCATGATTTAATAGTACATCATCTATCCATGTGTCACTCAGCAAAATAATATGATACTTTTCCAAATACTCAAAATTTGTAGACATTTTAAGTTCCAGCAAAGTTGAAAACAAGATTTCTGCAGTATCATCTGATTCCATAAGAAGTGCAATTTTCCTTTTGGTTGCTTCTCCAGTTTTATCAATCAAAATATCTTTTACATGATCCAACCAGTCTATCTGGGCCAAACAGCTTGAATTTTCACAGGCAGCATGGCATTTGTGGCTAATCAAGACTTGCAAAACCAAACTCTTAGTTCTAAGGAATTTCAAAATCAATAATTCATATTCTCCTACTTCTCCAAATCTGTCTTCAACTAACTTATCAAATTTGGTTAAACTCCATGAAAATGCTAACATCCCAAACATCCTCAAGTGCAGCCTAAGCGACTTAACATGCTGCAGCAGCATATGTACTACCTCAAACAATCTTCTATCTTTCATGTAAAATGACAACACTTCTTCACAGGAATTTAGAGTTTGATGTATCTGGTATAATACTAAATCAGATGGTTCACTGCTGCCCTCAATAGTAATAATGTTAGTTTCAATCAAATTTCCATTTTGTCCAATAACAATAGAATCTGATGCCACTTTTATACTAACAGGAAGAATTTTGTCACACATGTTGAATAGTTCATCAATATCAACTGGATTATTGAGATATTCCTTTATATTCAAGATCAATACAATGCGAATTTGAAAATCAGCACACATGGTAAAGAGAGGCTTTACTTTTATCAACGCTGATTCACTAATACGATCAAGCGTTAAGTCAATAACCAACAAGGAAATGGTATTTTTTAACACATCTGTCTCTGAAGTCAACAAAAAAGTTTCCATTGGAATTGAGTAGATTGCCGTCTTTTCTTGCAACAAAATTGAATCAAAGAACTTTTTACAATTATTGAACTCCAAAAAATTCAAATTTGTATGTAAGCCAACCCAATGCTTCAGATCTGCAGGTTCTGAAAAGAAGAAGTGTGATTTTAACAGGGGAAAACAGCATAAAAACTACCCTATCTATTTGCTTACTTTAACATTTTATTTGATAATCTCAATAAAAGCCAATAAGATCTGTATCTTCATATTTCCTATTCCGTATTTATACAAAAGGTAGTTTCTAACCAAAGTTGTGGTCTTGGGGAGGGCTCAAAGAACACATTTCCTTTGTTAAATTTTTTGGCACTGTATCCCTAAAAAGGACTCTCCTCCCTCTTAGTTCCATATGTGAAATTAAATATAAAATTAAATAGTCATGATAATCATATGAAGAGAAGAGTTACAATGATTAGGATGAGTATGCAAAAATCTTACCATCTGAACAACCATTCCGAGACAAAACAATTGCTGATTTGTTAGAAAGCTTGACAAATTCATGTAGTATATGATTTATCAATATATCCTTAAATTCAACACCATTGATACACAAAATGCAATTATCTTTGATGGCAGCTACCACATGATCATTTACAAAACAATGCCTGGCAAAATTTACTTCCATTTTTTCAATGCCGTGGTTGTTCGTCCGGCACCGGATCCGTAACTCCTTGCGCTATTCGTCCGTAACACGTGCGCATATACACAAATCTAATGCTAGGCCAGGTAAACATTAGTTTGTCGGCCTAGCCAGCAAAAGAGTAAATCAAAATGAGATAAAGAGTGGCAAGAAACATAAAGAGCAAAACAATGGCTATTTTATCGTAATTTTAAGCAACTTGCTTGTATAAAAACATCACCCCTCAACTAGATATTCGAATCCATTGTCCATCACACAACGTTCAAAGTGCGAAAAAATAAATACATAGCTGAGACATCTAAAATTTTAACAGTTTTGTATAATAATCAAGGGGAGCTTCTGTATAATTGTAAATGACGGTTATGTTTACTTAAGCTGTTTTTCAAGTCTTCAGCATTCGAGAAGTACTTGAGCGTACGTACGTTCTTTGAGCAGCCCCCTCTCCCCTGTATGCATTCGTACGCTTTTTTGGATATCCCCTCCACCTTCGAGCGTACGTACATTTTGAACTACGCCGAACTTACATACATACAAAAATAGAAAGAAATAAAGCCGCTGATCGCACATTTCATTTCTACCGCGCATCTGTGCCTGTTTTACGCACGCATAGCAAAAGGAGTTACGGATCCGGTGCCGGACGAACAACCACGGCGCTTTTTCAATGAAACCTTTTGTCACCTAAAACTTATCATAGGTCCATCATATCTTTCAAATCTAGTGATACCATACAGATCACCACGTGAAGTAGTAACGTAGTGCCATCTGTGGTAATCGACACTCATTGAATTTGCGTGTTGGTTGGACTGCAAGAACTTAAAGTTCAACGTGATCAAATGAGCGCACTTGTTTATGTCATCAATACTCGAAAGGAGGCTAACCTGCGCATGGTTATTTGTGACCTTTGAAGATGGCTGCGTGGTTAAGGAATAAATGTACGGTGAACCTCTTAGCAGCGGTGTACAGAAAAAGCGAAAGGCCACTTAGGCTGGTTATGAGTAGAGCTATGGTACTGTAAAGTAAACATTATTGTTTTATTTATAACTGTTGTAGAAAGTAACTTAAATGAACTTAGAGTTCCTAAAATGTTCACGACTTCACCACTGACATGGAATGGAATAATTTGACATTTATTGTTCAACTTACTTCTACCATACCTTCATTCTGCATCCCATACTCTTTCGCCATCATAGATTTACGCCAGAATGCTAAGATAAGAAAAAATGTATGGCAATATAAGGGAGTTGTCATTAAGTATCTGTCATGGGTGGGGGCGGAGGTTATTCGAGAGGGGCATGTAACATAGATACAATTTTAAGGAAGGGTTTCAAACAAATTGGTAAAAAATGGAAGAGGTATGAAACCAAAATTATATATATTTCAAAATTTTACAAATAACTTAGCCAGTCAAGTGGTTTAAAGTGTCAGTCATAATCTGATGATTCTACTTCAGTGCTAACACCTGGAGCAAGTTTTTCTCGAGTATGAAAGCAATCAAATAAGCTTTTCTGACATTTTTTAGCTGCAAATTTTCTTTTTTTCACTTTGGTCATTTCCTTTGGCTTTTGAAGCTGGATGTTAAGATTTTGTGTAGTATGACTTGCAAAGTCTAAAGCATCTGAGGAAAAGTAGTAATTCTTTGTATACAGAGAATGGCTGCTTTTCCTCAGATCCTTTAGACTTTGCAAGAATCTATGAATCACCTGTCTGTATTTGTCAAAATCTGTTAAATGAATTGAGCTGTCTGCTCTTGTGTTGACTTCACCCAATGAAGGAATATCACTCATTAGTAAATGCACAACATCTTTTACTTTGTTTTGAAGGCTTGCTCCCTATTCTTTAATTTAATTTCTTACATTTGTGGTTGAAAATCTTTCTGTCTCTTTGCCTCTTGAATCATGCTCTGCTATTTAATTTGTTCTCCTCTTTACAAGGCTGCTGTTGTGCTCTGCTAATAGCTCCGTGTGCATTCTGCAATGCAGTGGTTAGCTCTTCCAACAAATATTATTTTGAATCAATAACTCTTAGCACATTTGCTTGCCATTGTTTGACAGTCAAATTTTTATGAAACAGATTTGAGTGTAGATTGCCTATCTCCTATAGTTTTGTTGTAACTTCATCTAAGCTCACTATAAATTGGAAGCAAAGCAAATACTATGAGCCTGGCAGACCAATTCCCATTGTCAAGTGTAACCACTTGCGTCTGCAAAATTTCTGAAAAGGGAGCTTAATTGCACCCAAACCCAAGGGCATATCAACTAGCAAAAGGGGTGTTTTGCAAAAAAGCAAACAATCTAGGACAAGGGCTATTTTACTATCAACTCAGTTCATCAATCTGCCGATACCTTTGCATAATACATTCATCAAGAAAGGCATATATGCAACTATGCATGAGCACAGTCGCTGTGAAATATTTCTCAAGCTAGAAATACTTATAAGCAGATGTACATCAGGGTTGTTCTCACTATGAAATATATATAATTTATAATACATGTATCAGGCAGTGAGAAAAACCCTGATATACATCTGTTCTTTTCTAATCTTAGTGAGATGAAAGCAGTTCATTTTTGTGCACAAACATCATGCAATTTAAATTTGAGTATAAATTATGAGACTTAGTGGATTTTTTACATGGCTAAATAAAATAGCTATTGTTGAATACAAAGTAACAGTAAAATTATTGCTAATGTGTCATTATTGTGATAAAAAGTCAATATTCATGTGTACTATTTGGGGATATTATTTCATGATAATAGTAAGAACATACTGGAAAGGAGATACTCTATCATTATGATTTGAATGTAGGGAAAGTAGAAAATGATGGATTATTTTTTCCCAGAGGTTTTGCTCTTAAATATAGAAATAAGACATCCCTTTTTTTGGTACTAGAAACTGTGATATTGTGAGTAACCAATTTGAAGTCTCACCAAATTATAATAAATTATTAGGCCTATAAATGAATGGAGGCTTCCAAGTCAGGTTCCCACACATCACACCGATAATTCTCCTATCTTCACAATGATAATACTTGCTTGGTCGTTCACTTTAATCTATAAATATATGAGTGACTTCGAAACTGTTTTTACACAAATTTGTGGATCATATAAAGGTAATCTCATTTCCTTTTTCAACAACTTTACTAAGGTCATTGATTGGGTCTTTAATAGCCATTATTTCTGTTGCTGTTGTTGTTTTATACATTGCATAGAGGTACTTCTATGTATTACTGGGTGTTTAAGAAAAAGAGTAGTAAAAGTTAAGTTAAAAACAGGTGAAAATAGTCAGTTTTCCAGAGTCCATCTTGGGTGCTTGCCTCTGATAGTGAGCATTGACCAGACGTATGAACTGCACATAGTTCTGTATTCTAAACATTTTGTTCTGTATTCTAAACATTTTGTTCTGTATTCTAAACATTTTGTTGAGCATGAAATTTGTTTCAGATCTTTTTGAGGGGTATCAAGTAATTTTTCAACTTTTGTGGTGGGGTATCAAAATTTATTTGAAAATTCAGAAAAGCCTCCACCCTTCCATGACAGATAATTAATGACCACTCCCTAACTAATTGTAAGTGTCACCAAGCAAAAGAAGGGAAAACATGTTGACTTATGCCAGCAGCGTATTTGCAGAAGTCTTCTCACACCATCAGTCCTTGGCAAAAGAGGTGTGGAAGTCAATGGGGATATACCTTGCTGCCCATACTGCAGAGTGTGGCTACTGCAGAGTGTGGCTATGAGATCTCGAGTTTACACAAGCAAAATAATGGATGTGGCAAGTACGCACTTGTACTCGGCCATGCACTTCAAGTATGTACATACTTTTGGCATACAGAAAGGAACCATTTATTGTGGTCACTCAGTGACTGTCATATCAAGCTGTGAAGTATGGCATCTGGACACCTAAAATATTCAAAATCTGTGGTGCACTAACAGACCTTCCAACCTCTGAAAACCTCAAACTGTGAGATCTCAAAATTAATGTGGAAAAACCTTGAGCTTAAGAAACTGGGGGGCACTGATCTTTGGGGGAGACTTAAAAGGCACTGTCATATGCTACTATTTTAGAAGACAATATTCTTAAATGTCTAAATTTGGAAGAAGCAGGAAAGTCGAGAACATAAAGAGAAGTTAATAAATCTGGGAAACTGGAATTGGTGGGGAGGGGTAAATAGATGCCTTGAGATCTAAGACATTGCTTCTAAGAACTCTATGGTCCTAGTAAGATTGGGGGTTGGAAAAATTTTCATAAATTAATTAGCTAATAGGAAAGGTCCTTCCCAGATAGTTGGTTGCTGCAAAGTATTCAAAAACAAAGAAGTTTGCTTTAAATGTTCACATTTACTGTTGCCTTTTGATGTAATTACATTTTATAGACAATTTCTTTTAACCTCTGAGGTGTTATTATTCTTTGTTATAGGTTTTTGCTACCTTTCTGGAGCTTTTAGAATTTCCTCTTCTGGACAAAAACTGTGAGATCTCGGGGCTACACCATGAGACCATGAGATTTGATCAGAAACTCTGAGATTTGGAAGGGCTGCATTAACATGCACCATGGAAGTTCTTCGCACACTATGTCATGCCTGTTTTTGCACCATGAGTCCCCTAAGCATCATTTGTAATACAAAAGGGCCCCAGTGTACCAACATCATCATAGGTTACAATGTGCCACAGATCTGTGGTGTCATAAGTGCCAACACTAGTCTGGCTGGAAATATCATGTCCAAGCCTTGAAAGTAGAGATGGTTTGGTGTGCCTTGAAAGTAGAGTTGGTTTGGTGTCTTGAAAGTAGAAATGGTTCAGTGGAAGGTTGAATGCAGCTTTCCATTCACCATCAGAGATTTTAGACTTTCCATACATTTGGAATATTTTCGCCCCATTTGACCAATAAGCACAATTGCACTGCTGGTTACCCCCCCCCAAATCCTGCTTCATACTGCTTGCCAGCTGTTCTGGGGCTACTGAGCATATTTTGCATTAGTATGGACAGCCTATTATTCCAGTATTGGTGTAGCTATTGTGTTTTTGTTTTTCCAACGGTAAGGCTACAACCCCCAGTACTGCCCATTCTATGATATATTACTGTCATAAAAAGTTGTTTTGATGTTTTCAATTATCTTTTAGGCCAGCATGAGGATTGAGACAGATACAATGGGGGAGATGGAAGTTCCAACTGATAAGTATTATGGTGCCCAAACTGCAAGATCCATGATGAATTTCCCAATTGGAGATGAAAATGAAAAGATGCCTGTAAATTCAAGATTAATATTCCATACTTTTGCATTATAAACTCAAACTATTATGCAGGAACACTTAGCAGGTCTGGCATGGTTTTTATATGATTGTTTGCTATTATATGTATAAGTCAATAGTCTTTTAAAGATTTGTGTGTGTACAGCTTTTAGAAAGAATATTATTAATTTATAGACATGGTGACAACACAGCATGCAATTTTGTGAAGACCATGCCAGACTTGAAAATCATTCCTGAATTAAATCTGTTGTTGTTGTTGTTCCTGCAGTTGTCACCACAACAATGAAAACAAGTTCTTAACTATTTGATTGTTATCATGTATTTCTATATATTCATGATTTTGTTACTTGGCTTTTGGTGTAAGCAATATTTTCTTGTACTTATTGCAATTCTTTAAAAAGAAATTTTAATTCTACTAATGGGAAGATCATAATTTTTTTCAAATCATGCAATAGAGCTATTAGATGTAATAGAAAACTTGTGTTGGTTTATGTAGATGGATGTTATCAAAGCTTTTGGATACCTAAAAAGAGCAGCAGCTGAAGTTAATATTGATTATGGTTTGGATGCACAGATTGCTGAACATATATGCAAAGCATGTGATGAGGTACAATAATGCATTTTGTGTCAAGCACATACAGTATTTCAGAATAGTATTGCATCTTAGGGCCAGAGCATGCATAACCATTTGCAATGTCAGAAACTCAGTGGGATTCAGATATCTCTTAGAAGAGCACATTGCTTAGAGGAATGTCAAAGAAAGTGAACATACATTCTCCTCAAGCTTATTCTTAAATTCTCATCCTTACTTGTAGGGCAATTCCATGCAACTGTCAACTTCTAGATGAAAAATTAGAATTGGATGAGACCTTAAATTTGGGCCATTAATAGATAGCTTAGGGTGTCTAGTTTCATAAAACAGTAATGAAAAGTAAACAGGAATCACTCTTGTGTACTTACTATGCTGCATTTCACAGGAGGTATGGAATACACAAAATTTCACAAATACATATAACTTCTAACAATCTCCTTCAAACAGTGACCTATTCATACTTTTTCATATTTTTTTCAACTGTGCAATCAGAAATAGGCCTTGGAAACATAACTTGGCTTTGATTTTAGCTTAATTTAAGTATATTTGATTTGCTGGCTTAATATTTTGGCTGAACCAATAGTGTATGTTCTTCAAAAAAATGTTCAATTAAAGTTTACCTGAAGCTGAACCAAGCTATCAACCGTTACTTTATTCAGGATTATAAATACGTTCAGAACAGTTGACCAGTGTGTCAAGGGAAAAGTGCAGGCTCCTTGTAATTTGGATGAAAATGCTGTGATGGACGTACACATTTTTTGTATGTCCATCACATTTGAACTGTATGTCCATCACTCTACGTGCCGATCTAAATTTCTGGGAAAGGAGCCTAGGAATTTAGTTTGACTGAAATTGTTGTTTTAGACTATTAGTTGTACACCTAATATTTTGTATAGCAATGTGCTACTTATTATAGACTCTCTTTTCTTTACTTGTTGCACTACATTGGTTATTTTTTGCATAAATAATATTATTTGAAAGTTAGTGGACTTCAAATACTACTGATATTGATATATGATGGTTTTCAATATATGGATATGGGAAAGACTCCTGAAATAGAAACACAGGCAAAGCAAAGCCAGAAGCTGAAAGAATACAAAAAGCCTACAGACACACAACTAGAATTTTATTAGGGCAGGGGTCTAATCCACCAAAAAGGGCACACTAAAACTTTTTAAAGAAGATACAGCCTTTGAATACTGTTTTGCAGAGTCATGGTAATAAAAGAAAATGGGGGCTGAAGGAGAAGCCCCTAGAAAATGTTTGGACCCATAGCTTTTAATCTAAGGAGAACACCCTCATTGATAAGAAGAGGGCACTGCAAAAAGAACATTTTCCTTCTTTTGCAGAAAAGAGTAGGGGTCCAGACTCCCAGGATGCCTCCCCAAGTTGTGTGCCTGATCTATGCAACATACATTGACAATGATCAAACTAAGAAAGGAACAGGTATTAAGAGACAGGTCTGGTATGTCTGCCAGTGAGCTTTGGGCATTGAAGCTGTTTGAGAGGATATTGAATCTGAAACAATGGTGTAGAAGTAAATCGTTAGTTGGGGGGACTCTAGTAATGGCTGGGGTGCTATTTTCTTGTATATATTTTATAAGAAACTTTGAAGTTAGTCCATGCAGTTGTAGAAGAGAACAATAAGGTTGTCCAGTAAACAACACACTTTTAGTACCCTATATCTTGTAAACTAACCATTTATTGACAGCTCTATAAATCTAAAATAGCCTTTTACAACAGAACAGTGATTCTTCTATGCTCTTATATTCAAAAGTTTGATAGAGTTGGAGGATGCACTCCCTCCAGTCATAGCTAAGGGGTCTGCACCCCCATACCCCTCTTCCTTCTACACCACTGGTTCCAAAATATTGTACCAAAAAGAAATGCACTTTACAAGACCCTATGAATAAAACAACCTCAAAACTGGAGAATCTACTGGTATAGCACTAAAACTTCTATCATAAGCCTTTCTTGCCATATAAGAGATCAAACACCAGGGTACCCTGGCAGACCCCAGGAAGAAAGGCCTTATTTGTGATTCTTATTGCTGCAGATGAGAAGGAAACTAACAAATTTTCAATACATGACTGGGCTTTGGCTAACTATGGACCTTTCCTGTAATAAAATGGAGGACAATGTATTTTTCTGAATTTCATAATGTCACCAAACAGTTATAATCATCATAAAGAAACAGCAAGCTACATCAAATGATTTTATTGCTAAGTTATTTCTGTATATGTACATCTATCACATAGAATGTGTATGTCCATCACAGATTTTAAATTCTCATCCCATTCACCTAGCTTCAAAATTTGGTAGGACATCATTCTAGTTTAAAGAATAAGCTTATTTTACATGGAATAATGCAAATTTGGAAGAAGAAATTTAACCTTTATTTGAAGGAATTACTAATTTACCAGAGTAATGCAGAAAAAAGTGGTTTTTACAAATACTTCTTTCACAGCACTTTTAGTGGGTATTCTGCATTGATTAAGCTTGAAACTATTTGAAATCTGGTCTTAACTTTTCATTGACATACCAATGCATTAGATGAGATATTAAGAGTCTTTAAGCTCCTTGTTAGAACCATTTTATGGCTAATTTAATTGTGCAAAGTGTACATCGGTCACAATAGAATTGCCCTTGCTCTGTAGGAAGAATTTCAATTATTCTTGTTATTGTCATCTGTCATATTATACATACATTTATAGCTACAACTTCAAAGTTCTTGTCAATTACTATTTAGTTTTGTGTTCATCAGCCATGTTAGTACTCTTTCTGTACTAAATCAGATAGTTATTAGAAAGGAGACAGTGTTAGGTACACAATGAATTCTCATAACACACTAAGCAATTTTATAAGCCTAAGCAAAAACTGATACATTAGCAGTCCTTTTTTATTCTTAATAATTATTACAATAGTCTGTTGGTACTACAGAACTTTACTACAGCATGAAAAAGTGCCAACATTCTTTTGACATACTGAATGCTTTACTCATCTGACTCACGTCAGAGTATGAAACATCAAATAGTGATCAAAAGGTTAACCAAAATATATGCCCAGATGTGGGTACACGTGATAGAATGCGTCTAATTGGCCATATGTGTAAAAACAACAATTCTAAAATTAATTGTGATTAAGCCATAGGACAACATCTTATTACAAATCCAGAATGTGCCAAAACATATACAGACAATAATTTGTGGATCATTGGGCAAGCAAGATTGTCCTTTCATTTAAGTGTTTTGGAATCTGTTTACATAAAGATTCAAAACCCAGTCTTGTGTAGACAAAAAGAGTTCATTTTTCATTAGGACTCTTCACGTAAACAATGGTTTATAGGTCCTAATTAGCCACTCTTGGGGCATTTTATACTCTGGGGAGCATCGGACAGAGAACGCTTTCAGTTTGTCAAAAGAATGTTGCTGCTTTTTTGTGCTGCAGTAAAATTATTACAATATAGTAATAAATCTGCAAAGAATACCACCTACAACATGTTATGTGGAGTTGGGGGTGGGGAGAAACCTGAATGTCTTATGTGTCAATGAAGTTTTGAAATGAGTGAACTGGGATGCACCTAGATAAATATGTATGTACCCCAATGTTAGATACCCAAATATAGCAAGAAAGTAGAGCTATAGGATTTGTCTTTTACTGATAGACTACACAAAGTATGCCATCATACCTGATTCAATCTGACTAATGTAGGTATAAGGAACTATGCCTTGTGGACATCCAGTCTAATCTTTGTGCTTTAGATTTACACTAGCACAAGCAAATCCAATCCAGATCTGGTCTGCTATCCAATCCACTTCTGTATCACTTTCAGAGTAGGCCTAGTTGAAATCTGAACTACTTTTGTATGATGTAAGCTGTGAACCTGATCCTGAACTGGTACAGATATAAAAAGAGACTACATTCATGTGATCAGGGCCCAGATGGACATCTAGGGAACTCTTGGTCTTTTACCTTACCCTATGGTTCACTAGCAATAACTAGATCCTTTTCTCACTGTACATTTTTCTACTCCTAACATAAGCCCCCTCCCCATGGAAAAGCCCTCCCACAGATAGTCCTGCCAAAAACCTTTACAAACACAGATAAATCCTGGACTTATAAGCAGAGAAATATGGTATGCAGCCTCAGGGAATAGATGCTTTATACAATTTATTCCAGTTGAGGAGCACTAAAATAATAGCGAAGTCTTGAAGTTTTTGATCCTATGTTTACTCTTCAATGTAATCACTGTATGCTGGTAATTTGCTTTTATGAAAGCACATAGGCATTGTACTTATTATGGAATAGATAAGACGCCCAAAACTGTTTTGTATATTGTGCACTGTGTTGAATATATGTACCTGAGCTAGATCAATTTATTGTTTAGAGCAAGATAAGTTATACTGGACTACAAGTATGTAAATGACGCAGTTGTGTGGAAGTTGTTGTTGTCCTTTGGGTAATTTACATATTTAATGCTGATACAATTTTCAGCTTCATGGTTTTCAGATTATGTGAATTATTTCAAACAGCTATTGGTTATTTCTGTATCAATTGACATTTGAGGTTGAGAATGCTTTGGGTTGTGCAGTTGTATTTTAAATATGTACTTGCATAGGTCTTCTATTGGTATCCCACCCACCATGTATCATGTAGTGTTTTATAGTTGAATACTTTACTGAAGTGATTTGATTTTCAGATACTTAGCAATGATATTGGTAGAGATCATTTTCCTTTGGTAATATGGCAGACAGGATCTGGAACTCAAAGCAACATGAATGTAAATGAAGTTGTCAGTAATCGTGCTATTGAAATTATGGGAGGCAAACTTGGAAGTAAAGTTCCTGTTCATCCAAATGATCATGTCAATAAGAGTCAGGTAATACAAATGTGTTGAAAAGTTTTCATGAAAAATAGAATGTGTAATCTTTGTGGAAAATTGCTTTTTACATTTTAGAGAAGTTGAACCAGAAGTCGCCAATCATTTTAAAGCCATGGGCTAGCTTAAGGTCCTAAAACAAAAGTTAGGCCAGCCAGGGCATCTTTTATGAAATTTTTGTTACTAAGCCAAATCCATGTAAAATTCCCATTTCATTTGCATCCAGGATCAATCAGTATGAACTGGGGTTACAGGGACAGATGTAGAATCCCAATTAAAAGTCAGAAGCTCTCTTGTGCCCACAGATCTGTGTCAATTGATGAAAGAGTTTGTTACAAAATAGTTTTTGTATAAGTAGGTAGGCTTAGAAATGGAATTCTGAGTCAACACCCTGCAGTGCATCAGAAAACACCTTTCTGTAGAGTATAGTGTATTTGGGCAATTCCATGTAGCAGACGTTACAGTTCAATGAAATTTTTAATGTTTTACTTCAAATTCTTTCCAATTGATTAGCTACTTCTCAAAAAGACTTAAATGGAACTATCCCAATATGACTGTGCTCTCTTTCTATGGCAGCTTGTAACTGTTCTTAACTTGTTGTTTGACTTATAGATATTTTTATGGCTGTAACAGACATTGCATCAGATTATCATCAAGTTCAAATACACCTTTTCAAATTGTTCACTCTTCTAAATCTTTAATTATACCAAGCCAGTTTAACTGAATATCAATTGCAAATGTGTAAAATTTTCAAAAGGCAACTTCTTTTAATTTCTAATACACTCCGTTTCTGTATAAACTTAACACTTTTGCGTAATGGACATAGCATATGGGATGTAACAGACATTACATATTTTGTCAATGAAATGATAAAGTTGTAATATTTGATTATACTGTTTATAAAGTTGCATCAGCACATTTTAGAGTCCCCACTGCACTTCCATTTCTTTTACTCTGTATGTACCTCAATTATTGATTGGTACAGGGCATTTAATTCTTTTTAAAATGTCTCTTTTCAAATAATCAATTTCATCATCTTTCTCTGACCACCTCCACCCTCCAATACACTTCTGCATTGCCTCGATGGTTGCCTTGTTGCCATCTAGAAAGGTAGCAGCTACAACACCTAGGAATACCTCCCCTTCATACCTGCAAATTACAAAGTCTCCTATTCTCATTTGCTATAGTGATGTGCTCTGACATTCTTCCTCATTCCATTTGCTCAGTTCTGTCTCTGAGTTGCTACTACTTCATGATAAATGGCTGTTGCAAAGCAAAGGTTGAGATTCTTGTTCATCCATTTGATTTAAATACTGTTTGCATCTTAATCTTTTCCCTTCCACTGACACATAGTGCTTCTTTTAATTGCTGGAATTGGTTTTGAGCATTTGAATATTTCTTCTTATTTCATTTCTTCAGTTGATGCATTTATTTCTGCTGAGGTAACTGATGTTGTTTCAACTTTATGTTGTTTGCTGCTTGCTACCCTGCAGAACTCTTCAAGACTTGTCACAGCCTGTTGCCTGCTAACTGTTGCCATCCAGACCGCCCTCTTGATACTACCACCAATCCCATCAATTGTACTTTTCCCATGTGAAGTGGCAAAAAGTGCCAATTGAGTACATCCAAGCTGTACCTTTCAAGGAAATAAGGGAGGGCATTAAATACATACTGATTTTTGAAATGGAAGGATGTTCCTTCAGAAAAAATGTCTTTATCCAGTGCTTTTTCAGTTGTTTTGAGACACAAGTCTCCTTTATTTATACAAAAATCACATAGTCCAAACATGCAGGCCTCCAAACTTGTAAAGCAAACAAAATGAGAAACAAATTCACTTGAATAGAGAGGAAACAATGGATCAGCTTTGTGAAGTGCCTCACAAATAAGGATTACATTATCGTGATCTGAGGGGGGGGGGCTCAGCCCCTTAGAATTCTTGCATTATCTTAGCTTTTCAGAGTTTATTGACTTTGCTTCTAAAGTGGTATGATCAATTGTGCACTGCTATATGGTTATTGACACATCTCTTATTGTTGATTGTACTATATCAGTATTAAACTAAAATATCATGTTTCTATCTTTGAATATATGAGCATAGTTGTAGCCAGGCCACACCTAAACTATGGCTGTGGTTGTGCCTAGATGCCCCTTGTTAAAATTTTTAGACATCACCACTGTTTGAGGGTCATTCCATGTCAAATGAACTGGTCATCACCCCCCTTAGAATTGGCTGATTTTTAGGTACATGAGTTTCTACTTCTGAGATAAGGTTGTGTGCCAAAGTTTACTTTAAAATTCCAAGCCATTGTTGAGATATTGATTCTTGGTCCCAGACCCTTTTTGGCATTTTTCTCTAAGCACTGCCACCAAAATTTCAAGGTCTCTGCCATTCTTTTGAGAATAGCTGTTGATCCAATTAAGGAATTGAGCTAAAAAATTCAAGTTGACTATTTCTTTGGGTGAGAAGTCCAAAAATGATATCAAAATAATTGAGTTAGAAGTGGAAGATAGTCAAATTTTGACTCAAAGTTGGATGTATAAATTTTCAGTTTTTCATCACATGCAAAGACACAAATGCTAATAACTTTATGCCAAGCGTATAATAACTCAATCTTTTGCCAAGTTAAAGTGTACATATAGGCCTATCAAAATTCCAAAAATGAAGATGGGTATTTTCCCATAGCTCCTACAATTCATCATCAAAATTCATCTAAAATTTGTTTAAGAAAACTCTATTTTCTGAGGGCATGTGTTGAGTAAGGCTTTGGGATTACTTTCCTAGCACAAATTTATGACTAATATCTATGCTGTAGAGACTAAGGTAGAATATGAAAGAGTAACACATAGCTAAAAATAGACTAGAGAGCAAGTAAACTTGTTAAAAGTAATTGATATAAGTGTCAAAACTAACTAATTAAAAGTATGTTTGAATTCATTATGATGAACTACATCTTTATACAGCTTCAGGCAGATCTTAGCAGACTTTCTTCAAAGCATTGCAAAACAGTGAATACCTTAAAAAGGCCTTCAAAAGTTACTGCTTGTGCATCTTCAATTGGCATATACTCCGGACTGCAAAGTTTTCATCAAATTAGAATATTTTGTGGTCACATATGACACCAATGACCAATTGTCTGACTCTCATGGAAATCCATTTTTAAATGTGAGGCTTCCATGGCTCATTCAGTCAAAAAGGTTCCAGACCACTGGTGTATGAGCTTGATCAAGCACCTTAATGAATTCAGAAGCTTAATCAATCATGTACCTAGTATTTGGTCATTTCAAAGCCTGATGGAAATGAGATACATTAGCAGATAGTCTATACTATGTGTTTTATCACAATTCCAGTGACAAATAACAAGCTTAGTTTGTGAGATGTTTTAATTTGCTTTGGGGTACTAAAGCCTGATAATTTTCTAAAAGTTAGCAGTTAACTCAAGGGAAGTGATTCTTGTCTGAAAGAACAGATGGTAGAATACTCTAGTATTTGCAGTTGTTGTAGTACTGTAATTGCTGAAATCTTAATACCAGTGCTAGGTCTTTCTCTTCTAGGACTGCAAGTTCATTTCATAATGCTGCAATAATAGATTTTTTTGATATCTAGAACAGCCCTTGTCATTAACAAAACACTTCACATGTACTGCATAACACACACAAATGATTATGCTTGTGCAATTATACTGCTAAGATGCTTTTACACAAATGCAGATCTGATCAGGAAATGATGTAAAAGAAGTGTAGCATGCAATAAACAACATTTACGAAAAAAACATTTTCAAGCAAGGAAAGAAGCTAGTTTATGCATGAATATAAAATACTTCTTCATTGGACTATATAATTTGATTAAGAAGTATTTTACATATATATGCTGCTCCTGAAAGTCAGAAACAAGTGATGGTTGCTGTTATCTTGCTATTGTGTGAAATATAAATACTGTACAATCTTGCATATAGGCGCCACTCGTATAAAGGCTCTGGCACTTGTATCAAGATAGGACTGCCATGGCACCTTTGTCTGGCCCTGCTTTCCAAGTTTCAGATATCTTTTATTGACATTGAGAAGTAGCATGAATAAGGCAATTTTCCTAAGGCATAAGTAGTAAATACACAAGTGTCTGATAATAGGCTCTAATTTTGAGACAATATGCTCTGATACATTCAGTCACTAAACAAGGGACCTCTATCCCCTTTCCTCTTTTGTTTTCTTGTTTTCCTGGCCCACAAACTTTCATGGACTAATAGATAGTCCCAGTGTATCTTTTAATCTCAGCTTTCATAAGTTGTTGGGAGCTCCAAAACAATACTCTATAGAATCTTTATAGACAGGGCTAAAGAATAAGGTGATCCAAAATGACACTTATCAAAAGAGATATAGGTGCTGGGCACCTATTTGCGGCCCTATTTTCTAGACTTCAAAATCCAGAAATTTTGAATATTTGGATATAGGTGCTGGTGCTGTTATGGAAGAATGGTAGGTTAAGTGTTTGAGATAGTCATGGCCTTTATCTTTCCACCTCTTTTGCATATACGATAAATTGTAGAACAAATTGATTTGAATGTGTGTAGGCAGACAAGCATGCAGTTCCACATGCTAAATGGCAATGATTTTAGTTCATCAATTGCATTATAATCAGGTGAGGTTTATAAAAGAGAGGCTTCTAGTATAGGATCCATTTATTGAAATAGCCAATAGAATAGAGGGATGCATATTTGAGCTAGGCCTCTATTCAAGGCATTACAGTACATGTCTCTTATCTTCAAGAATTTTCTGCAACCAGGGCCACTGTTGCAGGTTATAGAGCACTCGGCAGATCTTGCCCGAGACTATAGTTGGACCTTCCTAACCTCTGCATTTGTTCTTTCTGGCATAATTGGAAGGTTCTTGGCTCATTTCTAAAAATGTGTCGGAAATGAGGCATTGATATTCATCATTTCAGTTTCATCATATGCATATCCTATTGCATATGTAGGAATAGGAGGAAAATGTATGACCTAGAGCTCCCAATCTATTTGATCTCTTCACATCTTGGTTTGTTTTGCGTGTATTTTTTAAATATTCAATTTCTTTTTTTAACTTGGCAAGTCATGCTAGTACACATATACCTGTATAAGAAAATTGGTAATTGTTAGTTTGGTTTTGTCTGGTTTCTATTGTTTGCAAATACAAATTGATCTATAGCAAGATTTGTATTCACAGATTATAGTGGTAAGAAATGAGATGTTAAAAAATTAAATAAATAATAATTGCCATTTTGGTTTTCTTATTGCAGAGCTCCAATGACACATTTCCAACTGCAATGCATATAGCAGCAGCAAAGGTTACAAATGATGTTCTGTTGCCAGGGCTGAATAAACTGCACAGTGCTTTGAAGGCCAAAGCAGAAGAATTTCAAGCAATCATAAAAATTGGCAGAACTCATACTCAGGTTTGTTATGGCAGGAATACACCCCAATCATATTTGTATTTTTCCACTGTGCAAATGCCCCAACCCTATGAATGTAATTTTACTTTGCTTTTCATGGTTATTTTTTCAAGTAATGATTATCTTTGTCATGATGAAAATTGAAAATAACAATTTTAAGCTTTGTGTTTCATTTCAATGATGCATAGTGATTTGGTGTTTGCAGAGAAGAATATATTTGGCTCTGCATATACTATTTCATGTACTTTTTTATCACTGCTGATATTTATGTTTTAAGGATGCGACACCATTGACATTGGGTCAGGAATTTTCTGGCTATGTTACTCAGATGGAATATGGAATATCTAGAATTGAAGCAGCTTTACCTCGAGTTTATCAGTTGGCAATTGGGGGTACAGCTGTTGGAACTGGTCTTAATACTCGAATTGGATTTGCTGAGAAAATGTCTGCTAAAATTGCTGACCTTACTGGAATCCCTTTTATTAGGTAATGAATCTGTCAGTCATTCCTTCAATGCGTAAAGTACTACATACTTATTTCCACCTGCTTGCATTTAGATTCCAGGCAATGTATTTTGATCATTCAAAAGTTAAGAAGGAAAGTAGCATGATGAAGAAAGTAATTTGTGTTGGCAGTGCATATGAATGGAGTTAAAAAATAAAGCAGTAAGAGAAAGCTATGATGAGGAATGATGATTGAAAAAGTTATAGATGATTGGATTACTAAATAGGTGCAGAGTTAAAATTGTGTATCATCACTGCTACATGAACCATCCTCTATTAAAGTTAGTTAGGTTTCCATTGAATCAATTATAAGAAATGTAAGCCATCAAAATCCTCTTGTAAAACATGATCATAACAACATGGTATAATATCAATGGTATATCAAAGATAACAAAGAACAAGTGAGAAAGTCTCTAGCAAAGTGTTCATTGTTTAATCAATTTGTAGCAACAACACATGTGATATAGTACCCAATGATCATCATCATCATCATGCTTCCAATATCTTCTTCAGTTTAAGATGAGTTTTCATTAAAGTAAAGAAGAATGCAGTTTCAGGCTTTTGTTTTTTAGTAGTTCTCTATCTCCCCATTGCTTATTCACCTTTGTTCATCCTACATAAAATTGATGGCATATATATTGAATACTTTTGTAATATTTGTCATTTGTGTAATGTGTATTATATCTCAAATTTATGCTCAACAATTTATGGAAATTTTGACTATTTTGGTGTCATATTTTAGTGCCCCAAATAAGTTTGAGTCACTGGCAGCACATGATGCATTAGTTGAATTAAGTGGTGCAATGAATGTTGTAGCATGCAGTGTAATGAAAATTGCAAATGATCTCCGGCTGCTTGGATCAGGACCACGATGTGGCTTAGGTGAATTGTTTCTACCTGAAAATGAACCAGGAAGTAGTATTATGCCAGGTGTGTTTCATTAGTCTGAGATTTAACTCCTCTTTTTTTGAAATTTTCATAGTCCATTTGCATATTTAGAAGAACTTTACACATTGCATTCACTTAACTGTCATTGTCAAGAAAAATTGTGATGGAATCTCATTTTTCCATCACCTACTGTTTTCCATGCAGTTTGTCATTGAAGTGAATAATCTTGAAAAATGTCAAAGGATGTAGACTCCTAATTGTTAGGCAAACTATATTTGCACAATTTTTAGTTTTGAAAGCCATTTACTTCACTGTAGGGCTATGGAACCCGTTGTAAGTGAGGGGGCTGCCCATTGCACCCAGCTGGGATATTGCTGTTGTAGGTAGTGCTTTAATTTTTACCAGTAGCATGCTTTAGCCAAAGTTTTCTGACATAATATTGTTATTTCAAATAATTAAGGAAGTGTTTTTGTTCACATTTTGTATTTCTTTCTGCTTATGCACATGGTATTGTATTTCAGGGAAGACTAGTTCAGTATTTATTTCATATTTTAGAAATGAAAATGCCACACTCATTAATTAATATCTATTGTTCATTGTTTAGGAAAAGTAAATCCAACACAATGTGAAGCAATTACCATGGTGGCAGCACAGGTGATGGGAAACAATGTTGCTGTGACTGTTGGGGGGAGCAATGGACATTTTGAGTTAAACTGTTTCAAGCCATTGATTATCAAAAATGTACTACAGTCTGCAAGGTTGCTTGGTGATGCATGTGCAACTTTTGCTGACCATTGTGTCTCAGGAATAATTGCTAATGAAGAAAGAATAGGAAAGTTATTGAATGAGTCACTGATGTTGGTCACATCATTAAACCCTCACATTGGTTATGACAATGCTGCTAAAATTGCAAAAACAGCCCACAAGGATGGATCCACACTACTACAAGCTGCTTTGAAATTAGATCTTCTCACTGAGGAAGAGTTTAAAGAATGGGTACGGCCTGAAGAAATGCTAGGTCCAAAATAGTTGTCATGCTTTCAAAACAATCGTCTTTTGTAGTTAGTAAGCTTGAGCCGACAAACATCTTGCTGAAGTAATAATGCTGTTTTGCATGCTTAACACACTATGCTTACAATTTTACAACCAAACTTGATTGAAATTCCTTCATTGTCTACTTAAACAATGCTAGGTGATTTTTTTCTCTCAAATATGTCTTGTTTTTCTTTCAAAAGTTGCATGCTTAAACCATTTTGCTGTAAACTACTCATCTGCAACATAAGAGCTGTGGTTTGAGATCTGTAGGATAGAGTTTTTTAAAGAATATATCTTTCTTTTATCTCAACTTTCACATGGAATGCAGCCATATAATAATGTCTAGTGCTGATCTAGAAACTGTTTGACTATGTAAACAACATAGTTATGGCGGGCTTTCAATTTCAGGTAATTTGAATAAAATGAAGATTGCATACAAGCATATACATTGGTCCTTTTCTGATTTGTATGAGCACTTCATGAACTTTCAAAGGGAAATAATTAACAGTTGTTTACCTTAAATAATGTGTAATGGTGCCAAAGTTATTTAAAGTTACAATTATAGCAACGTCATGTAATGTAGAAGATGCAAATAGATTACATAAAATATTTACTAAATATATATCTGCTACTAAACATGCATCTCATAATGGTTTCTGAAAATACTAGTACTCATTCTGATAAGTATTTGTCAATGCCAAATGAGATATTGTGGTACTTAGAAGATTCAAGAAATGACCTACAGTATGTACCTTGAAAGGCTGGCATCCTAGTCATTGTCAATATTCAAATGGTAAATATCACTGATGCTACTAAGGTACATTCAACAGATGGAAGAAAATATTTTATCTTTGTAGTGCAGGAAAATTAGGGGTTTGAGTATTCATGTGCTTCTTATAAGGTGCAATGCTAACTTTTGAATGCACATGGTCATCTGTTGAACTAAAATACAACTCCAATAAACCCTTAAACAAAGTTTTGAAGTCAAATAAATCAAAGGATATAGCAAATGAACACACAATATATATAAATAGTACTTTGCAAAGGATTTTTGAAACAAGGAAAACCACCTTGCAATACTTGACAATATGCAAATGCAAGTTTGTTTGGTACATACATTACTGATATGAGATATAGCCAGCCTAACATAGTTCAGATAACATGGGACTGATCAATTTTGTCCAATCTAATTTTTGCCATTTATACTTTAACTTTGAAAATCATGATGACTATGAGTGTGTATTGTTTTAACATGCCCTTAACAGATAGACATCTCTAAACACTAGCCACTCTACCTACAGCAGAAAGTCAGCTTTAAGGATGGGGTCATACAGTGAAGAACACACCTGTACTTATCAAAGCATTAGGATCTTTAATCCAGATTATGGCAAAAAACAGCATGTATTCATTATAAAAAGATAAAAAGCTCTTTAGCAATTTTGTCTTTAATACTACAAGTTTATTAAAAATGTGGCCTTATACATACTGGTTACTTATAATGTGGTTCCATATATAGTGCACCCTTATAGCCTAATCCAAATTATGTGGGATTGACTGTCACACATTAAGTCAATATTAACATCTAATACCATGATGCAGAAATATAATTCTCAACAACACTATGTACAATTATGATTACTATTATCAGTATATAAAATATTAAATTGTGCTGCAATGTTTTCAGAGAGCAAGTTGTCTTGGATCAAGAGATAGCTCTCTAAACTCAAATATGGGTGTAAGACTTGCACATTTGGGTAATTTCACACTCTTGAATGCAAATAGAAAAATTTTCGTGCATCCTTAAAATGATAATAGAAGGAAAGTAAAAATTAATTTTTATTTCTTGTAGAAATAGTACTGCTAGTACATGTCTTTTTAGCTAAATGAAGATATTTGATACTATTTGGACATGTCTTCATATGAATTCTATTCCTCCATACTCCAGTGAGTCAAGCAGTAGGTGCCAAAATACAAAAAGCCTAGCATAAGGGGGAGTAAACCTGAGGGTCCTAGAAGGAAGGGAACATCTCTCTCGAAATACACAGGCAACTGTCTACAGGTTTCTGGGCATGGTGTTAAGCACTGGATATGAGTAACATGTTACTTCTAAGTAACATGTTGCTCATATCCAGTGCTTCAGCTTCAGAGCTCCAAAGAAACAACTGCTCTCTGAAATATATTGGGCTGCTGAAATAGTGAAAAGCATAAAATAATATATGTACATCAACTTGGTGCAAAAGTAAATATACAGCCAGGGTCATTGGAAGCATTTCCTGCAGAAATCCAACCTTTGATATAGAAAAATACAAGTTTTCAAAAAGTACCAAAATTACTGCCTCCCACTGCTGTGTTGTTGCTGCTACCCAATTTGTGTATTGGACTGTGAAATCATTCCATAGGCAGTATATTTGAGAAGAAGAATGGCCACAAAACCAGGAAACATATGAATGAACCAATAGGAAAACACCCAAAGTAAACCATATTGATCATACAAAGCAAAAATATATAGAGTGTGCAGCAATTTTAAAAAGTTATTAATTTAGGGAAAAACAATAAGTCATGGTGTGAAAATGGGAGGCTAGAAACCTGGTTTCAAAACAGGAGATTTCCAACCAAAATGGGAGAGTTTGGACCTCTGTTCCTGTGTAATGCACACACACAAGCAGGAAAACTCCCATAATTCAACATTTCCTTAAGTTTTTGAATGGTAAAGAACATGTGTCCCTGAAGGCTCCCAATTTCAACATCCCTGGATACAACACAAATATTAAGTCACTATACACATTTCTACAATTGAAAATGGGAAATATTGGCCCATATTTCAATCATATTGTCTAGTCCAATTAGATACCCATCTTCCCGATTTCCTTCAATCCATTTTAATCGATGATTTAATGTCATATTCCCAGGCAACTGTTTAGTTTTCCCAAAATCAATCAGCCACACACCAGTATTTCCTTTCCAGTCATGAACAAACAGCAGTGAGCTTCCAATTACCTAAAAAAGGAATGAGTAGTTAATTTCTTGCTTGTCTAAGCTCCTGGTTGTGTCACTAGAATGATGATACCTATAGGCCAGGAGTTTTTAACTAGTCTCATTGCAAGAACAGTAAATTATGTTGAGTTCTATACACAGGCCACTGAGAATTTGCCTTGATTTACATAACATCCAAGGACTAAATATTAAGCAAAATTGCTTATTACAGCAATAAGTGTTCATCATACATCTTCAAAAATATCAAAAAATGATGAATTTCTCATTCCTTCAAAAAATTAAAGTTTCACTCAAAGAGCATGCTTTCATTCTGGGGATACTTTGGGAAAATATACGCCTGCCTATTACAAATTCCCTGAGCACTTAAAAAGCAGCTACATTCATTGTAGAGAAAAGATTTATGACTCAGGTTGAAAAGGCTTGAGGTTCTAAGAGTGGGAAAATTAAATATTGAGGCTCCTCTTGAAAACTGATGTCCTTGGGGATACAGGAGAAAAAAACTCCATGACAAGTGAGAAAAGGTGACTCCTGAAAAGTGAGGTCAGGATGTAAGCAGCACAGCAAACTAGTAGTTTCAAAATGTGCTTATGAAAGGGCATGCAAAATGAGTGGTGTTCAATATCACAAACAAACAATACTTTGGTACATTTAATGTGCCTTAGCTATGTTTAGGGATCTATATTTATATGAGACGATAACTGCATGAAATTTCAAAACCTCATGTGACGCAAAGAATGGTGAAGACTCCAAAGTAGCCTGGATTGCTTTCAGTCTGTTGAGATATCCCTCCTATAAAATGTAATTAGAGAAAGCTTTTTCCAGAAATTTGTTCTTGTTGTGACCATACTTTATATTTCAAAGTCAATAAACCTAAATGAAATTGTAACAAGGAAGTGTATTTCAAAACATCAAATTAGCAAAACTTCTTACTTGAATATCTTCCCTTCCACCAATAAAATCATAGAAGACTTTCCCAATATCTTTCTTTGACTTTGTTTTCTTAAAATCTTTTCGTGGTTTTTGATCATTATTCTAAAACCAAAATATAGGAGCTAGAATAGAAAGTCTTAGACACTTGAGTCACAGACTGTGGACAATGCTTTCTTCAATGATAACACAAAACAAGTGCTATACAGACCAACAGAAGAACATTACATCATCAATCAGCAAAATTTTATTAACAAAAGTAATGCATGCCTTGATTCCTTCAATTCTAAATCCAAAATCTGCTGTTGAGCTAAGATGTTCTCTCCATTTCATGTAACGAGCTTTTGTTATTCCCTTCTGCTGGTTTTCCTCTTCTGTTGGTTCATCTGCATCAACTGCAATCATTTTTTCATACAGATCCTAATGATACATCAAGCAAATAAGATATTCAGCAATAGTTTCAATCGAGAAATAATGTAGTACACTCTAAAGCGCTATTTTCATCACGAAGTTGCAGCATTAAGTTTCTTATAAATAAGACTGATAAAGGGATGTAGCAACCAGAATTCCCATAACAACATTCCATTTCTAAAGTAGAAAAATTGCAGTGTACATAAGCATTGTAGCATAGGTATTATTTGATCAGCTCTCTGCTCACCATTAATTCACACTCCACTTCCACAAATCTAGCTAGTCACCCATTCAAAATCACACAAACATTTATCAACATGATCCCAACATATAATGGCAAGCCAATATCCATTCCATTGTTGCATTAGCAAGCAACACTCAGCTCATTAACACTCAGGTTGACCCTTCCTTTTACACAATATGTGCTAATCGTAGATTGAATCATTTTGTAAATATATATGCTAAATTTATGCATATTTTGTGTGTAGTTAATTAGGGGGTCAGTCAGACATTAGTCTACAACAGACTGCCTCTTCTCTGGCTTCATGCTCTCTGCATACTAAATACGACTTCATTCTATTCCACATCACAAACCAATGAGGGGTAGTCACAGAGCATGCTATAATGATAGGAAGCAGGGGCGTCGAAACGATTCTTAAAGTGGGGAGGCCTAATTAATCGAATTCACAGGGGTCACGGATAAGCTCGGAATTCTGCTTATTTGTGTTGTCTAGAGTATCACATTTTAAAGTTTTTTAAATATTAGCACGTAGAAACTGGTTTTTTGTGGTGCCTTGTTCTAAAAAAAACTGTTGAATAATAAAAGTTCAAAATCCTATTTCAATACACCTTTCACCATATAACTTCTGAAAAGTAGCATGTTTTATAACAAAGGATTCTAGTATTTTATTATTAGTTAGATGCTATTACCATACACTTGAAGTGAAAGCATTAAATTAAATGCACTCGGTGACATTTAAATTACCGAAAGTAAGGTTTCATTCATAAATACACCTTTGCTTGCGTTGTAATAACAAAAATGAAACGATGCCTTTGTAAATTAACACTTTCAGAAAAGATTGGCACAAAAATTATATATAAAATGCAGTTACATGTCAGATGTGGTAAAGGTTCCAAAATTGTTGTGTCGCACACTATTCAACGACACAAAGTCATTGGCAATGCTGATAATATCTAAACCATCTACCAAGTCCTTGTGTGTATGCAGAAAAGATAAGGCATTGAATCTAGACTGTGTCATGGTTGATCGCAGCCAGGTCTTGATTCTTCTGCAACAGAAAATGATCTTTCTGGGGTGGCACTTGTGGCGGGGTTTATAAGCAGCAGTTGAATTATAATCATAACATTTGGAAACAACAACCTGGTTTCTGATGTTGCTTCTTCCATAGCTTTTAAGATGTCATCAAAGTGGTTGGGTTTTTCCTTGAAAATCTGTTTGAAAACTAGAAGCTCAGTCTTCAAAGCAGTCGCGTCTACATCATCGGCATACCTTGAATGCATCCAAGCTAATTCATCATTGATCTCCTCTCCAGCAATGGCTTTCAGCAATAATGTTTCCATAGTAGCAAACACATCAAAGCAGGGAGCCACAATTATGCAGTCATTGGCTTCAAAGTAGATTCTCCGAAAGTAGTCTGGAGGTGTAGCATGTGTGCAATTTGCCACAGCTGATGTGGTTCCATCCAGGTACTGAAGTATTGAATAATTCGGTTCTTTACGCTTTCGAGGCAAGCTGGGCTCCTGGATAAAATCATGCTTTTCAGCTTTTCTGACCATTGTTTCGTAAAACAAAACAAAACTTTCATCGTTGCGCATTGTTTCAATTGTTTTCTTAGTTAATTCAGCATTTCTATTCCCTGATAGAGCTGACATTTTGTGTGATTGAAGACGTGATTGAAGGACTGGACCCTGTCTTGTGAAAAAGGAATCAGTTTGCTTTTTCAATATATTTTAAGATTTTTCTTTGATACTGCACTGCAAAAAAGTGGGGGGCCAGGGCCCCCCAGCCCCCCCAGTTTCAATGCTCCTGGGAAGATCATTGTTCCAATACAATAAAATGAGCTTCATTGGTTATGCTCTGTGCTTAGACACCAAAATACGTCCACAGAATCTTTTAGATGTGGAAACAGGAAGTTTATCAATTTTCCTATGAAAATGCAAATTTTTAGTGAATAAGAGACAGAGTGATAAAACCAATAGCATTATCTCTCTCACTTCCTAAATACCTTGAACCTATTTGCCAAAAGTACATTATTCAAGAACTCAAAGGATAAAGCAAAGGGCAACCTTGCGAAGTATGGGCTGTTTTCCATTTGTCATCAATTCAGCCTCAAGACAGGTCCTAAAACACACAAAAGATGCATACTGACATTGCTAATGGCCTAAAAACAATAACAAACTGCATTCTTTTTAAACTAAAACACTGGATGGTATGATGTGGGATAACATTTAAATAGAGATAAAGAACAAAGAGCCAAACTATAGGAATTAAACCTAACCAGTTAATATGTTTACTAAAACATTATGAATTTATTGCAAAAATCTGAAATTGTGAGTTGAGTTGATTGAGAATTGGACATACCTTGTTGACAGCAAAGAAGTATTATTCTATAAGGGTGAACAAATCCTGCATATATGTGGAGAGTGTAACATGCATGATGTGCATATTACATAAAAAGCTCAAACAGTTAGTAAAAGAAGCATAGAACAAATAATACCTTATTCCCATTTTACAGTCCATTACTGATGGGGCATCAAATTCAGCTAAAAGATCCTGCATCTCTACAAAACCTGGCAGTCAATTAAGGTTCACACACCTAATGTCATCTTGTCTTATACAGAAAATACTTAAATACGGTAACAAAAGTAGATTCAGTGAACAAAATGAAACTACCAAACTTTCCTTAACAGAAGCTGTGGCTTCTATTCCTTCACTAAGACAAATTTTCCAGCCTATACTTTAGGGCAGCTTATATTCAAGGATAGTTTCTATTACATCTAAGTGACAGAGCTTTTGCTTTTACTCATATGAAGCTATTGCACTATAAGAGAACCTTGAATTATTATGGCAATCCCAACACTTGACAATGATGTAGAATTTGAAGTAGAGAAGATTAAGCCTTTTCCTGCTTACTGCTGATAGCAAGATGGTGGCAAATTCAAAGAAGCAGCAGAAAAAGAGAGCCACCCTGAAATTTACAATTGACTGCACACACCCAGTTGAGGATGGTATCATGAAAGTTGATGATCTGGAAATTTTCTTACAATCTCAGAACAAAGTTGATGGGAAAACAAACAATTTAGGAGATGCTATTACTCTTGATTATGTGAAGAACAAAGTTACTCTTGTATCAGAAAGACCACTTTCTAAGAGATATCTAAAATAGCTCACAAAGAAATATCTGAAGAAGAATAATCTTTGTGATTGGCTGAGCATTGTGACTGCAAATCAATCTTCATATAAGCTGAGATACTTCCAGATCAACAATAAGAATGCAGAGGAAGATGAAGCTTATGAATAACTATTGCATTAAATATAATTATCTTAGATTAAGATATTTATGAATGAATGAGCAGAAAAAAATAATGTAGATGACTGCAAAGAGGGTGAATAAATATTTTGTAGTAAAAACACATCACTTCTATTTCAGTTGTGCCTTCAATTTCTTCAAGGAAAATGAATGTGGCTTCTAATCAAGGGCAGCTTGTATATATCTTATGAAGAGAACAAAGGTGGATTATGTTTAAGGGCAGATTTTGATTAAGGGCAGATTTTGTTTAGGGGCAGCTTCCATTTAAGAAAATATAGTATTTGTTGGGGAATTAAGACACACCCAAATGACATCATCAATTGCTCAAATATCATATTTTTACTCAAGTGCAACGTTAATCTTCTGAAAAACATTGAGGTCAACTACAATTTCATATTAGAATGTCCATTTAAGTACTGTTATGCTATTTTTGATTCAAATAGAAAAAACATACCATTACTTAAATGTACAAGGCAATAGCAATAGAATTTACAGGTTTAAAAGTCCAGGGTTGTTCCTCATCTTATTATTTGGCAAAAGCATACAGGCAAATTTTAATAACACTGTCTATCATTTTCACAATAATTTCTCTTGCTTATGTCAAAAACTTAGCCTTAGAGCAGAGATGCAAAGGAGTCACAAAAAGAGCCCATACTCCAAAGAGCACTTATGGAGAAAGAGATAATTACTGCATTATTGTACCTACATGTGGGGTCCTAAATTAATGATGTCTTTTGTTGGCTTTTAAGATATTACAGAGAAAATATTTCAATGCTATAAGATTGCTTTATTACTGTGTCTTGCACCCTATTATGATTAAGCATACATCACTAGTGGGCAGTTCCATGGTGTCGGATGTACATTTTGCACACTTTACATATGCATTGTTAATTCTATCATGACATTATCTTTACTATTTTATGCAAGAAAGATACAGCGTAACCCCTTCATTGATAATGCATATTTTAAGTACAGTATCATGTTTAGTTATTTTGTTAGCAGTCAAAATAGTAGTCGTGTATTTTGTTCCATGTAAAATATGTAAGGGTAATTTGCAAGTTCACAAAAACACCAAAACATAAATAATAACAACACAACTAGCAAACAATTTCTAAACTAATAAAATTGCTTCAAGATATATTAGAATGCATCTATCCAATTATAAAATCATCACAGCCCTATTTTTGTCATTGGTGCTATGAAAAGATACAGTCCTTATTCTCTTCAACCTGCCCCATATATTCAGGCACGTAAGGTCTTAGAACATCTTTCATCAATTTCTGCAAACACTCCACTTCACTGATAGCAGCCTTCTTTAAAATGGTACCATTTTTCCCAGCCTTAAAACAGCCTGGAAATGATAACTTGATCAATTTACATCTGATAAAAAAAGAAAGTCAAAACAAAGTATTCATTCTAGCTTTCTCTGCCACTCATAAATAAAACAACAGCTACCAAATGGATAAGAGCAACAAGAACTTCTTTGAAATGAATGGTTCTAGGTGTACAGTTCAAATATTCTTGACCAAAGCAAAAGGGATCATTTAAAAAGTAAATAACTAAAAAATTACCATTCTGGCTCCCTCCTCCCACCATCTATCCAATGGCTTGTCATACTTGAGCTGATAGTCCCTTCTTTATTTAGCCCAAAATTGCTCTGGGTAGGGGTATACATTCCAGGGGGTGTGGGGTGGAATGACACCCCCTAACAGAGAGAAGAGAGCAATTTGCAGCGAAATTGCATCCCTTTGTAGGGCAATGGTGATATCAAGGAGTTGCATCACATATAAATTCCAGTGCACATTTCTCATTGGACTGCTACCATACAACACCTAAATGATTGGTCAGCATAGCATACTCGCATTTTGTTTCCAGGATTAGTTTTTTCTTCTGCGCACAAAAGACCAATAATGACAGTCAGGTTCTCCCATTTTCCAAAAGGGTGTTTTCTGATATCTTATAGGGTATGGTCCTAAAATAGACCCCCATCTTCCTTCTACTTCTCTTTGAAAGTAGCCACAAGCCCCTTCTGTATTGTCCAATGATATGGCATGTATGCTTCTTTTTCCAAAACATTGGGGGCTTAATATATGTGATACCATGGCATACAACCAAGTCAGTAACTACACCTCTAACACTACATTCTGCATGGAATAAGTACATTTTTTGTCAATCAAATGAGTATTTTCATCATTGGAAAACACAATGCTGTATCTTATATTTATTACAACTGCAATCGTGTTCTTTTAATATCTATTATCATATTATGGATGAATTTTTCACAGGGCAACATCAACTTCTGCAGAGCAAATACCTCTGACACCTCCCCCAATGAAAATGTGGTAGTTACACCCTGGCTGTGGAACATTGCAACATTCAAGCTCAATAAGGTCTTAAACTCCTTGCTTATTTTAGTATTTTTGAAAGTACATATCAGGCTATATTTTTCCATAATAGTTTGTCACAAATATAGCACATACCTGCCCACCTCCTCTCATTACATACTTTTTGAATGAATCTGAAGGAATTATTTCATTGAAAATTAACAAACTACTAGAATGCAGGATAAAATTACAAGGAAGTGGCATCATCTCTTGTTGATGGAGAACTACCCTGGACAGCTGCAGACAGTTGCTCCATATGCATATTTTTAAGGGTTAAATGCAGCACCTAAACAGCAAAATAGTTATTAGTTTACCATCATGCCCTGCCAGTTGAACCCATGGATACCTCTTCTTATATGTTTGAATGAATGGAGACCATCGAATGGCTTTTCGCACTTGTCCCCATAGATTTTTCTAAAAGAGATATCTTATTTAGCATTTAAATACTGAAAAACATCATCAAGATCAATATGCTTCTGTTAACTACACTTCTTTTTTATCAGAACATTTTCATAAGAGCATGAGCCTAAGATTTGGTGGAAAATTAAGAACAAATTAAGAACAACATCGAGCCTGAAGCCTTGGAAACTGATGCAGAGGCTTTCCACTAATAAATGGAAATGAAATATCCTTTCCTTGTTGATTTGAGGAGAATTGACAGCCATGATACTTTTTGTCTTTGATTTTCACAAATTAGTTCTTCCTATTGAAACTAGATACTACACTCTTTTCTATTTATAAGAATACCTAATTTTTTTCTGAGCCTCAATATTCTTAAAAATTTTCAGTTTTGAGCCTCAGATTATTCTTAAATTATTCTTAAATTTTTCTTGCTCAACACAAGGTGTAAATTCGCCTTAAGATCAAAGAAACATATTAAATCATTTTTGATGTATTGATTCATTGTAAATTTCAACGAGAACAAACAGAACTAGTCAAAATACGGTTTTAGTCGAAAAGTATTATTTCAACTCCATCAATATCATCCATGAAAATGTAGTCCTCGCTATCATCTGAATACGTAACTCTATATTTGGCAAGAGTTTTATTGAAGCACTCGACTTGTCCCATGAATCATCTATTCTCGTATAAAGCTTTGATTTGATTAACAAAATATTTTAGTTTTGATGAAGGTTGAGCCTGGGAATATTCTTAAATTATTCTTACATTTTAGCAATTTTGAGCCTCAATATTCTTATAGACTTTATTCTTATAAAATAAAGAGTGTATGCTAACATTGTCTGTTTATAATTGTTCAATAAAAATCAGTAATAAGCGAGAGGCCAACTTGGTTGTACCATTTGACTCTCAATCACTCAAAATATCGAATTTTGTCTTGTATATTGTCTATTGTCTTTATACCTACACCCTACTAAATTAAAAACAACTTCAGAACAACTCAGCCTCAAAATTTGGGAAAAAGTAAGAACGGCCAGTCTGAACCTTGACTTTACTCGATCTTATAAAAAAGGGTGTAATCCAGTTCATGACTGCTTGAAAATGCTTTTATCCTCAGTTTCAAACAAATAGTGACGAAATAGTGGCAATATCAAGAATGCAATTATGAAGGTGAAAAAAATATAGTGACAGATAAATACCTTTTTAAACTGATTTAAGGTTAAACTTTCAGTTCTGGTTTCATCATCTGGAGTGTTATCATCTGTTCCGCTAGAGTTATCGTCAGTCAAACTAGTGTCGAAACTGCTCCAACTACATAAGCTTGAAGATGATTCCTGACGATTCACCACTCCATTGTGATCTATACTGTTTACCATTAACTGTGACTTTTGGGGCATGCTTTCATTTGAAAAATGCAACCCAGTATCTCGGTTATTCACGTTTGATCTTGTATTGTCTGATAATTGACTTCCTTCCATGGTACCAATTCGATCATTTAATGAAAATATTGATCCTTTGCTCTGCTTACCACTTTCCCTAAACTATATACTGCCTTATCTCTCAACAAACTCTAACCACAACAAAAGGCGATGCAAAAGAAATTGCACAAATATCTTCTGCCAGTAACAGTCAATCACAAACAGATATTTGTGTAATACACTTTCTCTACGGCATTCAGAATGCTGTGATCAAAAAACAATTCTTCTAGTATCCAGACCATGTACTATTGTTGGAAACAACTGTTGGTCGTTATAACTTGCATGTATCCAAACAGTATTCTCCGTAAACCATACATCAGTTAGTGTCGAATTGTGCCTCTATCGAATAAGCTGGCGTAGGCCGTCTTAGGTTGTAGCTCGTTCATGAAGAACCACTTACAGGATTGACACAACTCATTTAATCAGACTTTAACTCAACTAGCTAGAAAATAAATAAGCTATCTTCAATCCAAAACTCCATTTTCTCCTCCTGGTGTCTTATTGTACCGCAATAAACTTGAGTTCAACTTATTTTATGCCTTTCGTGAACCCCAAACAAAAATTGAGATGGTGTAGCAGGGGGTAACGTTCAAGCTTGCAAAAATTTCCTTTGTCATACACAAAGGACGTTGTTATGCAGTGTGTAAAAACTTCAAGTTTACCTTACTGAAGGCGGTTCTAGCCGGAAAAATCTTCGGGGGGCCACGAACCCTGAGTGAGAGATAGAACAACGGATTATGAGGGCAAAGCTCTCAGACATTTCTCTGACCACGCCCTTTTTGCCCTAAGAAAATGTCCTTTTTGAGCATAGAGATTGGCCCCTTACAGATGAAAAGCTATGTAAAATTAAAGAGCAATAATGAGGGAAGCAGGCAAAACGACAAGAATAGGAGACGATAACATAATGGAAAGTGGCATACACACATGAAAATACGTTAAAATTTGGAAATTTATTACAAGCTGTTGCTTACATGCAAAGTAAAGAAATAAAAAGAAGGCTAGCACGACGATTTGTATAAGCTAAAATACAGTAGCAATCCAAAAGCATCATGTTTTTTCCGTGTACATCTTCCTAATTCCAATTACTTATAGTTTGCCATTTAAGCCAAATTCAAAATTTCATACCTTCCTAGAAAAATGGGGGATCAACCAAAGGGTCAAGAACATTTCTGGGTAGCCGTGGCCTCTCTGCCCCCCGTAGAACCGCCACTGTACCTTCCACGCACATCTGAACTCTGGCGGGGGTGTCACCCTCAACCTTTGGTGACCGCATAGATACATATCCGTTGGTAAATGACTGCATGTTTTGCACGTCATAGATTAAGAATTAGGATTCTTATTCTGTGGCCACGTATACTCAGAAAAGCCGGAGCCAGGGGGCTGCGGCAGGGATGGCGCTAGTGGAGGGAGGCTGTAGCTCCAGGATTTTACCAAGCCCCCCCTCCGTCGACACATGAGTTTCTATGCACTGTCGGCATTTTCATAATGTCCATAACCTTCATTTTAGTCTCTTAGATACGGCACTACGATAGATAGATAGCCAACAAGGAATGTGTTGTCTGTTAGAAGTCTTTGACACTGATCACTGCCGGTATTTTGACAGCGCTATCCCCTCAGACTTTTTTCTGGTGCCACCCCTTAGCTGGAAGGCTGCAGTCCCCCACTTTTTTGCTTGTGTTTACTGTCATACAATAGATAGCCTAACCTACCTAAGGTAGGATGTACTTTGTTACTAAAAGAAGATTTTCTTACAATCTAAAGGCGTAAGTGTATAAATGTGAAGGGGTGCCGCCCTTGACCCCCACTGAAACGCCCAATAGGAGCTTTCCACTCGTCCCCAGTCCTATCACTCAAAAATTCGCTCCGGCATGCCTGATATATAGTGTGTCAATAATGCTCTTCTAGCATCAATGCACCCCACAAAAATGTGGATTTCTTTCAGTGGCGTCGCATAGCCACAAGGCAGTGAGTTTACCGACAGGTGTGAATTTACGAACAGAAGCATTTTTAGCAAGAGTTACAAGTTTGACTCTTTACATCAGCATCTAGGCTTTACAAGAGGTCTTACAATTGTTTCTCTAAATGTGAGTGGTCTCCGTAGCCATCATGACGAGATTCAGTTGCTACTTAGGGATCATGATATACACATGATCGCCATTAATGAGACTAAATTAGATTCTAGCTATTCCACAGAACTCACCAGAACTAATAGTTTCGAGCATGAGCGTAAGGATAAGACTTGCAATGGAGGGGGCGTTACTTAATAAAAGTCATTTTGCAGGAGATGAATTACACTCTTTTCTCTTCATAAGAAACCTGAAACTTTTTCAGTACAGAAAGTTCCTGAATTCTTGGCCAATTTTACTACTTAGCGTTTCTTAAAAGGTTGTTTCTAAATTTGAAAACACGTTTTACAGTAAATTTTAAGACTTAAGCTTTGAACATTTACATTGAACCTTTCAACAAAGTATTTATTTCATTAAAACGTTTAAAAGTAGGCATGGCATCATTCTCCCACAAAGTAAAGGGCATGGTTTAAAATTTTTTCTTATAAACTTAGTGGTCTTGGAAAAATGCATTAAATTAGGCTCTGGAGCATAGAGTTAGAAAAAATAGAGCGCTGACTAGCTAGCTCCTATAATACAAAACTGGCCTTGCATGTAAATCCATAATGGGGGTGTAGTTAGGCAAAAGTTATAGTATTCTACACAGAAGCCAATGTGAAAAGGGAACCTTCTGTACGTTACTTCTGTACATATAGTTCTACCATATGTTTTACAATTGGTTAGTGATGAAGAACCATAACTGATGTGATTGCTATCAGCTGCCTGATAGAGTGATGCAACACATTCTGGACATTTAACTTTCTTTCTTAGTAATTGTGAAATAGAACCACTTATGTAAATCAGGACATCATCCTTCCAGATGGCATTGGGATCCAAAATAGCTTTCAATCTATCATGAACACAAAATGAAGAATTCTGAGAAGGGATATCCTCTATAAAGCAGTTTGCATTCTTTGATACCTCTATGCTATTTTTCATCAACAATGCTCTAAGAGCCCATTTCAGCTACAAAGGATTTGGATTGTTATTCCAAACATTTCTGCTTTAAATCTTACTAAAAAACATTTCCAAGGGATCTTGTGAAAATTTGTATGTCAAAACATACTCAAAAGCAGAACTGCAATTGTGAAAATGGACTGTACTGATGTACCAATGCCAATAATGAATTTTGTCCGAGGACCATCAATGATTTTTTTTCCAGTAGCATCTGTGAGTGCTTTCAAATACTCTATACAGTTACTTACAAATTTTTTGTGTCTGCAAAATTCTCTAATGTTAAAGGTGCTTTCATAACTTTTCCAAAATTACTCTTTGAGTTAAATACATCAAATAGATTGTTCATGGTCATGACGAATTCTGTTGATTGTTTGCTGTCCCTAAATTTAGGTTACTTCAGCCCCCTGAGATAATCAATTGTCGCTGCTACTGAGAAACTGTTTGGGCAGCCAATTTAACTTTCATTTTGTGGTTTTGCTACGAAACATGGTGTGTTTTGACTTTATGTCCTAAGTGTAGGATATCCTTTTTCTGTATTTCATGGAGCTTTGCAATGTAAGACCATTCAATCAAGCTGCCATTGCTATCTATAAAAACCTTCATATCTCCAAAAGCATTTCTTGCTAACTTGATCTATGACATATTTTTTTATATGCAAACTATTTTTATATTCAAAAATATGAACAACAATATCATAGGACTATATGAACACAACAGCACTTTACCACACTACAAGGACGATACCACGGAGTGCAAGATGTCATGACAACTCTGCAGCCATTGGCATGTAGGACATGTAACTACACAAAAATTAAATATACAACTATGATAAACATACAAGCACTAATTACTAAACATTACTAAAAAGAAAGAAAAAACAATTTTTAGGTATGCTTTATTTTGCTCGTGGGGCTAACTTTGAGCAGTCAAAATCAATAAACATCTATAGCTAAGTAAGTTTAGCGACAAATTGGATGAAATTTTGCCCAGTGTGCCTAACCGTCCAAAATAAAACAAACCTGGAGAAAATCTGAAAGATGGGGGGTTGTGACTATGGAAGACATACGATAATTTATTAGTCAAAACGACCAGTTTTGTGAATGAACTCCAGAGTATGTTCAAGTATATGTTTATTAGTATCACTAGGAAGGTCCTTATAACCATACAATAAAAGTTGCAATAGAAGTTTCTTAGAAAGGGTAATGACTTGAACAAATGGTCGTAGAATGATATATGTCTAAAGCTATAAATATATATATATATATATATATTTATATTCAACTATATA
>WIPJ01000407.1:69734-93708 GCA_018155075.1 Cassiopea andromeda
CCCCCCCCCCCCAACAGAAGGTGTATTGGTACATCACTGCATGCTATTATTTGCGTCAAATCTTAAATAGCAATGAAGAGAACTACATAGAAATACTTACATAATACTTGCATCAAAACTTAATTCTGCACATAGGCGCTGTAGTATGAAATGATGTATTTATCTCTCGTTAGGGTATGAAACTTTATGACAAAAATTGGCATACAAAAGGTTTAAGCACCTTCCAAATTCCAACCAGCCCAGCAAGAGTCATAAATAGCTGGCCCCTTCCGCTTTCCTTACTCATATTAAAAGTTTATTCGCCTTCAACAAATGTCAGTAGTGGACTCAAAGGCTGCTGGGACTTTAACGATTGGGGGGAGCTGGGGCAGCTTCCCCTTCTTCCTCTTACACGGAGGCAGGGGATGAAAGAAATAGCTATATCTCCTTCCTGTAATGGCACATTTTCCAAAGTTGTAGACAGCTTGTTTCTAACACATTTTTCTAGACGCAAGCCCTCAGACTTCCCATTAGTAATGCGTAGAAATGCAAAAAATATACTGATGTTAAATTTGTCACTTACTGCCACAGATCTATGGTGTACAAGTGTCTCTAATTCTACAAATGCTACCCCACTGATATAGAGAATTTTTCAAAAGTTTTACTTGAAATATACATGTACATTGATGAGTCTTCAATGGACACACAGAACCTCTACTTTAAGTATGCACAGGCGTCTCTGCATACAATATTTATTGGGGGCAAATACCCCGAATGTTTTCAAAACATAATGCGATAGATTCGTCCTAAAATCTCATAAATATTTTAGACCAGGGCTGGTCAGTGTTCATCGTCACCTCACGTCAATAATTAAGAATCTTATCACAATGTTGTTCGATTCAGAATATTTAAAGAGTTTGTAGTAGACCTACTAAATTTTCTTGCTAAACATACCAATGATGTCATCCGCCATTTTCTATCTAGACATGATGTATCTCCATAACTAAAACAGGGCATTTCCGTTAAGATCTACAGGGTGCCGTTCCAAATATTTCAGGGGCCTTGTCCCCGATCTCCCTACTGCCTTCCCTCACTACTGCTGCATATAGCCATACGAGATCACTCATCCCCAAGCCCCCAATCAAAAAAATGCCCCGACGTTCTTAGTATGATGGAGAAAGGGTCATATGGAGATTTAATCATGGAGAATGTAACTCTGTGTGGTATTTCTCAAAGTATAAGTAATTTCCAAACCATCCTGTGCGCAAGACAGACAATCTGGTTTTATGTGCTTGAGTAAAGACAACAGCACATGTGCACCAGAAAATCATAATTTTTGGATACTATCGATCAAAACCTTGTACTGTTTGGCAACTCCTAATCCTTATCAAAATCTGACAAAACATCATAAAAGCCACACAATTCTCAAACAAAATGACAATCAAACAACATTTACCTATTTTCCTACCTACCCATCAAACAACTACAACAATTGTAAACTAATAGTGTTATTGAGTACGGCTCATTTCAACGGCATTTTGGCCTCGATTCAAGTTAGAAAGTGGGCATCACTAATTAATATATTTATCGGATAAGAATGATAATAAAACGTTGCACGCGTGCTTTCTGCATCTCTTCTTGATAAAATCGCATCTGAACTAAGTTTACTAGTATTCAATAAGTTAATGAAAAGGTTATCAATGATTTTGTGCTTCCTAAAAATGGGTATGATTAAAAACCAATTATAAATAAAAAATTCTGAGTAAAAATACCAAACCATTTCATAAACTTAATAGATATCTGTAATAAATCACTCGAATGTGAATTCAACCATACTGGAATAAACCACTAATACTTTACTAAGGTAATGGCCGTCCACTTTCAATGCTTACCAGCATAATATCCAAGCCACTGAATGTGATGTACCAATAGATATAAGCATGTGGGTCCAGGGTACAACACAACACGCTAGCAAAAATGGCTCACGAGCAAAGAGCCGGCCTTGCAATGCAACTACGTTCTTCAAAAGCTTAAATCGCCATCAATCGATCTTAATGTAATATCGTACTACACCATCGAATCTTGTATCAGAGGCAGTTTCGTCCGAATTACGCCATGATTGTACAATAACGTCAAAAAATTAACCTGCAATAGAAAACAAACATTAATATAGTAATTTAAAAAAGTATATCAATAACAGAAAACTACATGAAACTGCACCAGAGCAAGCTAATAGATTGCAGTAAAGACAACAAAAAGTTTTCAAGAAAAATACTAACCGAAAAACAAAAGAGTACCATCTCAAAGATGATTCTGCAGCAATTCATCCTTAATGGTAGCTTCTTTTGTATTACTTTACTCAAGTTGAGAATTGAAACCAAACTCAGTGAATAAATATGATCTGAATTTCCTGATGAGATTTCTAAAGGCTGGATTTGATACGTATACCTTAGGCTCGTATGCAACGTAGGAACATTTATGTTATGCTGTCTATGGAAAAGTGTATTCTAACTAGAAAAACCTGTTGACACTCAGCATTTAGCAGAGATAGAATTATGTGTCGCGATAGATAAAAACGAGCAAATTATACCTTTTTCTCAACAGTCTTTAGCGGAATATCCTTTACCGTCACATAAGAAGGATAACTATCAATAATGCATTGCGTCGCTTCAATCTCCTGCGGAAATGTAACATATGATGTAATGTTGCCAAATATCACGTAAGATAGTCAGTTTCGAGACTTCTGAACCTTAAGTGCTAAATCTTGAGGCAATAAGACAAACAAATTGTTTTCTGCTAACGATTCGAGAAGCGCTAGAGATAAGAGAACATCTCACAGCTCAATAAGCCGGAAGAATGAAATTTTTAGCATGGCCTCTTTTTATAAGCATTATAGCTATCAACCGATCATTTGTTGCTGGTTCTCATTTTGATTTGCAAAAGTATTCCGACTAAAATTAAACAATAATTACCTCCGCTGATATGTTTATCATCTGTGCAGGAGTTTCATGATATGATCTTGAGTTTTCAATTGCATGATAAATCATGCCTCCTTCACTATCACATGTTAATCTGAGCATAAAGCAATTTAATGGCGTCAATAATCAAAAATACGAGCTGATGATAATAAACTGATTCAGTATACTAGAAACTGAATTCTATCATTCTTAGGATAATAATTTATTTTTCAATTAATAACTTTGCATCACGCAGTGTTCCAACCTTCCAAAGCATCAGCGTGCTTTAGTAAAGAATTATCTACAGAAAAAGAACTGAAAATACCTGATGCAATTTGGTTTGATCAAACGAACTTCACTTTCAGGTTGAATATTTGCCTCACCTCGAACGCATCCATTATCCCAGAATGCGCCATTTCCATGAACAGTACACATCAGTTCATCTAGCGAACAATAAAACCATAAACCAGGGTTATTCAATTGGGTTGTGACTCGAATCACTTTCTAAAACCAATAACTTGAGCTGGGCCACACATTTGGCGTTGTCAGTAAAGTACAGTAGACAGGGCAGGGTGAACTGGCTTGGGGGGAGGGTTGCACAGAAGTAGAAATTTAATTGCAAGTCAACACATTCTTTACATACACCTCAGGACTGAAAATGGGTATTTGGGGCTTCCCCCAGAAAAAAATTACAATTACACTTTCTAAAACATGTGCTAGAATTTTATTAGTTTAACAATAGAAAACTTCCATTTTTGGATTTTAACTGCACTGTAGATAAGACAATAGCACGATGCCAAATGATCAAAATTCAAAGAGTGCAGTTTTAATGTTCATTTGCAACTGCACACATAAAATATTGTTGCTACATACTCAAGGTCTCCCTCGTTCCAATGTTATCGTCACTTAGATTCGGTAGACGTCAACGAATAAAGACGCAGTGTGGATGACTTCTTTGTACATCCTTCTTGATTTCGGAATAGAGGAGACGCCAAAGTAACTAGATTTGTGGTTGTTACGGTCTCTTCCCACCAGGCTTTCTGAGCCTATGTTCTAAGGGGTTGTGAAACGCACTTATGGTATAGATTGAGCATCGTGCGGGTCACTCGAAGTTGCTCTTCGGGCAGCCATTCGAATAGCCCTGCCATAAACCAATAATTGTGAAAAAAAAGCTAAATAGATTTTAGGCCACTATAAATGGATATTACAAAACACCACTAATGGATATTACAAATGGTTCAGACCAATGCGGACCTAGGTTCCATGCCCAAAACAATCCGTGGATGACGCCAGGAAGGGCATCCGGTCTCAAATGCTCGAGCCAAATCAAAATCCATTTAGAGGCACCCTTTAAGCCCCAGAAATGGGTTAAACGGGGTAGAATAAAAAAATAAATACTAAACTACGTCAATACTAAAAGCATTTTGATCAATATAATAAAGCTGTCGAAAGTGAAGGCAGTAATACCTGCTGTAAAAAGCGGAGGTAGCATGTCTTGAATCATGCCAACACTCATCTGCAAACAAATAAAAATATCCCTTAGACGTGAACTAATTGATACACTATAAAAATAATCTTTGACGTCATCCGTAATCAACTGGATACCTCATCAGCTGCTGCATCAACAGGTGCAAAATTTGCCAACTTCATAATCAATTGCTGGATCTTCTTCAAAAATTCACTCCTTTCAGCGGATGCCTACAAAGAATTTAGTAACAGCAATATGGCACACTCGAACTTCATTCAAATTTCAGCCATACTTTACAAAACATAATCTCATTATCAAAAGATAATTTGCAATTACCTAGCCTGCGCTAGGGTAAAAATAAATAGATAAATAACAAGCGTAGCATAAACTTTCTCCAAATAAGACTGATCAGTGTCTTTTCATGATTTATCTCTAAAGCAGAAAACATAGTTGCTATTGGGGAGCGTTTACTATTTACAGAGGGGTTGGTGCCGAAAAGAAATGATTTCTTGTTGAAAAAATCATCCTACCCAACTCTGCGGTTGTACTACAATGTATGGGCAGTCTTAATATATCAAAACATTTATTTCCCCCCCCACCTAATTTCTCTGCGGTACCAACCCCTCTGTAAATTATGAACGGCTCAAAATTTCCAACTGACAAGGCCAATTATCGTTTTCCGTCTGATTCAAATTTCCTACTGACATAGCCTTTTCCAAAAGGCCTTATACTTTCTGACTGCCCTCAGATTTTCCGTCTAGGTAAAAGATTTTGACAGCACTTACGTGCATAAAAGGTGGCACGAATTAAATCATTGATGCAATATAGCATTGATAACTTTGAAATGAAAAAGAGGTTGTGATTATTGTAAATGGTCCAACATTCAAGAAAAGCAAGACACAAGCTTGGGAAGTCCCGAGAGAGCTCATGGAGAAATTTAAATATGTGACAGACTATTACTGACGCTTTCGAAGAGCTAGGCTTTCTAAAGTGATAGACACTATGGAATTGATTATTAAAAGATTCTTGTCGACTAGATTCCACATCGTAGTACTGAAGGACTGTAAATCCGATGAAGTCAAAGTAGTATCATGTGCCCAACAAGGATCTGTCCTAGACTCTCTTCTATTCCCCTTATTTATCAATGATTTGCATAGGCAGGGAAAAACTAAGTGCATCTATCGACTGATCACTGCATTGTAAATAGAAAAATCGAATGCAATGAAGATATCTACGTTCTGCAACTTGTAGCACAAGAAGATATTGATACTATGAGAGGTTGGGATGTTGATACTATGCGAGTAGTTACGGGTTACAAATAAAAGATGCCCTGTTAAAGGAGTTTACAAAATAAATTATTGCACTCTAAAGCCTGGTATCCATATAGTCATTGAGAGTCTTTCTCAGTCTTTGCGGGTCGCTCAGATGGAACTCAGCGACCCTCAACGACTCTGGTGCTAATAAAATCATAGAAGATATTCCGATGTTTCCATGTAGTCGCTGTTGGTCGTTGACAGTACTTCAGTTTTAGGAAAAGCTATAAACAACCCTCTACGACTGTATGGATACCAGGCTTAACGGTCTTTTGTTGTCCCTAGTGTGTATCCATTAAAGTTTTGGGTCGTTGACAGTCTTTCACAGTCCTTACGGGTCGCTGAGATCGAACTCATTTCTATCCAAGCGACACTCAAGGACTGAGGAGTTCACAGTCGATAATGAGATTATAACAAATATTCTGATGTTTCCATATAGTCGTTGACGGTCCTTGACAGTCTTTCAGTTGCAGGAAAGACCGTCAACGACCCTCAACGACTATATTGATACCAGGCTTAAAAGAAGTTAATGATAAAAAAGTCTTGGAATGCCATTGCATACCAAACTTGACTAATTACATTCAGAACGTTTTTAGAAAGACAAACAGAATACTATTTATTTGTTCTTATTTTGCAATGTTTGTTTGTTTCTTTAATAGTAGAAGTTTCTTATTTGCTATTTAATTTTCTTTCAGTCAAACAAGGTCTTCAAGTCAAGGAAAAGATTCGTAGGATCCATGGCTAGAAAGTTTTGGCTCAATCCCTAGGGGTGTAAATTCGGCTTTGAAAACTTCAAGTTTTTCCAGCAGAAGGCAAATAGCAATAGAATAAAAGCCATTGGTTGTCAATAGCCACTTAAATTCACCAACGTAGAACTATACATAATTTCAAACCTTCTCTGCTTTACAAACACCAACATGTTTTAGATAGCCAATTGGCAACCCACGTCTGAAATCCACATCCTCCTCCATGGCAACCTGTAATGCTTGTGGCAACAGCTGTAAACATATAAATAGTTACTAAGAAAATTTTTCTAAGTCGGGGCACCCTTTCGCTTAAAGTATTTTTAATTTTCTGGGGGCATAGCCCCCATAAGTTTTGTATTTGCCTTACTCTTCAAGTGTAATGACCTGGCTGCCAAAGAGCTATGAAGAATTGTCCACTTCGACATGTTCATTAAGATCTTTCTAATTGTGATTACATAAGATCATGATCAATAAATTATCATATTTGTACAACTGAAAATATGGGCGTGCCACAGTCATCTCAAGCTGCTACACCTAGAATTTTTAGAAATTGCCGCTGCTTGGTGATGACTTTTGCCTGAAAACCAATTTCTCTCCAAAGAACTTTCCCAGCCCAAACGCGAGGGAAGAAAAAGGAAATAATCAAATTACATACCTTAATTCATGAAACGTAAGCACCAACTTAATTTTCGCGCATCTTTTTCGCGCAGTCGACCTTCACACACCTTCATTTCACGCAAATTCAATTTCGTGTATACTATAGTGAGGGACAACAACATAAAACATGTTACATGAAATCCCGCATATCTTGTACACATTTGTAACGTTCGTTCAATGATAGGCTACGATAAGCTGGTGATGGCGAGTGAAATTTTAAACGGATAATGCCAAAAAAAACCGAAAAACCGATTTACATACATATCTCAGATTGTCAAACCAGAAACTCTGACAAACTTCAGATTATGAGACCTCGCCTTGGCTCTCAAAAAATAGCTTCTGATTACCTTTTGCTTTTTGTAAGAAGCAATATCAAACTGAAACTCTTTTTTTCCTTTTTTCTAATTTCGTGCATTTATATTTTCGCACAAATTCTGAAAGGAAATTTTTCGAGCAGCAAAATGAACGAAAATTAAATATTTTCGTGCAACCAATTGTTCTGCGCGAAAATTTCATAAATTAAGGTACATAGTAGACTAATGTCCAAAATGGTTGAAAACTCAAACCTTCTCCAAAAAGTCTCCCCATGAAGTTCTTTGATACACAGACAATGTTATATGTAAGGAGTGGCTTTCATCCAAGGTATTTGCTTGATGAATGTAGCCACGTGGGAAGTACATACAATCCCCTGGTTCAAGCACCTTGTCAAAAATAGGCTCTCCAATTTCATGTTCTGAGAAATTACCTGGTACAAAATGAATCATATTGCTGTACTTCGTTATATATGCTACTTGACATTTCGTAAACATTTTGATGAATACATTCACTGGCATTACGCTCAAAATGATACAAGATTATGGGATGATTTATAGGGGGCTCAGGGAAGCAGAACCCACTTATTAAAATTCTTGTTCATTTAGGGTGCGTAGTCCTCTAAGTTTTTTGCATTACCCTTGTTTTTCAAAGAGTGTTGACTTTGCTTTCAATGTCTTGTATTGTACTACTATGATGAATTTCCTCACTGATACATAGCCATTGAGATATTTCTGATTGTTGGTTACACTATATCATAATTAGATTTAATTATCATGTCTCCATCTTTAAAAATATTTTTAAAGATGGAGACATGATAACTATTTAGTTGCATGGTTACAACTAGGCCACACCTATTTTATGATATTGCACCTGGAGCCCCCTTGTTCTAATTTTTCCCTGAAATCATCCCTGAACAGGGCCTGCTTAAATTGCCTACATAACAATTGGGTGCAATAGATATTGCCTAAGGGGGCCTACCTATTAACAATTAATGGAATAATATAAAGCAATACAAGAAATTAAATAAAACAACTTTTCTTCTAGAAGTCTACATCATATATTAAGCAATACATACAGCTTGAAAACCTTGGTAGAACTTCAGTGACATTCCTACAAATGTAATTGTGTAAATGTAGGTAATAATTCAGTGACCAGGGATTCTTTATTTCCTAATGAATGAAATTTATTTAACTCATCCTAAATGAAAATTTGAGGCTCACACTGCAAGTGAACTATATTACATACCTTGGAGTATAAAGCTTCCACCTCTTCTTGCCTTCTAATTGGATGATGAATGCTTCAATATCATCATAATGAGGTGCAAAACCTTGACTTCCAGGAGGTGTTAAGTACCTAAGGTATGAAAATCAAAGACCTAGAAGGGATGTATATATAGGCATCTATCTGTTTTGGATGTGTGTGTGTGTGTGTGCGCGCGTGGGCGCACATGCATTCATATAGATGACAAATAAAATATACTGAACAAATTTGTAAGAACAAAGAAAGAAACTAGTTTAAACACATAATGTAGCCAGTTCAGTGGATCACCCTCTTCAACATCCAAAGTGGGTCTCTGAGAGAATTTTATTTTGTTCTATGTGTTTCATGAGTTGCTTGTGTACAGCTCTCTCCATGACTTATGAGATCACAGGTAAAATCCATATAGGATGGTAGCTTGACATATCATCCATAGTACCCCTTTGTGCTGAGCTATGACCCTAGCAATCTTCCAGGCTTTTGGTACTGCACAGGACTCCAGAGATAGATTTATGATGAATGATAGTGGAGCAGATAACACAACTGCTGCACCTGCATTTCTGGTGGAATTTACTGAACATAATATAACATATAAACTATTTTATGCATTCAATATAAAGCAGGAGTCTCAAACTCAGATCTGCGGGCCACAGAAGGAAAAACCAAATGGGGCTAGGCCACATAAATGACTCTACAAGAAAAATTGTAAAAAAATTTTCAAAAATCTTTAGCTACAGCTTTGATGATCTCCTCTGAACATGAAGTGCTGACTGCTGTCCTTGATGTACACTGCATGTTATGCTGGTGTTCCATTTGCAGATTATGTGAGGGTAGTGCAACTAGCCTACCTTAGGCTGGACAATAGCTGGCAAAGTGGCCCCTCAATGGTATTGTGCTATCTATCAAAAAGGGAGCTGCAAAGAATTGTCTTGAGGGCTTTAACTGGGTCACAGGTCATAAGTTTGAGACCTTTGATATAAAGAAATTCTTCATGATCAGACTAAATGCTGCTTTTGAAACTCAGAACCATGCAATGATTGTGGTCAACATACAAGTGTTTGAATAATGGAAAAAAATAAAGACCATGGCCTTGTCAAATGATAAAAGCAAAATTAAAGGTTAACATGGGTGAAATGCAAAGGCAAAAAACTCCTGCAACCAACAGCACATATGTGCAATTGCATGCAGTTGATGAATGTACATATAATATGACACAAATTTACATGTTTGCACCAACAAATGATCCAAAATATTCCTGCAAAATTGATGTCAGCTTCCATACTGATCTTGAAAATGCTTGTGGATTTAGCATTCTTATTGAACATCCTTGCTGAAATAAAAATTAGCATTTGGTTATTGTGTTTAATTCTCCAGGTAGCTTTTATGATTATTTGCAAATGTTGGTATAGGAAATGAAGGACAAACATTTCCGTATTTTCTAAAAACTGCCTCTTTGTAAGAAGCTATCAAAATATAAGACCCATTGTTACACATGCAGATTCTGTCAACAAGCAACATGCTTTATATGCACTATGTTCTTCTATGTTGAAAAATCGACCAAAATATGGCAGGCTAAACACAGCAAGAAATGCAATGGTGCCTAAAATATTATGTGGTATACCTGTAATAGATTATGTCAAGTTAAATATGTATATCTGATATACAACAAGCTTCACAACTATACATGCTTTAGTTTGAGCAAGGAGTGAGATTTACTGCACTTTTCTGCACTATTCCTTACATAGTGATCTGTATTCCTTACATGGTGGTATTTATTCCTTATATGGCATGACATCACATTTAGTTAAAGTGCTTACAAGAATCATTAACAGAACATTGGGAAGCATATATTCCTTACCAGAAAGCAAATACTTGAATCATAGCCTAAATTTAACTCAAACATATGTAGGCAAATAAACAATAGTTTGGTACTTGGATCAACCTGATTCAAATAAATAACATTTCTTCAATTGAAAAGACAATCCAGAATCAGAATTGGAAAACCAACCACTAAACTTGCTTGAAATTCTGCAAATGATACAATATATTTGCAAGTTGAGTAAAGCAAACAGTTACTGTCTACCTGGTAAAAATCCCAAACTACAGCAGGGTAGGCTCTTCCTGTTGGATTTAAGGTCTCTCTCTTACCATTTACATATTTTGTTATGTCTAAATTCATTCCATACTTGACATCTTTCTAAAATTTGAAACAAACAGGCATAGTGCATATGAAACTACATCTTTTGTTTACAAAACTATTATTGAACTCTCACCAATCTACTTTCAAGACTATATCACTTTAGATTTGCCTTCTTATGGTTTGGTACTTTTCAGGCCAGCAAGGGTGATTTATTCATAGTCTTTGTCATTTAATGTGTGTGAATGCATGGGCATGCATCAGCATATGCATAGAACCAATAATGCAAGCAATTGATTGCACACATGATTCAGATATTTGATTGTTGATTTATACCTCTAGTTTACAAGCAAATGCCAATCAGAACCAGGTCAAATTTCTTGCAAACAGAACCAAGTAATCCTCCCTATTTGCTGCCTGTTTCACATTTTTCAAAGACAGTGGAAACCTTCAATTTGATGTGCAAGAATGACAGTAATCAGATATACTAGTTGTGCAATTAAAAGCCGAGTTTCATGGTCTCACATATAAACAGTATACTAATCATTTTAATCACATGTTTTAGCAAGTAGTAGTTTCAAAATGCAAATAGAATATTTTTATTCTTTATAAATGCATCAAAATATTAAAAGCAACAGAAATTCTCAAGTTGAAGGAAAATAGCTTTGCTGCTTTTTTCGTCACATTTATATAGCAATCTATAATATCAAATGTAAATTCCACGTGAACTAATTTGTATGAGAAACAAGGAGCTTACTGATACTATGTTCTAAAAGAAAAGCAACAATGTGTTGTTATTGCAGCTGCCATTATGGTTTTGTAAATCCCTTATTAGCAGTCTGAAAAGAAGCCAGACAGGTAAGGGGCTGTTCAATAACTTCATCACACTTTGGGGGTGGGTAGTTCTAAAAGTTGTTGATGATACTCTGTGACAGTAAATTAGGCAATGGGTGGTACTTGAGTCAAGCCAGTGGTTTCATGTAGAAACATTTTAATGAGAAGCTTTGCATAATGAAAGAACAGCAAAACACAGCACACAGCCTAAATGAATAAGGGCTTCAAAAGAAACCATGCTTTCTAGTTTCTATCTATGTCTGTCCCATCTTAATTTGTAATCTTATATGGGACACTTTAAATGGGACATGTAATGTATAGGGTATTATGGTGCTTGGTACTAAATTGTTATCTTTTGTGTAACAAGGAATGAGACTTCTTTTTTTCTTCCCCTATCCTTTCACTATGTTAAAAAGTTGGACTATTGTGCGTCAGAGGAGGGGGGTGTTTATTCTAAGCAGGGCAGAACGCAAGGGGGTCTTGTGAACAAACGTGACAGAGTATGATGATGGGGAGTAGGTGGTTCAAAAATGACAATTGTAGTGTGACATAATTCTTCAACAGCCCTTAGGAGTGTGAATCACATGCATGAACGATATTATGTGTGTGGTTTACCAAACATATGGTATTTTCCTTACGACAAAGACTGTATTCATAACTTTGAAAAGGGCCATCTTCGCAGTATTTAGTTCCCAGCTTAATGCAATATTCAATGATGTTCTATACAGACAGCTCAATTGAGTGTTAACATTCTTGCATTTATAGATGGCTCCTTCTCTATTAGCCAATCATTTCAGACAGCTTCTTGTCCATCAATATATTTTACATAAAATAGAAATTCTTTGTTCTTGTAATTTAGATCATAATTTGACTTCCATTCCAGTGAATTGTTGAATCAGGGTCTTAATCTTACATAGATCTATAAAAGATAAAGCTTCAAAAATAGACTTATTGAGTGGAAGTGCAATTGCACTAAGAATATCAAGATTGCTAGAAAGACAAAAATTAAACAAAACTTTAGTCAACTATCTACTATTTTGTGATTCTTAATAACGCTTTCTTAATAAAACTTCAAACTTAAAGCAAGTACAAAACAATTTTGTGCTGATGAGACCTTTTTGCACTCACTTGCAAAACAGCTATAAATAAATGTTCAGATTATGTGCTTCAAACTACATAATAATCACTCAGTCAGTGATATATTTGCACTGGCAAAATTAACTGTGCTGAGAAAAAAGCTTGTGAGCTTTAACTTACTTCTCTTAGGATGTCATCAAATTCTTTTGTACTGAACCAGCCATCATTATATTTTGTTTGTCTTCTCTTCAAAAGCAATGGCTTCTTTTCCCAGACTTCTCTACAACAAAATGCAACTTCTCCATAAGCACAATGGAAAATTCAATTGTATTTATTGAAAAATGAGCCAAAAACAGCAATTTACAAGAAGCATTTGGAGACTGGCAAATTCTTAAATAGTGTTTCCTTTATATAGATGCTCCCATTAAATGTAATACATCATTTACAAAAATAGATATCCTAACTAAACTAAAGAAATCAATATGGAAAGGCACAATTCACAGCAAACATTTCAAAATACACAATTCACATGCTACACATACCCCAAGGGGGGTACTCACTACTTTTCCATATGGCAGATATATGTCAGCAATTTTGAGGAAGCACAAATATTGAGTCTCAAAATTCTATGATCCAAAATATCATTAAACATTTTGTGCTACCATTTTCAAAACACTTTGTTGAATGTCACAACACTTGTGATAAGGTCTTAAATGTAATACTATAGCACTAAAACTCTAGAATTTGTGTTTCTTTACCCCTATGTTTTCAATTTTCAGATCCAAAATAGTGAAATATTTTTCAAGCTGTAATTCTCAGATCTCAAATAATATGATTTTTGCATAATCTCAGACCCCAAATATTGACATGGTTCCTCTCATATAGAAAAGTAGGGAGCACCCTCCCCTGGGCACATACTTGAAAAACTTGGTAGTATCAACTGGCTTAATTAGCCATGCTATTGCTTCATCTGGTTGAATGAATTCATTTTTAGTAACGTTGTCATCTAATGATTGTAAACTTTCAGTTGACGAGACTTGCACATGGTACATTGATGATCTATTATTGCCAAAAGTGCTACTTGATGCAAGTAACTTTGCTGATTGCATATTTGTTTCATCAGACTCAAGAAGCATGCTCGCTGAAGTTGATGATTGCAATTTAGCTCCACCTTTAGCTCCACTAGAAATAGCCACAGTCTCTTTTTGTTGTTCATTCTTTTTTCTTTTAAAGGATTTCCTAAGTGAATTCAAGCGTGGTTCACTTTTGCATGTATTTGATCTTTTTGCTTGCTTAATGTTGTAGGGCGGAGTGCTTGGGTTCTCATCCTGAAAATAACAAGAAATATGTTGAATTCAAAAACTATAGTTTGAATGGGAGTCTCAATATAAATAAAGTTCTTGATAGCTGAGACTTTTGAGTAAAATACAGTTGTAATCCCACTTAATTGGAGGACCATGTAAATGGTCACACACCACCTCATTATTTCTCCCTAGTGCAATCCATCAAGCCCATGCAGGATATGTCTTGTGTAAACTATGCCTTTTCCTTGGCATACTGGCTGGATATTGCTTATGTTGTTGGCTTTGGCATACAAGCATTCAACAGGGAAAAGGAGTGGATTTTACCTTGGATGCACACTATAAATGCATGAAAACTGGAATTTTCCATGCAGTAAACACATTTTCCAGTCAGGGCAAATTTAGTATAGCATACAGGAATACTTTCTATACATACAAAACATAGCTCCCAAATGCCTCCTTTTTCCCATTATTGGTGACATTATTACTCCATTCCTTTTATTTATGTTATCTTGCAGCAATGTCTGCAGTCCCCAAATGAATATCTGGCACAAGCTTTACAAACCTACCACTATCATGATTAAAACTCAAACTATCAATATAGGACTTGAACTAATCTTAGAAAGAATACAAGCAAGCTCCTTGTTTACCATTGGAGACTCCAATATTGATATTGTTTAGAGCACTAAAACACCTTGCTTGGGATGAACACATAGCACTCTAGTGCACTAACATTTCTCGTTACTTAAATTTCTTAAAGTATGCCATGAAATTTTTACCATAGAAAACTCTAAACCTTGTTTATACAGGAACAGTTGTGCCACACTTTTGATATTGTTGTTCTGTGTTGGAAAATTGTGGAGGGTCTAAGAAAAATTTGTTATAAAAGCTGTAAAGTTTCACAGCTAGAATAGCAATAAATAACAGCTATGATGCTTCCACTTCCCCACTGCTATGTAGTTTACAGTGGCCTTCTATAGGTGAAATTGTAAATGGGGAAACAACTATCATGTTATATGACTCCATAAATAGTCTTACAACCATTTATCTCTGCAACTTATTTACTAAAAACTCATCTAGAGATACTATCACTCTGAGAAATTCCAATACCAGTTTATATGTTGCCTTCATGAATAAAAAGAAAGGTCAAAAACTATTTTCTTATCGTAGTGCACATTAATGGAATGGTTTGAAACCTGCATCTACAAACATACACTTTCTTTTTTGCCATAAAGTAATAAAAAAACAACAAAAGAATTTTATCTCATTTCAGTTCCCTTTAATCAAAGACTGTAATTTTGTTTTTATATACAAGGGGTGCTCCCTAATGTTTGTAACTTTTTAATTCAGTTGATTGAGAAAATTATGTTGTTTTCTCATGTCAACCATTGAGGAGATATTGATAAAAAATGACAAACAATATCTAGTTTTGGGAGACTTGGTAGTGGAATTGGCAAGTGAAGCAAATTTGGAGGGCACTGCCCCCTTTCACCTATCTTCAGCTTCATGACTGGTTTGCTGAAGGGCTCCCTTCCATAAAGAATTAAAAACAAAATGGAATAAAATGAAAATGAACTTAGGTCAATTTTCAATTACATGCTAATAAATTTTGAGAATAGCCACATTTGGCCCTTCTGATTTTCATGCATCTGTAGCATAGTAAACAGACAAAATGAAAGCAATAATATGTATCATATCAAAAGCAGGGGCAGACTGAAAAAAGCTGCCATCAGAGGCAACTCCCAATTACTCTTCAGCTCTTAAAGACATGTTAAAATAAAGTTAATAAACTAAACAATAATTCAAAAGGCAATATTTCTCAGAAAAACTACCCTGCATCAGAGCAATATGAAAGAGTCCTGGAAAAACATCAACCAAGTCCTGAAAAAGTGGTCAAAATTTACCAACATTGATTATCTAAGTGCACCAAATGGGATGATCATCAACAAGCAGAACACAGCTGATACAATGAATGATTACTTTTGCTCAATAAGCAAAGACCTTGTTGAGAAAATAGAATATGCCCCTTACCCCCTACTTGCAGGAGGTAATAACATGAACCCTGAAAACAAATGCTTCAGATTCAAGACCATTGATATAAGGAACATCAGAGATGCTATTGGCAAAATTAATAAATCTAAAGGCTTTGGTACTGATAATATCTCTAGCTAATTTCTCAAACCAGCTATGCCATACACTGAAAACTCTCTTGCTTACATCTTTAACATATCACTCCAAAGTAGTAAATACCCTGATGATTGGAAAACTGCAAGGGTGATCCTAATCTTCAAAGAAGGTGATAAATCTGATAAATCATACTACCACCCTATATCAGTCCTATCAGTTATATCTTGATTATTTGAGAAACTTGTCTTTAATCAATTGTACCATTATCTTGACCATGGTCTACTTAGTCCTAATTGGTCTGGCTTTAGACATTCACATTCCACTGTAACTTGCTCACTTACAAATATTGATGATTGGTACTGGGGGCTAGATTCAGGTCAGATGCATGGTATGATATTTGTTGATCTAAAAAAGGTCTTTAATACTGTTGATCGTTGTGTTCTCTGTAATGAACTTAAGCTGTATGAGGTTCAATAAAGGGAACTCTCATGGTTCAAATGCTACTTCTCTAAAAGAACACAACACTGTAGTGTAGGTTGTTATGACTCTAATGTGGAACAAACTGAAGTTGGTGTACCACAATGATCATGCCTTGGACCTCTCTTTTTCTGATCTACATTAACGATCTGCCCAACACTATTCAAGGTAAAGTAAACTTGTACGCTGAGCTGATGACACTAGCCTGTGTCACATGTCCAATGATATTTCCAACCTAGAATATGCAATTAATGAAGATCTAAAACTATTAGATAATTGGCTAAAAGGAAATAAACTTTCAATGGAAGCAGCAAAGACGAAGTCTATGCTGATATGTACCAAATCAAGGCAAAAAATCCTTAACAGTAGTGATGATAAACCAAATCTATTGACACATGACAGAGAGCTGGAATCTGTCAATGAGATCAAATATCTTGGTGTACATATTGATTATAGCTTAAGTTGGAAAGATCATGTTAAGTCTGTTACCTCCAAGATGTTGAGAGGGTTGGGAATGCTAAAACAAGCTAAATACTCTCTCCCAGAAGCCTTTTTAAAAACCCTCTATTGAGTATTGTGGAGCTCTACTTCCAGTACTGCTGCTCTGTTCGGGGAGCCTGTGGCACCACTGAAGAAACTGCCTTCCAAAATTTTTAAACAGAGCAACTAGAATTGTCACCAACAGCAAATTTGATGCTTCGAGTAGACCATTTATAGAAAAACTTGGATGGAAAACCATTGACGAACTGATTACCGAACAAGCAAATAAAATTGTCTAGAAGTCTCTTTATGGGTTGGCTACTCACCACTATGCCACCTTTTCACTAGAAATCCACTGGTGCAGCTCATACCCTGCGTAATAAGTCTACTGATCTTCAGATACCAAAAAAGTCTTCCGCGAATGGACAAAGATGTTTTTTGTATCGTGGGGTAAAACTATGAAACAGCCTACCAACAGACGCAAAAAAGCACCTACTCTCAGCACTTTACAAATTTTAAGACGTTAAGTTGCATTTTGCCTTTTTCCTTTTATCGATAATGTTATATATTTGTTCAAATGATATTTATTAGCTTCTTTTTATATTGTAATTAGGCTTGTAATTATATTATTTTGTAGTTATTATGTATCATATTTTAGCATAAATAGAGGATCCAAGGGGAAACCAGCAATTGCTAAAAGGTTACCTTCTTTAAACATTTGAAAATGAAATTGAAATGAATTCAAACCTTTGCTTCGCGCACCACGCTCGATAATGATCCTCTCCTGTGCTGTTTGCTTGTTTTCATTAATTTTCTTTGTTCCTCATATTCAGATACCGCAGCTGCTATGCTTGGATTGCTAGCTATACCAAATAAACAATCTTTAGTAGCATTGCTGGATTTAAACACGTTAAATGCAGACCTTTTTCTTGTATTTACTGCCATTATAACTTACCAACACCAATCACCATAATCTATAACTCCATGGTGAAACCGCCACATGATTGAGCGACCCTTTGGTTTAGCCTCTTCTTCGAAACGCAGCTCGGGCCACATGACGGGCCATAGTGAGTTAATTTTTCTCGATTTTACCTCCGTTACCCTCCAATTCCTTGGAGCTTGGAGGGTGCCTCTGAGAGGACTTAAATTCTGGTACGAGCATTTAGGACTGGATCCCCTTCCTGATGTCACCAATGGCCTAAGTTAATGTTGTCTGCCAACTTCGACTTCTTTAGCTGAAATGTTTAAAATTTAGCCTGAACATATCGTTTAGCATAGACTACGAATTTCGCCTTATTTGACGAAAATATGTCAAAATAATGATATTGACTGACAATGACGATGAGTCGATTTAATCAATTTTGATTCTGATTTTGATTCCACGGTTTTATGCCAACTCCCCTATTCTTCGATACACGTTTTTTTTTTATAAGAACACCGTCATTTCGCCTGAGCCTCAATTTTCTTAACTTTTCCTGAAATGGAGCCTGAAGTTTTCTCATGTTTTTCTTAACTTTTACTGAAATAAACTGCCTAAAATGGGCTACATTTTCGTTATTCCTATGGTATACTCGAATTTGAATTCCATCTATAAAATTTTGAATGCAATAATGATGAAATATCGATTTTTCGGCAAAAAACACTAAATTTTGGAAATTGAGCCTCCTGATTTTTTTAAGATTTTCTTAAGATTTTGACCATTTAAGCCTCGTTTTCTAATAATCTTGTTTGTTATAAAACAACGTGTATTCTTTACATAACTCTTTGCTTCAAAGCTCAAGTTTCATAGCCTATACTCTCATTTTTTATAAGAGTACGTGATTTTTTTCCAATCCTCAATATTCTTAAATTTTTTCGATCTTGAGCCCAAGAGTTATTCTTATATTATTCTTAAATGCAAAGGGTGTAACTTCGCCTAAAAGTTTAAGGAATATATTCCAATCTTTGCTGCTTGCTTTACTACATCATAACGTTTGGCAAGAGTTAATGTTTTGTATGAATAATGCAAAAGTATACCTGAAAGCAGTACTGCAACTAGGGTACAAGAACATTCTTGTCTTGATGAAACTTCAGTTTCGCATTATTTTAATATTATTCTCAAATGTTAACGATTTTGAGCCTCGATATTCTTATACGATGTATTCTTATCAAAAACACCAAGAAAGTACTGAAAGCAGTACGAAATGAAAATTTTGAGCGTATTAAGGCGGATCTCCACTAAACGATTTTTGTGACGATCGTCTAAAAGCTTCGCGACGACACATGCGCAGTAAGAACCAGAATCGTCAGGACATTGTTAGGCGCCCGACGAAAAGTTGAAACCAATTCAACTTTTCGTCGAGCGCTTGACGATTCTCATTGAAGATCTCAGTAACGATGCCGTTTCCTACTGCGCATATGTCATCATGAGGATTTCAGACGATTTTTATGACGATCGTCAGTTCGGCCTTTAGAAATGAACTGCCGTCTCAAGGTGTTATTCTTTGTACTGTTTTTGAAATTGCTTTGCCAAATTTATATTCTATCTGATCATAGGCTCTAAGTAAAATACCTAAAAATATTTTTAATTAAAAGTATTTTTAATTTAACTGTTAGGCAACTGAATAACAATCTTATTACTCGAAAGAATCTCTTTCTAAAACAGCAGATTGTTCTTATACACTAAATAGTATATATAGTAGCTAATTTATTTTTTGCATTGATGCTTTTGTAGAAATAGAGTAAACTATTTCCTTACTTCAGTAGGATGGTGGCTTTACTCTCAGGTGCAAAATAAATGTCCCCCCGCTTATTAATTTTTCGGTTTTTCCAACCCCCCGAACCTTATTAGGACCCTCGTTCATTAATTTTAAGGAAATTTACTTTTTTACGTACCCCTCATTTCATTTCTTTTCTTTGCTAGTACTATTTACTCCCATTATATATGGAAAAATAGCATGCGTCTCTATATATTTTAGTTCTAGGCTTTCTGACAACCCGTTTTCGCTTTTTTCATCACTCTATAATAATTTACAGCCATTTCTTAAATTCCAACCCCCACTTATTTTGACACACCCCCTTTATTAAATTTTGGATTTTTTTAAGCCCTCTGTTTATTAGGACCCCCGTGTATTTGACACTTTAGAGTACTCTATTTGTAGCAATTACTGTTTGTTGACAATGTCCCTTCTTTACAGAAAATACATCGAAGACATTATTGATACTATATATTTCGTGGTAATAGATGGTTTAACTTTACTATCCAAGGGCAAGGCTAAGGGAAGCTGTTTGTCCAAGTTTGCTGATAAAGGAGACTGCCTACTTCTTTTTTCAGTACTACAACATGATCTAGCACTATTGATGTACTGCAAATTTTTTGTCAAGCTAAATGTTGAGGGGGCACCATTGCACCCCCCATGGCTGCACCCCTTTCATTGCGTCACAATTCTTGAACAGTCTTTGGTTTTCAGTATCAACAAATTTTTGTCACTTCCTTTACACGCTTTTGTCATAAGAAACTTAGCTCATGGCCTAGCTCTAACAGTTCCTTTTTTGGACCTCTTTTTATCAAATTCTAGTAGTTCCTTGCTAATTCCTTAATTTTTACTGCATATATAGTGCAATATAAGCAATAGAAACACGAGGAAACATCAAAATTCTGAATTTTATTTTGGCTAGAACTCACGACTAAAAGAACAAATAGGGCAAGAAAGAAGTTCTATCTATATGAGTTTTGGCTGAAAATGAATGGAACCAGTATCCAATTTCTTGATTATTTGCAGTTATAGACATGTTTCAAATTACAAAGTTCCTGGCTGTCTACATGTAGGTTCCTTATAAGCTCTTATAGTATGCAGAATAATTCCTGATAAATAGTGTGATTCTATGGGCTCTACCATCTTTGGAGCCAAGGCACGCAAAGCAAAATACACAAACAGGCAGAGGCGTAGCTACAATGTCCTTGGAACACCCATACAGTGTTTGGAGTTTTCCACCCCCGTCCTATTTTCGCTGCAAAAATGACAATTGTGAGCCCCTTTCCCCCTTCATACAATGTTAAATCGATAGCCGAAGTCCTTAGTTTTTGGAAAGACACCATTTCTCCCTCCAGCGCTGTACGTATCACCCTCAAACAATTGTTGTACGGGGGGGGGGTTTGTAGTTCGTCTATAGCATAAATCACAGGAAGTGTTAAAAGACTTTTGGTAGACATTGTAGCAGGGGGGGTGTGGGATACAACACCACTAATCTTCGGTGATCTCGTAGGTAAGTTTGGATTCAATGAATTTCGTCGGTGAATGATGTCATTTTCTCCCATAACATAGTCAAACGAGTGTTGAAAAATGCTTCCTATAGTGCTTGGCAGGAAATCAAATTAAGTACTCCACAGGAGTCTGTTCTAGGGCCCTTCCTATTTAACCTATTCATTAATGACCACTTCTATGAAATAAAGTACTCTCAGGCATCCAATTTTGCTGATGATAATACAATATATGTATATGGGAAAAGCCTGAATTCCATCACTTCAAATATCGAGAGAGGCATGAAAGCTGCAATTAGCTGGTATAGAAACAACAAAAAATGGCTGTAAGTGCAGAAAAATTTCAACTAATGTTCCTAGGTCTAAAAGATGGCATAAAATTGTGTATTAATATAAATGGAATTGTGATCCATATGACTGATAGTTTAAAGTTATTGGATGTGACAATTGACTTCATGTTAAACTTTAACCACCATGTACAATCAATCTGCAAAGCAACTTCAAATAAAATCAGAGCTTTTTTAGAATTGCTCCAAATTTCGAATACCAGACAAATTATTGTCCACTAATTTGGATGTTTAGTGGAAAATCATCAAACAATGAAATTAGTAGATTCAATAAGCATGCCCTGAGAGTGCTACTGGACGATTATGGGTGTACCTTTGAAAAGTATCTGCTGAAGAGAGGCTTGCATACAATACATACTAGACATCTACAAACTTTGCTTTTGGAGGTCTACAAATGCCTAACCCCCAAAATCCTTCCTTTCTGTGGGATATCTTCGAGCATACGAGAATATTAAGGTGAGGATTAAATTCACTGAGATTTAGAGAAAGCATGCTATGGAACACATTCCCTGGCATTATAAAATCTGCCAAATATGACAGACAGTTAAAAGCAAAATTAAAGATTGAACGGGATCCACGTGCTGCTATTTAACATGTAGATGAGTATTGTAAATAGGAAGAGCAGTTGCCTGTGTTGCTTTTTTAAAACTATTTCGTTTGTAGCGAACTTCAAATAAATGTATTCAAATAAAACAAATAATTATTCAAAAACAAATAATGTTGTTATATATTACATTTAAAACAACGATTCTGTTTTCCACCTGGCTCCAAAAGAGGTCACTCGACACCACTGCAAACAGGGTCGGTACCGTCAGTCTCTTTCAAGCACTGAGAGTCCGAAGTTGTAATATCAAGTGTAATGCCAATGTTACCTACGTACTACAATGGATAAAAGTGCTTCTTCCTCGCCTCCTCTTCGCATCGAGGTCGCTGCGCATTGCACAGCTTATTTCCTTCTGATTAGAGATATGATCCTATTGGCTGTTCCAGCACGCTCTTGACAGCAATAAATTAAAATCTGATATATAAGCAATAGACTACGCCCTCGCACGCAGTTTTTTCCGAGCGCCGTTCCAGTAACGTTTTTGAGACAGCATACGATGGAAAACGATATGGGAAAGAACATTGAGGAATCTCAAGATACTGAGCAAGGCAAAGAACCAAGCATAAAGACCTCAAACAAACGGAAATTCGTCTCTCAATCGCAATTCAACGACCTTAGGACACAGGTGACAGGAATGCAAACCGAAATGGAAAAATTGGTAGCGCTGCTGCAAGATCCCATCGCTTCTGCAAGCAAGAAAAGAAAAAGAGCTTCAGATCTAGAGGGGCCAGAGAATCAGTTTCTCGCAAACCCCACAAATGATGTCGAGAATGATTTTTCGACACTGCAAAATGGCAATCAGTTTGCCTCTAATCCTCCTGGGGATCAGTTCCCCACCTTACGGGATGTTGAAGAATTGGATGGGCAAATGCCAATGGCGGCCTCACCATTGTCACTGAATTCCGAAATGACGGACGGTAAATTTGTCCCTCAACTTCCAAACTCCCTCGCTCAACTACAGTTGCCAAATATCCAGCAGATCGAGCAGCAAGGAGTGAAACTTCATTTTGTTGAAGTTGAAGCAGTAGGGCCGCCAATCTCTCAAGCTAACGCTAGCTATGTAGAGGACTGCTGCAAGAAGCGCATCCTTAGCTCTGAGCTGGCTAAATTTAAAGAAGCCTTTAAACGACCCGAGAATTGCCCAGCACTAAGTGTGCCAACGATTAATCCCAACCTTTGGGCTCAGTTGCCCAAGGAAAGCAAAGAGCACGACAAACGCCTGTAGAACGCACAATCCCTTCTAGCCAAAGGCCTCACTGGGGTTGTACAAATAAAGGAGACTCTTCTCCTTTTTGGAGTCAAAATAGGCTCCACAGTTAGTTCATCAAAGAAAATTTCAATTGGAGTACCACAGGGCTCTGTACTTGGTCCCTTACTATTCAACATATTTTTAAATGACCTTTTCTTTATTGAAATGGAATCGGAGATATGCAATTTTGCTGATGATACTACTATTTACGCATGTGACACATCCATAGAAGCAGTTATGATTAGATTAGAGAGCGACGTATATAGGTTGATGAAATGGTTTACTGACAACGGCATGAAAGCCAATCCCTCAAAATTTCAAATAATGTTTCTAGGACGAAAGGACATGAGTAAACTATGCCTTAATATTAGCGGGAATTTAATTCCATCAAGCAACCAGGTAAAGCTTC
>WIPJ01000407.1:117710-130810 GCA_018155075.1 Cassiopea andromeda
GATAATAGTGGTGATGTTGGAGAATCTATTGAAGATGACTTAAACGAAGACAGTTTTGTTGATCAACCGCAAAATGTGCAAGAAAATGAACTACAAGTCAGATATCCGCGAAGGAATCGACAAAGGACTTTGAGGTTTGGTCAGAATATATACGATTGTTAATGACAGTTTCGTTATCTATTTCAAACTTATCTACTTGCATATTTGTTACTGTTTTGTTATGTTTTAAGAACTAGATTTGGTTCGATTTGGACATTTTAGAACAAACTCGTATGAACCCCAAAGTAGTTATTCGAGAAAGGGGGAGATATAATGTTTTTGATTCCATATTTAGTCATCATAAATTATCATACATTATGAGTATAGTTTTAGAGCACGTGTAGTTGGTTGTCGGGATTATTAAGGGGTTTTGATCAGATATTATAGAGATTTTAACACAATATGGATTACAGACTCATTTTTGAGGCACTTCTTGGCTTATTAGTATCCTTGGCCTCAATTTTGCAGCTAAATGTTTTGCTTTTTCATCTTTCTTCCAACCACTACATAAGAGATACAAACATTCAATGTACAGCGTATGTTTTCACTGTTTCCAACAGCAGTTCTATTTCGGAAGTTGTCCTTTCAAACAGCTGCTTCTCCGATCTCTGCGAGCACGTCTTTTCTGTAACTTCGCTATCTACTCGATCTACTCAATCGATTCAGCTACTTTTAGTTAGCGGGAAATAAAACAATCCAATTTGCCTTCGTAGCTCCCAACCGAGCGGTACCATGTAAATGAGATCTCAAACTAGGTTGATAGTACTCCGGTGTCGTGTAATTGTAATGAAACAGACCCAAATGGTGTGGAAGCAATCCGGAGTCAAAAGCAATCCGGTATCGTGCAAGTCAGGCCTTAGAGTAACGTTTGAGCATTCAATGGTATAATGTTTTGAATTCATATTTAGTCATCGTAAATTATCATAAATAAGTAGTATAGTTATAGAGCACGTGTAGTTAGCTTTCAGATTAGTATTCAAGGCGTTGATCAGATATTATAAATGGGAATTTGGCTCTCCCCCCAATTTGGCGGCAAAATCAGATGAAAAACAGTATAAACTCTGAGTCTATGTGAAAGCAAGTGTAAGAGTTGCTTTTGGCACTCTAAGAGTCTCTACTCAATATGGTACAAAAGTTTATCAAAAGAGCATAATTGAAAGTATTCATTTAAATATAGATATAAAAATTTGATACTTTTTAATCTGGAAGCCCCTCGAAAACATTAATTCCGCCCGTTATGCTCAGTTCTGTCGTATCTTAATTACAAACAATACGGGATTGCTTAGGATAATTGTATGGATCCAAGTGGAAATTTTACTGTCGTTACAGTTTAATATTTGTGATGAAAAACGCAGATACCTTGAGCGGATGAAAGAGATAGTGCAAATGAACTACATAAAAGCAGATATAGAGATATAGATTTCTTTTGAAATTGGAGACGAAAAGTAGCTACAACTATTGTTATGTTAGAAAGCAGTTGAATAAAAACGACAATGCTTTTAATTTTCCAAGATATGTTTCGGATTTATGCTCAATGATGATGAAATACATCATTACAATATTTCGTTAAATTTTCAGCTCTCGTTGTTTACCGTTTCGTTATTTTGTCGTTACCTTAATTCCTTTTTTCGATTTATATATTCCTATTCCATTGATAGAGTGTACCCTTTATTAATGTGTTGTATAGATTTATTTTATTCACCAACAAATGATGGATGGAGCATTAATCCGAAGCATGTCTTGGAAAATTAAAAGCATTGTCATTTTTATTCAATTGCTTTCTAACATAATTATATTGAGAAATTTTGGAAGAACTATTTTTATCAAACGATGATCATGAAAGCACTTCAAGAGCCGACCATGATGATGATGATTATTATTATTATTATGCCGAAGACGAGAATGATTATGCGGGAGATGAACACATGGCTAACTCTGTAATTTGCATCAAATACATTAAAAGGATGCAGTAATTTGGTCTGCAACCTTATATTATAATTCTTCTATGCGAATTCCCAAAATTCTTAAAAGCAAACAATTTCGTCGTGACAAAACTTCGTCTTGAAATTTTGTCACGACGAAATTTTTTATAGTTAGTGTACTTAATTTTAATGGCTTCTATCTGCATTGCTGATTTTGTTTATAAATTATTGAAATATTCCGTCGAGATGAGGGATCGAATTTAACACAATTAATATTTAAATATGCTTTGGGAGATCTGTCATCTGTCATTGTATTTGCAATGCAAATTGCATAGGTTGCAACTTGCGTAAGTGGAGACCTCAAAAAAGTGAATAGTGTCTTTTAAGGAGGGACGGCTTTAGACGGCCGCATTTTGGTCGCGTCGAATTCAATTCAGAGCAGAATTTGAATTAAGTTTGGCATAAATGCGGCCGTATAGAGTGAACTTTGAATTAAGTGCGGCATGATTTGCCAAACTTAAAGCCTGGTTTCCATATATCGTAATTCATCGGCGATCATCGCTGATATAGAACTTCTTGTTGATAGTGGATTATTCCCGATGGTCGGGGATCATCCGCGATGAACAAAGAGCATGTAATGGCGCTAAAGCTCTGAGAGTGGAACGAGAAGGTTCGTTGCATGTGTAGAGCGTTCCTTTGAGAGAATTAGAAGTGAAAACGCATAGCTTATCCATAGTTTTTCGACTAGTTATGAGGAGCTCCTACACATACAGGAGGAAGTGACAATTCATTAAAGAAATCTTCAAAATCTTATGCTAGAGGTATGCAGATGTATAACTTCAGAGAACCTCTCCTTTCTTTGGGAGTTCTTCAACAAAAAAGTGCTTCCATATAGCTTAAGAATAAACAGCCTCCTCCAACTTCCAAACACGAGGATAAAAAGTATGGAAACGAGTCACTGTCATTTAGGGTGAGCATAATGTGGAATAAACTCCCAGATCAATGTAAAGCTGCAAAAACTGATAATGAATTCAAAATGAAAATTAAAAGTTGGAAGGGATTTGAATGTACTTGTTGCATTTGTATATAGTTTTTCAATTTAAACTGTTCATTTTAGCTTTCATTGTAACTAGTGTAGAGTTGGCGTTTATTAGCATATGCTATTCTTCAAGCCAACAATGAACAAATGGTATTATTATTATTATTATTTTACGTTGGAGGAATACACAGCGTATTTTCCAACACAAAAAATGCAGCAAAGAAGCTATTTTGGGTGTGTGAAGTGAAATTGAAGGGCGTGTTTATTTTTGGCAACATACATCATGCCAATTTGCTGAGCATGGAATTAGATGCGACGTCGAAAACACATATACAGTGACTGCTAATCTTGTACTGCATTTTGGTCGAACTTATTGATTTGAATTCGACGCGACCAAAATGCGGACGTCTAAAGCCCTCCTATTATACAGCTTTTCAGTGGATTGTGATTTCTGGTCTTCTGGTGTTTAATATTTAATTCTTTCATTGTATTTTCTTATTAGATACCATCTCAGCTACATATTATCTATCACTAGTTTCTGTTTCTTTCTGCTATTGCAAAAATTCTTTACAAAAGATGCAAGTTAGGAAATAAAGTCACTAATGCAACGGAAGCTTAATTCCGAGTGAACAAATAAACTATACTGTTTCGTTTGCCAATTACAAAAGTAACTGATGCTCCTACTTGCGAATGATTTTCGAATCTACAGTCCTCAATCCCAACCAACGTCGAACCAGCTTGCTGAAAAAACTGAAACAGGCACTGTGCAAAAGTTTGAAAAAACGTTTGAATTGAACAAACACAATACAGAGTCGATGGAATTAATGAATAAACGATAATTGAAGTTTACCTTGGCTGCCGCTGCAATCAACGAGAGCATTGATGAAAAGAAGAAACAGCGAGTTGTACTGCTTTTGCAAAAAACCTAACTAGCTGATTGAAAATTTTTGTTTCCAATTGCACATGTGTCTCTCTGAATGTTTCAGATGATCAATATAAATATTGGAGTTTTGCCTCAAGAACGCTATGCAAATCAGGATTAGTGTAGAAATTAATACGTTTAAAAGCTTTGTAGCATTGTTGTTTATATCTTAGAGAGGTATTTTGAAGTTATGAGGAATAGTTTGATAAAATGGTATTTAACTACAATAGGCCTTTTGCTACGTCATCAACGTGAATTGCATCAGATGGATGTAGATCTTCCTGAAGAAGAACGACGATACGTATGCAAATTCGATGAATGTGGAAAAAAGTTCAGTTTGCAATCAGATTTGAATAAACATATTTATGAACACACCGGTGTACATCCGTATCAGTGCAAAGAATGTGGCAACTGTTTCTCGAGTTCAGGTATTACTTTCAAAGCTCTGTTGATGAAAGAGTCTTATGAAATTTAATACCATGACGTATCTCAATGAAGCCTTTTGTATTTTCTTTTAGCCATAGGCTAAATGTTTTTCAACAAAGCTTAGGGTCTTCACTTAATATATCAGTTACATTTTTCAGGGTTCGTACAGGTCCTTCGATTGCTTGAAAAATGCAGGAATGTCTTTGCAAGGGCACTTGAAACTCCGTGAAATGAAAATTTTTCCTTGAAAATTGATCACTCTCCCTGAAGTTTGTGAATTATTTACTGTTTACTTCTTTCACAGCAAAAAACACTGCAGAAAATGATTTGTCAATAAATGTCTCGTTTTTCGGCATTTTGGGCTTCCCATTTATTCACGCATAGAATGTGAATGTATCAGCCGCTGTTTTGGATTTTGCCTTGAATGTTTTTATTTTAGTCCTTGAATATCCCTTGAAAACTTCTTGAATTTGCTTATCAAGATGTTGCGCAAATCCCGAGTTTTGAGGATAAATTTCAATTGTATTTTCAGGAACTAGATCTTCCAGTTGACTTTTAAACCGTATTCATGTAATAGTTATCAGCAAAATTTATGCTTAATATAATGGGAACTGTACAATTAACGATGAGCTGATATGGCTTCTATTAGTTTTGAAGTTTAATGTTTTGTATGTCAGACAATTTCAAGTTTTGTAAATGATTGCTGGATTTAAGCATTTTCTTCACTGTTTTAGGAAATCTGGGAAAGCATGTGCGAAGAATTCACAGAGGACAAGCAATAAATGAGAGCAAAAGGAGTGGGTGTGAAAGGAGATATCAGTGCAATTTATGTGATAAGCTATTTAGTAATGCAGCAAGTTTGCGTGAGCATGAAAGGTTAGCTTTTCGAAGTTTGTCATTTAGGGCCTGTTTATATACGGTGGGCTGGCCCACCGAAGTGAGATGTCCCACTCAGGTGAGATCGATTCCACTGGTGCTTACATTGAAATGAATGTCATCCCACTCATATGGGATAGTCTCCTCTCTGCGTAACGAAGCAAGAAATTTCTCCACTTCCGCTTGCTTATGTTATGATTTACATCGAGATTGAGTTGTCGGCCATTGTCAATTAAGAGATAATAAGCCGTTTTAGGTGCCAAGCATGTTTGCACATCGCGTGGAACGGTGACTTCCAACCCACCTGAGTGAGTTTACATGGATATTCTGCATCCCACCTGACGCGGATCCCACTGAATTTCTCCCGGATCTTACCTGCGTGGGCTGGCCCACGGCTCATGTAAATACGTAGGTGAATTCATTAGAATCATTAAGAACAAGCAGATCTCATTGAAGCGAGACAGCTGACTTAAGTGGGACAACCCACCTCATGTAAACAGGCCCGTAGTCAGTGTAGCTAGTCAGTGGTTTCTTCCTCATATTAAAGTAGAAGCGGATTCCCATGTAATCGTAAGCTGTCGCAATGCTGTTTTTGACCTCAGCGATGCATTGCGGATGCGGTGACCATTTTGTTCATTGTTTCATTTTCAAAACTCTTTAGGGATGGTTGTTTAGGGGCTGTTTATATGGAAGAGGGCTGGCCCCCTCTACCTAGGAAAGCTTCATTATTTTTATATGAAGAAGGCTAGCCCTCCTCACAGCATAGCGCTCAAATCGTAACTAGTTCAGTGGCTATTGTATGCAAATAAATAGTCAAATTTGCAGTTAATTTTCTAGCTTATTTTTGTATACTTAGTTTTGTCTTGCACAAGAAAGTATTAAAGCCAGATGATCGGATACTGGTTCCATGAACACGTAGAATCCAATGTGTAAGCTTGATGATTCAGGCAAAATTTCCACCAAATTAGATAAAGCCGAGCATGCAGAGCGTTTTTCGTATGGGTGGTAGAAACGCTCCAAAACACGTGAAATTGGCCTAAATTTTGCTGCGAGAGTCATTTGTTTACAAAATCATGGTCTCCTATTAGAGGAAACAGTCATGAGAAGTAGTTCTGTTAACCAATCAAGATTTTAGAGATCTTCTCCACACACGTGTTTTAAGTTTCCCAGCAAATTCGAATGATGAGACAGTTGAATGAATTCGAATGACGTGACAAGGCCCTCTTATTGCTTTGTCTCCTTCACAGTTCCTTGGGCCTGTTCATATGTGCCCGCTAACCGAGGCAGCTCACTTAGTGAGATCATGCCTAACCCTCAATTCCCATACAAAGTGTCTTTTGTGTTCATATGAGAAAGCGGGCTAAAAAAGTGTTGAAAGCTATTCGAAAGCTGTTAGCAGACATTCGGATAATACTCAATTTCTCTCGTGACAGTTTCTACCCTAGTAGGCGGGTTCATATCAACAGAACATGAAATTTGTCCCGCTAAGTGAGCTGGCCCGCTAAGCTGGCTCATATGAACAGGCCCTCTGTAGCGTAACTTTTGCTTATCTCATATTAAACCATTTTTTGTTGCAATTGAATTGATAAAAGTAATTAGGCAATTCATGCTTCATGAGAATTGATACAAAATAGCCAAAAGCCACAAAGAGAAGATTCTTTAAGGCCCCGGTCAAACGTCGTGCTTCTCATGTGCCGAACCTAGTTACTGAATTAAGTGTAGGAGAAGCTCGACATTTAACTTAGTTGAGATCGATAGAATCAATTAAGCGCGATAGAACGGCTCTGGTTCGACTCTTTTTGCCGTTTTACACTGCAAGGGCGCGACAGCTAGATCAACGTCGCGCTTCTTATGTGCCGAACTCAATACATGAATCTGGTTTGTTCTCAAACGATGCGGAGCCTGCCCAATGGTACTCTTGGCGCCAACTTTTATTGTTTCAAAACAATGGAAATTTCGACGTTTCAGTTGCGAGTGTCATTTGTGTCATTTAAAGTTGATTTGCATCGTTTGCAAGATGGTACTTCTTTGATCTTCGATCTCAAGAAAAGTTTTAACTTCTCAAGTAAATTCAAGCAACCATGTCGGGAAATAAAGGCATGGGAGTACATGCTTTGAAGGGAACCCCTGGCAAACTAGAAAAGGACAAATATAAATTTATAATGACGTACTTCTCTTGAAGATATTAGGAAGGGTTGTGTGAGCGTCCCCCCATGTTCCCCCCTATTCCTATATTTATTTCCTAATGCCAAATCATTGGCCAGTCATTAATAACTCTTGGTGCCGGCATGGTTTGAAGTTTAAAAACTCAAGTGTTCAAGGATGCTCAAAAACTTTCCAGAAAGTGTCATACCCCCAATTGTCCTTTTAAAATTTTCATGCACTTCCCAATACCCACACCAGTACCCAGAACTATAAATGACTGACCCCCTGAACATAAGCGTATCACAAGTAGTTATTGGATTCCTTCTATTTTCTACTATCAATTTATTAGAATCTTTGAATCGTCAACCATTTTTGCCATGATCACTGTGCAAGCAATTCGCGATGTTAAGATTGATGTATAACTTGATGCCGTGCTACAATCGAGCCATCGTCGAACTTAATTGTATTAGGTTCGGCACATGAGAAGCACGACATTTGACTGGGCCCTGATTCAAGAATGTGTGTTCTCTCCAATAACACATGCACAGTAAGTCCAGCCTATCGAGATCTCACTAGTGCTTCAGCGAGATCTCACTTACCGGGTTAGCCTGCTTTGCCATATAATGGGGAACAAATATTCCTATTGATATCTTAGCGATGTGGCGAGATCTTGCTAAGCGGGCTAACCCAATTGCCGGGAACAGACTGTATAAACAAGCCCCAGGAAAGTTGGCCCTCTTACCATATAAATGAAGAAGAACTTGAAACCGGATATGACCTGCAAGATGAGATGTCGGCAAAGAAGGCTAGCTCTCTTGGTGGGGCTAACACTTCTCCATTTAAACAGTGCCTTCAGCTAGTTAAAGAGAAACTGATTTTCAAGGGACCCTCCAGTAACGCTACAGTTGTTTTGGTAAAAGTTGGAAGCATACTATTAATATACTAACAATAAAAGTGTTACAAATGTTAAAGAAAGAAAGAAATATTAAGTACAAAAAATAGAGTAAAACTAAATGGAGATGAATAGAAATGAAATTTGAAACAGCATGGATAGAAATCCTTAAATGCTGTGTTCAAAGGTGCTAAAGGAGGTTGTTTGCTTACATTTGACTGTTCTATGTTTGTGCACCTCTGAAAGTAAAGCATTTTTCATCAGTTCCGATATTTTTCTTTGACAACCTAAGATTTAATGTTGTGTTACGCAGAATATCTGAGAAGCATTCTGAATTTATTGTACATTGACTGCAAAGGTATTGCTGGGCTAGTTTGTTTCAAACTTTTAAAGACAATTGTTTTGGATTCAATATCAATTAGTTCATATTTAGTCTTCCACCCAAGAATAAAAGCTTTTAATAAACAGAAAGAGCGTTCTTCAAAAGACCTCTTCATATTGAACGTTTGAAAAGCGCATTTGACGTTCCTTGACACAAACTTCTCAGTCAGTGGAAGTTTGACGAGACGTTGCTGCATTTTGATGAGACGATGTCAAGATCATTTCATTTCATTTAAAAATTAGTTATACAGGGTAGAGGTTTCAAAAAAGAATTGATATGAAAACCTGCCCTGTTTTTACAAAGGAAAACTAGAAATTAAGCTAGGTACGTGATAAAAAAACGGAAAAATGTGGCCATTATAACTTCTTCATGTTTTCAGTTTTGCTTTAAAGGCGGAGAACGATTTACTTGTTTTGTTTCGTTTGCAAGGTTGTTCCATGTGCATACTCCCTTGTAGGCAAAGCTCTTTCGTTCCTAGGATGTCCTTAACAGGGGAATATGAAGATCTGTTTTTGAGTTTCGTAGCTTCCTATTTTGTATGTCAGAAAGCCCATGCAATAATTCTTTTAGATATTTAGCCGCTTCATTATGAAGAGCTTTATAGCCTATCCTTACGGTTTCTGTATCAATCTGTTGCTTTATAGTAAACCAACCGAGCTCTTTTATTAGTGGCTCCGAGCGAGCATCATAAGGACTGTCCGTAAAAATTCTCTCAGCTCGATTTTGTAATTTTTGCAACCTTTGTAAGTTTGCATTGCTTGCACTACCCCAAACTGGACAACAGTACCTATAGTGTGGCTCAATTAATCTTCTATGCATCAGTTGTACAGCTTCCAGTGGCGGTAACATTTGGCTAAACGAGGCGTTCCAATACCACGAGAAATTTTTTTGCAATTGTCAATAAGTGCTCCTCCTAGTTAAGATATTGATCTACTTGCACTCCCAAGTATTTTATGCTGGTTAAGGCAGATACTTTGTCATCTCCTATATAGATGGACGACATTGTGGTGTTGGACTGATTAAGTGCTCTTATTTTATTTCTACTACCTATTGAAATGCTATGTGTTTTCGCTACACTAACAGACAACTTGTTGTCTTCTAGCTATGTCTTTAGTGACTCTAAATCTTCGTTAACAACATTTTTTGTTGATGGTAAAAGTTGATTTTTGGAGAAGGAAATACTTGTATTATCAGTGTACATACTAGCCATTGAAGCATTAAGCTTTAGGGATAAATCATTAATGTAAATTTTAAAAAAGCAGTGAACCTGAACAGTACGCCTGTGGAACCCCTAATTCAACGGGCTGTAAATTGGAAGTTTGCACATAAACCCTGCAGCACTGCTTGCGATTTCCTAGATACGACTCAAACCAGGTGATCTCCTTGCCCAATAGCCCATGTATTTTCTATTTAGTTAAAAGTATTTGATGGTCAACAGTATCGAATGCCTTTTAAAATCAATAAATGATACGGATGTATATTGTCCTTGTCCATATCAACGTACCAGTCATTAGTGCATTTTAGTAAGCAGGTTAAAACTGAGTGAAAAGATCGAAATCCAGATTGGTCTGAGTGGAAATGGGTTTTTGAATTAAGATACTTGTACAATTGATCAAAGACTACTTTCTCAAAAAGTCGAGACACCACAGGCAAAACAGAAATCGGCTTGTAATTGGAAATTTCATTTCGTGAACCGTCCACATAGATTGGTGTGACCCTTGCTTTCTTCCAGATGTCAGGAAATTTCCCTAATGACAAGCATGAATTAAATATTTAACCAAGACCATTTGCCAATACGGGCATACCTTTCTTCAGGAAAAGGCCAGAGATGTCCAAACCAAGCCCATGAGAAGATTTGAACTTAGAATAGCTTTAATGATATGTTCTGCATTAACGGGCGTGAATATAAATGATCTATCTGGAGCATGAATCTGATTACATAAGAATGAATTTAATTTGTAAGGAATGTCTTCGTTATGTTCTTCTCCAATGCTGCATAGATATTTATTCATAGAATCTGCTATCTTTTCGGGCTTTGCTACAACACTTCTATTAACTAGTTGAGATAAAATCATTGTTGTTTTCGGCCGTTTGTTAATCAACATATTTATAGTGCTCCAAGTATCTCTGATATTCCCTTCACAAGAATGAATCTTTTCTGTAAAGTATTCTTTCTTAAGTTTTTAATTCACAGCATTAGTCCTATTTCGAACTTGCTTGTAGGCTTCCAATAATACGTTAGATCTGGATTTAATGGCTGCAGTTTTTAGCCCGTCCCGCGCGTCCTAAACTTTTTCTTGATCTCAGGGTTTATCCAAGGTATAGATATATCTGGGACCCAACGTTCTATAAGGGGTGCATGTTTTTCAATTACTAAAGAGAGTAGTTTGTCCAGTTCTGCACCACTTCACTGATGTCTTGGCTGCATAGGAGGATTCTTTGCCAGTTAATAGCTGCTAGATCATTAAGGAGTAGCTCCTCATTAAAGTTTTTCATTTTACGAGTTTTGATAAGATATGATTGCAAGGGAGATTACCGTGAAGCTTACGTATGACATAACCAAATAGCGCCATGTTCTGCTTTTCCGATAGTTACGATGGTGTTCTGCATCGACAATTGTCATAAATCACTCTCATCTGCGATGTGTCGGCAATGACCTATTGCTTTTTAGTTCACATAAATGGGTCGTCCTGTTACTAGTAACTCTAATATCAATATGAAAGAATGCTTTACACAACATTGATGCACACTTTTTCCTTGAACTAGTTGATTTTGAAACTAAAACTTTGAATAAATGTGGAAAAACATGCACAATAATTACTACAGCTAAATAGCTCTTTTCCTGACTGCGTATTCTCCGTCATGTATCTTTTATTCCTGACAGTTTATGTCACTAGCAATACTGTTTACGCTGTTGAAACATCTTTGTCACCCATCATTTTTGCTTCCCATGTTGCTTTCTGCAAAAGCCTTCGATTTACAGCAGAGCAGCCACAATTTTGTTATGGTGAAAAGCCCGCTGGACTATAATTCCATCGGTTACTTTGTTGCTGATATCTTTTGGCATTGGAACACTAATCTATGATGAATAGCCAAAGCAGTTATGGGAACCAGCTTGGTACGTCGATTGATGCATTGGTCGATTGACTGATTGATTAAATTGATTGGTTTTTTAGTTATTGACTGCGAGTTTTAATTATTGCACTTGTTAATGAATATTTTGTATTCTTAGAGTGCATACTGGTGAAAGGATTAGATGCCCCAAATGCACATCAACGTTCGTTCAAAGATCAGGACTTCGCAAACATTTACGGTACAACGTGGAAACTACTCGTTGCATTCTTTAAACTTTCTGTTGCAGAAGTCTCACATTTTTTAGCTCTATGGGATGTTCATTCTAAATAACAAGTGTAGAATAGTTGATGCAGCCTATTCTAAATTTGCCTATGAATTGTTCAGCGATATAGGACGGAGGAGTTGATATACAAGCAAAATGGTGTACTTGATTGTCTATTCTCTTCTTAGTAGATTTGTAGGTAATTTTTGAAAACACCAGTTGATTTCGACTGTTTTAGCATTTAACACGATGCTAGGTTGTTTCTACCTCAACTATTGAATAACCAAAGGTCTTGATTGATGTTTAATTCAGGAATTATACATATGCAATGCTGTCGTGGGTTGAAGTGAATAAGGAAACGTTTTTAGAGTTAGATTAAGCAAAAGATCAACAAGTGCGCTGGAATCAAAGAGTTTTCATAGTTTATTGGTAGCTTTACTTTCAAGCCAGCAAGAGCGAAATTGGAGTTGCTCTTGATCATTTGAAAACCTGCTTGATAGTGTTATGTTATGTTAGGAATTCTGGTTGCATTGACCTAAAAGAGTGCATTTCACAGTAGTCACTTTTTTCTCTAATATATCGTCTACAAAAGGATTTAGTGTTTAGCTGTTTGCGTAGATTTACCTTCTGTTGCTAGGTAGATTGAAGTATAGTGTTATCATTTTAGTAGCTCAATGTCAGTATACTGAGCGCCTTTTCACAAACTTTTTGCAGCTTGAAACCAACTGAGTTTTGGGAAGCTGTTTAATATAATGGTTGTAAATCATTGATTCTTACGTTGTCGAGGGCATTTTAACTGTATCGTAATGTTAGGCCCAATTATCAGTTTCATTGAATCTTGTATCTTAAGTCCATTTCTATCCCCTATATATTATGAATTTTTTCTATTTATTTTTTCTATACAATCAAGAATAGTACATAGCAGTAAAATGTATTTGCAAAAATGATTCGATTTGGAGGATGGTAGTCATAGTACAAAAAATGCTACTAATATTATAGATACCAATACAGATACCAAATTCTATTGGTTACTGCTAAGAGAGAAGGAGCTTAAAAGGATTGTGCTACTTTAGAAAAATTATATATATATATATATATATATATATATATATATATATAT
>WIPJ01000407.1:130937-147652 GCA_018155075.1 Cassiopea andromeda
TACATACATACATACATACATACATACATACATACATACATACATACATACATACATACATACATACATACATACATACATACATACATACATATACATACATACATACATACATACATACATACATACATACATACATATACATACATACATATACATACATACATAAATCTTTTGAATTTTCCTTTTCGCTCCTTCGGTATTAGAGCGTTATATCTTTTGTCTAACCTACGGAGCATACGTAGTGATTGTTTTTTCTCCGTAGTTGTTTACGTTGTCCAAGCCTAAGAAAAGAACTTGAAGAAAAAGGTGAAACCCCTCAACCCAAAGTGTACAAAAAAGCAAGGACATGGAAATGTGGTGAATGTGACAAGTGTTTCTCTGGTCCAAGTGACCTCAGAGCTCATCAAAGGGTTCACACTGGGGAACGTCCTTACAGTTGTGAAGTTTGTGGTAAAAATTTCACTCAGCCTGGAAACCTCACTAAGCATGAAAGGTATTCATTTTACTTTGCTTTTTCATTTTTGGCTTTCTTCTCCTTTTATATTTAGTTCCCATAATAAGTCTTTAATTTCTTTGAATTGCTTTATCAACATAAGCAATACAAGCAACATAAGCAGGAGTTTGCTAGTCTCTTACATTACTCAAAGTGTGTTCAATTGAATACCAAAGAAGTATTGATACTTTTTATGTTGTAGCTACTTAATTACACAGAATAGTTCTTCTTACAGGATTGTCACAAGCATTATTTGACTCGTTCATGCGTGCAATTTTCCTTATCTTGTAGCTCATTATGCAAAACAATAAGGTACTTAGTATTATCTTATTCAGCCTGTAAGAAGTCTTTTCTCTTGGTAGGAACTTTAAGTTTAATGTTTCCCTACAGTGTATTTGATTCTTGTGAAGCACTTCAACTAGCTCTTTGTAACTGGTCAGTTGCTTATATGCTAGATATGTCCATGGTGGAAAACAGCGTCCAAAAGATAGCAGAAAGGAAAAAAGATATTCTTGCAGCCTTTGCTGTAAGTCATTTTTGACACCAGCTGATTTGTCAATGCATTGTCGAACTCATACCGGATTGAAACCATTTGAATGCACTCATTGTGGTATGGCATTTACACAGAAAGGTAACCTTAAAAAGCATGTGGCACGTTGGCATACATTGAACGCCCCAACAACACGCCGTAAAGCGTCTGCTAGAGAAAATCAAGAGGAACGGGTTGTGATAAAAGGCCTAGAATCAAGCGACCAGACTGCTGATAATAGAACGATGACATGCTCAGTTGTTATTCCGCCATCTTTTATAACAAATAACAAAGAAGTTGTCATTACGAATGTGCCGGTTTCAATGGCTGCGAAGCTCAAGCAAAAAGCAACTGAGGTAGCAAAATCAAATGAGCCGTCTTCTGTCTCTTTGGCGTCACTCATCCAATGCCTGACGGAATCGCAAAAGGAAGTAACGGCCGTCGAATGTGCTGAGAATCCAATGCCTAAGAGACAGAAGTTAGGCGAATCACTCAGCAAAGCAACAACATCAACAACAGTGATGCAAACAGATGACTCCATAGTTTCATCTTCATTTCAAGATTCTTTGACGAAACTGAATGTTCTACCACCTGCAAAACAGTCATTTCCGCCATTGACCATACCGCCTGTATCAAATTTCATACGACTATCTACTGATGCTCACCCCATTTCGGCTGCACCTTCGTATCCAATGGACATGATGAAAAGTTTTCTTGCACCAAAATCCACAACAGGAACAGAAAACAAACAAAGTTCGTCACTATTGTCTGAACAACCATCTACAACAACAGCAACACCTGAAGCTGCAAAAGATATCAACAGAGTTCAGGACATACTTGGTGATTCTGGTCTCATAGAAATTAACGCACAAAGATCTACTGCAGCTTCAAGCTTAAATTTTTCAGGTGATTTCACAGGACAAGTAAGAGGCCTGGAATTTACGCAAGCTGACAGCGGCGGTAGATTTCGATTTCCATTCAGAAGCCCAATAAATAGGTGATTGAATTCTTTATCAGTTTATCAAATTTCATTTAGCCCTTCAAATCAACATTTTCTTTATAAATTCAATTTTTGTAAGCATGTGTGTTCATCTATTTTTAAAAATGATTTTGTCATTCCCATTTCATTCACCTTTCAAAGTAAGAATACTGACAGCTCAGTGACGGTGATTAAATGATTCACAACAACAACAACAGTAGCAGCAACAGCAGCAGCAATTTAGTCTTTGCTATTTTTGCATTTGAATTTTCAGTTCGGTTGTTTTCACGCATAATTTTCGTGTATGAGTTCGGCTGAGTTTTCGTATATGAGTTCGGCTGAGTTTTCGTGTATCAGTTCTCTGAGTTTCATGTTTTTCGATATAGCCCTATATTTTTCTAGGAAAGTAGAAAACTTTTTTAACTTTTGTAGTAATGTGAGCGATTGGCCGTTTTGAAATTGGAATACCTTTAAGTATTGATTTTTAATACAAATTTGAAGTTGAGATTGAATTGATTTTTTAGGTTTGAATTGATTTTTTAGGTTTCAACCTGAATCTCCCAAAGGTCTTCAATTACCATTCGATGGGCAATTCACCACAGCCAGTTTTTTATCCTCTCAGCGCTTGACCCATCCAGATTTTTCAAGGCAAACTCGCGTACCCAGGAGGGAAATATTTCATAATATTTTAGCTCCATCGCAGAGTGAGTATCCAGCAACAAGCAGCCAGCAAATCTTACATCAAAGTTTTTCAAATGTAACTTTCTCGCAGCACTTTGGAAATGTAGGTAATTATTTTCAGTCTCCTGGGAAAGTAATACATCCACAATGGGATGCATCGGGAGTTAGAGACAATGGGATGCGTGAAGGGGAGCATCAAATGAGTACTTTCTTGGCCCCAAAGCCATTCCAAATAATCGGCAGTGGACCTTCAGATGCAAGAAAATAGCTTTAAGACTGAATGTAAATAGAGGACAGAGTCTTGTGGAGGCTATGGGCATAATGAGGATTTTTTTGTCATATTTATTGGTATTTGTTGAAAATCTTCAAAACATTTGCAATATAATGCCTTTTTTAAATATTCTTGATTTCATATTCCATAAGAAATGACGCTTTGCAAAAACTCAGTACTCTTTTTATATTGGAAAGATCTTGTGTCAATATGTCTTAAAGTGACGGATATTTCAAAATCTTCAAACCGTTTTAATTTTATGTATAATGTAGCTGTGATGCTACTAATCTATGATTGATATATAATCAGTTTTTCGTTAATGAACTCGCTATTGTTCTCTGAAAAATTAGTCCATGTTGAATGAGGTTGAATGTGCACCATCGCTTACAAATACCGCCCATTCTGGTTGCTTTTTGCCATTTGTAATGGAAATGCTAAAACTGCATTTGACATTCACGTAGTGCATGATATCCATTCTAAATTGCTAAGTAAATGAATGTGCATTCGGAAGAAATTTGGAAATTTTTATGTTTGAACACATTTTCGTTGTAGAACAAATTTTTTAGCACATCAAGTGAAGTATTACTTATTAATTAGCACCGTCTTGTTTGCATGAATGCTTCTGGTCAAATACAGCTCTGCTACGGTGGCTAGAAAAATTATGATTTAATTAGATTTGGAAACTATTTACTGCAGAACTTTAGGGATACTTGTCATTTTAGATATTTTTTTAGAATTTCTTCTACCACTCTTATGCTTTCATAAGGATATTCTCCTTTTCATGTATTGCTCTTAAGCTTTCATAACTGCTTCTTTCTAATATTTTCAGCATGCTTTGCTACTTGAATTTTGATACAGTAGTGTGGTATTTGCCATTATAATGAGCAAGTTAGCTTATTTCTCTGCATTGAAAGTATTCCATGAGAGTGCTCAATGCATTGCTTGAAGTGCGGGCGCAAGTTGGGAGTGTTTTGGGACGCCAAACCCCTAAACCAATCGATTCTTTGCTAGACAAGGAACGAGTTCATGACAAGATGTAAACAATCGCACAACCTATTTTGCAAAAGCAAGAAAGGTCGATGTCGAATGGCCAGATACAATTTGCCAAAAGCTGTTTAGCACATTGAGTGAAGAATTACTTTTTAGAAAGAATCATGTAAAGTTACTTCATCAGATAGAAAGCATTACTGGTTCCCAAGCTTTTCAAAGAAATCTGTTCGAGCAAGAGATTTCAATTGAAGTTCTGAAGATATGTACAACAATGCAAACATTACATTATTAGGTAGGAATTAATGGATTGTTCTTCGCGTGTATTCTTCAATTATTGTCTGAACGAGCCAATGAAAGAAAGCATCTGCTGTCTCTTGCATTTAATGTGATCATGTTTAAGATTAACCAGTGAATAAGGCGAATATGAGCAACGAACCTGTCCACAAGACTACAATTCAGATTGTTCATTTGCGATTTCAAACTTACTCACAAACGTTTTGCGGCTTGTAGACATTTTAGAAGATATTCCATGAAAGCAAGTTCTTCCGAGAATAATTTTTATTTTACAGGGCAATAAAGCATATGAACAAAATTTGGATATTAATTGTCGAGGTGAATATCATTATTTCACGCTTGTACAGACCATTAAAATCGGTCGCATCAACTGTTTATGCGTAGCACGTCAGAATTATCCGCTCCAGTGATTTCTCTTAAGCGAGATTTGCATGAGTGACTTTATGTCTTAAAGAATTTTAATGATTTTAGAGAGAGAAATAGTATTTTCTTAATGGCTTATAAAAGATAGACGTTTGCAACTATTCTCGAGTTTATGAATTTAGCTAAGACTGCGAGTGAAAGCCATTCGGAATTCATTTTTGAGGAGGTGGTAAAGATCAAAGATCAGATTTGTCAAGGAGAGCTTGTTTATTCCATGTGAGTTTGTGCTCAGTTTTTTTAGCGGGCAGCAACAGCATTTTATTAAGCCAGTTGATCAGCTTCATTAATCACTGGTAATTCAATAGTCACTCATGGTTTATAAAATTAAACACCACATTGTGAGACAAACTGCGAGGTATTTGATTTTCAAGACAATTTGAATTGTTCAAAATGCCCAATAAAACTTTTCATTATATATAATTTGGTTTTTCACTTCAGCCTAAGAAAATATTTTACTGATTGTCCTACTTCTCCAGAACAGTCGTCTACAAGCGAGTTTTCTTTACTTCGTTCTTGAACTGGCTTTATCTGTAAATTTGAGCTTACATTACAGCAACAGTTGCACACAGATTATAGTTAATCATTATTTTGCAATTTTCGGTAAAGACCAGATTTTAATTAGGCCACAGAATACTTTATGTAAGAACAGGTGTGAAAGGAAGCGATAACTGCCAATGCTACATGGGAATTCTAGCTTGAAGTTTAAAGATTCTGAATTCAGCACTGACTCTGAAGGATATCGTACTACCTTCAACCTTAAACTTGAGATCTCAAAGCCCAGATAAAAGGATGTTGCATTAAATGATACACTGAGGCTGAACATAAAAAGTTTTATTTTATCAGAGTAATAGGAACTGGATTATATAAGGGATTGTGAGTTTTCCTGCTTTTAGAGATAAGTGGATGATGTTTGATATAATGTTTGAGATAGTGGATAATGTGCGAAAATAATTGTGCTATTCCTATTTGCTGTCAAACTTTTGTCTTAAAATATTTTTTGAAGAAACGTTGCAATTTGTAGAAGCCATCTTTAGCTTAGCTAAATTTTCCAATAGTCAGATTGGCCTGCTTCGGTCTAAATTTTGGAATTACGAAGGTCATGGCAGTCCGGTCAAGCATGACACACTTAGACGTAATCAATGATTCCGAGATACAGGAATTATATTGATTCAGCTTGTTTACAAATATTGTTTGTGTTTATTGCCAAACTTTCATCATGTTAAAATAAGATTTTTATACCTCATATAGAAAGCTTTTGAAGGCAGTTGCAGTTCACTTATGACATAAATTCTCTGTTAACTGTTTATCTAATACTTCACACTTTTAGTAAAACCCTAAGGGTAATTTTCAAATCTATGGTTTTTGCCACAAAAAAACTTTTAAAATTTGAAATTGGAACATGTACAATTACAATTACTTGACAGATATGATAATCTTTTGAAGGAAATTGTGAAAACTAGAAGCATGTTCAATATTCTTGGAGATTTAAGCACTTAAATTAGTAATTACTACTCTTTACTGGCACATACCTAGGTGGCAGTGGAAGAGCTCAATGCTTGTATTCTAAAGGTAGTATTTTGGATTTAAGAAAATTCTTGAATATTAGCTTGTTGGCAATCCCATACCAAAGGAATGATGGCAACCTTCCAAAATAGGAAATTACTTCATTCAACATGCACTTCTTCAATTAACATAAGTTAATTAATAATACCATATTTCCATGGAGACATAACTTAAAGGCAGTGCTGAAGTATTAGAAATAAGAAAAAAACTTAAATATTTTGTTGTATGCACAGTACAGTACATGCAAGTTAATATTACCCTCGATTACTTTTAAACAGCAAAATTTTACTCTAAAGGGAAATCAAAGATAGTGACCTTTTATATGAACACCACCTGCTGTAATGCTCTCACATTTAAGACCTTTTAAGATGTTGGCAATGAAAAGAGTTTTGGATGTACAACTTCATGGCTTCAACCACTTATCTCAACTGGCATAGTGGATTTTACGAGCACTGCAGTCTAACGGCAAAGGTATTCATAGCACTACATAACAAACCTGTCTGTATGCTATCTAATCCATTTGTATGCTATTTTCCATATGACATGACAGGTGACGAGAATCAATTGATTATACTTTTAAACATTACCAATATATTAATCTCTATTTATTTATCGTATGTGGAAATTTCGTTGTTACTTGAGAGGCTTTTAGTTGTAAATTGGGATTTTCCTTGCATGAGACACATCGGACACAACAGAGATAATGAAAATTTTCCTTGTCATTACACTCAGTAGCATAGCCAGATGGCAGGGGGGACGGCCGCTCCCAATGATGAAAAAGTTGGTGTTCGAGAAACGCTCAAATCTGCAATAAAATCGATGCATTTGAAAGTAGGTTTGAAATAGCAAGTGCAACTACTCTTTTCTATGTGGAAAAGGGCGTTTCCTTAATATTTTGAGAGTATGTTCAGAAAAATTCTTGAACCCCGTTACACTTTCTTTCTTCATATTGGATGGTACTTCAACGCTCGCCATGACAGGGGACAAAAGATCCCTACCTCTAGTTAGCTCCCTAGTTGCCTTCTAGGGTCCACACCTTTCTTTGCACCCTTGATTCCTGGCTACGCCACTGATTACACTTAGTCTAAATATGTAATGATGGGGGCAACTATAGATAATGAGAGTGTAATACAGTAATCGGAACATGCTGAATTGACGTACACTGATTTTCGCCAAAGTCCATTGAAATGTTTGGCTCGTGCTTCTAACACATCGGTGGCTGCGAATACCTAGATACGTAACCAAAGCATTATTCTAACACGTCTTGGGTTCATAGAAAAAGATTCAGTGTACAATATACTTGAGCTAGAAGTAGTTTTATCTCTCATTGACAAAATCCAACATGTCCTGAACTTAGCTTTTCCAACTTAGGAGAGTTATCGCCGAGTTTAGAAGGCTACCGAAGTGTCAGAAACGTGAACCGAACATTGCAATGGACTTCGACCAACATCAACGCATGCCTATATCGTGAATCCGGTAATAATAACGGGATAGGATAGCGAGCATCCTATTGGTTTGAATGTTTTGCAAAGGGTGCTAGTTGGAGACACGTCTCAAGCACTGATAGGATTGCCTCTCCTTATTGGCCCAGCATTAAAGCTGTACCCGGATGTAGCTCTAGGGCTGAGTGAAAGAAACAGTCCACTGGCGTTGTCATGCTAACAGCCTACAACTGTTTTTTCCCTAGCAGACGTTTCCCCAAATTTATTTATTTTGTAGTGGAAGTGCACTCTTCCATTTCAGAATAGCTCAAGTCTGGAATCAAGGGCTTGGAACATGCGAGGTTTGTATATATTTGCGAATTAAGTTTTGCAAAAGATATCACCTCCGTAGTAAATATGCAATTCACTGACATTATCTAAATACAGATGTGACTGTTACATCCAAATCCCTTCCAAATTTTCATTTTCATTTTGAATTCATAATCATTTTTTGCATCTTTGTATTGTCCGCATTGTATTGTCCGTATTGTATTGTCCGTATTGTATCTCCTTTATAAACTTGAATTAACTTTTTATTATTAGTATGTTCAAAGAATGTCTAGGTTGTGTCGTTTTCATGAAATAATTTATCAGTTGTGTGACAGCTACCTACCATATCTCCTTCTATATTCTTTCTGATTCTGTGAGAGCACCTAATCGTTTTAGGAAAGCCGGTTCTTTAAGTCCATGACATGAGCAACCCTCATTTTCAACCCCATTTGCGTTAAAATCTGATTTAAATTGTAAATCAGATTAGTTCAATTAGTAAGCTGAGAAGATAGTAGAGATAACTAATTGGGGGCAGTTTTATTCAAGTTGATATTGCTTCTTGAGGGTATTATGGCATAGGCACAAAATTCAATATTTTCGACTCGAATCTTGTTAATTTGTGCCCTGCTGGAGCTTCATTTACACTTCTGCAGCTCTTCTATTTGCATCTTTCGCTGCCAGAGTTTCCTCTTTAAATGCAATAGTTGCTAATGCTTTATATTGAGGGTCTTGTATTCTCAGATTTCTAGATATGACGTATTGCTATCAAAGTACTATGTTAACTTGAAATATCTTCAACCATTTATTACAATTTGTTAAATCGTTTGAAATTGTAGAAAAACGGCCCATAAAAGTATACATCAGAGTGAGGCCCTTTAATGACGATGAAAAGGAAAGAAATGAAGCAAGTGCTTTGGAAGTATTTAGGGAGGAATCACGAGTAAGTATTTAAAGAAGAATCTTGACAAGAACTTGAAACGAGCTTCATTTAATGCCCTGCTGATGCCCAAGACTTGGCTTGGAACATTTAACTTGTTTTCTGCTTGTCTTTATTCAAAAAATGAATTGGAATCATTAAGTTACAATTAGCGTCTAGCACATGTTTTGCATTAAATGCTTTAGAACTTTGCCTAATAGAAGCATTAGATCATTTCCACTTTTATTTCTGTTTTAGATCAAAGTTCTTGATGAAAGGCATTCGTTGGAAACAAGTTATATCTTTGATGGTGTTTTTGGAGAAGAAGATGATAACGCAAAGGTAAAGTGCTTAAACTGTTTTGAAACGTTTCGTTACAACATCAATGATTCTATGGCTCAATTGTTCCATGATTCAATTGTTTAGTGATTCAATGACTCAATGATTCAGTGATATGGAAATCAGTAAAAATGATATGGGCATGCCCTACATAATTGCTAAATAAGTGAATGAATGATCGCCCAAAGCAGGATTTGCCTACTTCCAGCTCCGAGGGCAGATCTAGTCCCGATTATCCCACAATCCAACGCCAGTGCTTACGGAAAGAGTCTGCATATTTCAAAAGTAGCATGCTGTTTTGACTAGGTGCTATCTGCCAATTGCACTTTTCCTACGCATCATTCTCCATATTGTACAGCGCTATCTAAAATCTGCCCAAAGTAGTCCATAATAATTTTGGCCCATAAAGGTTGATGGCCCCAGGCTTAATGCTACTGTTTGATTTCTAGAGTGAATAAGCTTTGTGTACTGCACTGCTTGATAATAGCATAAGATATGGAAAACTTTACTCCAGCTTGCTAAAATGTTGGACAGGAAAGAACACTTCTGTATGCAGCAACAATCTTTCAAATTTTCAAAAAATAAGATATTTTCAAATTGCTAATTGTAGGAGCTGGTCGCATTGCTAGAAAGTAATTAATCCGCACTCATATTATTTTCATTTTCATTTACATATTATTTTCATTTTCAAGCTTACATTGATAAAAAGCAAATCCATACAAGCTGCATTTTGCATTCTTTGTAGGTCTACAACGATGCAGCAAAGCCTTTGATTGACAAATTGTTCAATGGCATAAATTGTGCACTTTTAACATACGGGCAAACTGGAACAGGTTTGGTTGACTTTAGGATTGTATGTAATTTTCTGTAATAATTGAATGATTGCACGAACATCAAATGTCAGCATTTATGTAAGTGAAATTTGGAACAATTGGACTGATCCCATTACAAATTATGATTTTCCCTCATTACACATACAGCATACTCCCGAGAACTCAAAGCGGAGCTCTAGTTAAATGGGACTTATTGATGAAATATAGTTGTAGTCCCACTTAAGCAGAGGGCCATGTAAGTGGTCAAATGTTATCTCATAGTTTTCTAAGTGCATCCCATTTTGACATGTCCCTTTATAGTTTTCATATAGCCATCTGTCCTCCAGAAGTAATTTTCCTTTTACATATTATGTTTTATACAATCATTCAGTTTCATGTAGGGAATCGCATTTTAAAAACATCAACTCTTGACTCGAAGGAAAAGTTATCTAGAAGTTCCGCCTCAGTCCCAGTTAAGCGGAGCAAAGTTGCTCTTGGGACACTAACGTTTTGTCCCACTTAGCGGGAGTTCCAGTTATCTTGGGTCCCAGTGAAGCGAAGGAAAATATATGAAGATGTATAGAAACTTTCAAGAGGAATAGAAGTGGTCCTACTTAAGGGAAGTCTCCTTTATCCAGTATCCTAGTCATCCAGAGTATACTGTACCTAATAAAGCGAGGAAGCCTAAGTTAAAGTTAATTATTTCCTTCCTTTGGTGAAGTAAGCATCCTCTTTAGTGAGAACATAGTCTACAATAATATTAAGGCCCAATTGTGCTGAAATTTAGGAATAATTTAAGAGCAATACACGTTGGATCAAGGCTCATTAAGGCATATATTTTTTTACTATTTAAGTGCGCTTTAGATCACGTGAAATAGTGTAGATACAAAGTTACTTGTTCAGATTAGTTCTTGTCGTGCTTTTATAATGTACTGGTATAATGAAGAAAGGTTTAATTTTCTTGTCGTGCTTTTATAATGAAGAAAGGTTTAATTTTTTCTTCAGTTTTCTGGTTAATTTTTTCAATTCCAAGAACATAGGAATAATCTTAGGCCCAAAATAGAAAATAATTTATGAATATTGAGGCTCGGTGAAAAATTAATTACTCTTGAAAAAATTGTGCGTGGCCTATCTACACGTTAGAACTTGGTACTGCATTCCATTCATTCCTGTCATTCCATTCTTGGCTATATAGAACTTACTAAAATTGTCTTTGTTCTGCTAGGTAAAACACACACAGTGTTAGCTGAAGGAAGTGTAACTAATTTTGCAATTGATGAATTGTTTGAACGGATTGTGAAAGATACAGCTCATACCTATAAGGTAAGTACAATTGGAGCATGACTCTTTTGTATCGTAAGTCTCCATAGATATCAAATCCTAATATTCTCTAGATACTTGAATAGCAAAGCTTTAAAGTAATGAGTTCTATATATTCACTCACCTAATGACATGAAATGGAAGTTATTTTTCCAGCAACGTGGTGTTTAAATAAATAAATGGTATTCTCACCATCGTAAAAGGTAAGGCATTCGAAAGCAAAGCAACTTCACTAATTAGACTTTGAATCATAATTTTTAAAGCGTTGCATAATGCTATCATTCTTCTTAAAAAGTGCTTGGTTTTCTCCGCTATGGTACCTACTGGAGCAAATATTGACAAATTGCTTAGACTTTTGCAACGAAAATAAAGCTTTGAAGCGCTCTGTAAGTTTTAGATTTTGCGCTACACTTCCAAAACGTTTAAAAATACACCATTGTTCATACATTCAAAAATGTTCTGTTTTGAGAAACCACACCTTCCAATTGTTTTCAAAGCACTCAAGTGGCCCAATGTTTTATGGTAGTGTGTATCACAGCCAGCTATTTTTCTGTAGTTGCTTCAAGCTGTGTCCACGGAAAGTGTTGAGCAAGCTCCTGACAGATAAGCTTTCTTCTTTTGTGAAGGTTAGCTGTTCATTCGTTCAAGTTTATCAAGATAAAGTCTACGACTTACTGAATCCTGAATCAAATGACGAATTGTGTGTTCGTGAACACCCAAGAAAAGGTGAGTTAAATAATTTGCAGCAGCTAGGAGACAGTGGCAGTGCCAAAAGTGAACTATTGGGGACGTGTCTCTCCCAGGCCCTCTCAAACACCAATTTTCTAAGGGTCTGTTCATATGAGCCCGCTTAGCGGGCCAGCTCACTTAGCGGGATAAACTTAATGTTCTGTTCATATGAGCCCGCCTATTAGGATAGAAACTGTCATGTGAGAAATTGAGCATTATTCGAATGTCAGCTAACACCGTTCGAATGGCTTTCAACACTTTTTTAGCCCACTTACCAAGATCTCGGAAGTGCTCAAGTGAGATCTCACTTAGCGGGCTAGCCCGCTTTCTCATATGAACAGAAAGCACACTTTGCATGGGAATTGATGGTTAGGCAAGATCTCCCTAAGTGAGCTGCCTCGGCTAGCGAGCTCATATGAACAGGCCCTAGTTCGTCCAAATTCGAGAACAAAATGTCAGAATAAGGGTGCGACCAGTGATGATTTCTAAAAATTTTAACAAAGGGGCTCTAGGTGCAACCACACCCATATTTTGGGTGTGACCTAGTTGGAACCATGCCCATATTTTCAAAGACGCAATTATGATGCTTTAGTTTAGTACTTATAAAGTATAATAAACAATTAGAAATGTTTCAATTACAATATAGCAGTGAATCATCAATCATAGCAACACAAAACACCTTAGAAGCAAAGTCAATACACTTTGAAAAGCATGGCCAATGCAAAAATTTTTAGAGGGGCTGAGCCCCCCAAAATGAACAGAAATCTTAACAAGGGGGCTCCACCCCCCTGAGCCCTCCTAAAAGTCACCCCTGGGTTCGAGACCTCCAGTATTATTTGATTCTCTTCTATTTCATACCGTGGCTCATTATCATGCTCTTATCACGTCTTTTGTTGCACACTGTTGCACTGATGTAGTAAGATGATCACCTTCTTGCAGTAAAACGGAAAGGATGCTCTTCTAAAGGCGTGGCCTGCTGAATTCCTCCTCCCCCCAATCTGTGGCAGCTGGCAATCCTCTGTAAAAATGCTCTGAACTGCAATTTATACTGTTTTCAAGTCAATTATATACTTTTTTAACAATATGAATCAAGCCAAATATTGCAATATTGAGTTAGAAGGTTTTATTTCATTTTATTTTAATCAAGGAATTTATGTTGCAAACCTAAGTCACCATAGGGTTGATGGTGTCGCTACGGCATTGGAACTTTTGAATAAAGGAAGAAAAGAGCTGGTTATTGCTGAGACAAAAATGGTGCGTCACTCAAGCAGGTAATAACTATTTTGATTTCTCTATGAAATTGTCATTCCCTTATGATGGAGATTGAAATACTTGACAGTCTTCGATGCGTCCACCTAAAACCTTTATTGCGCCCGGGGCCAATTCAAAAACGAGCTCCCAGTTGACATCAGCATGGAAATGTAAACTAAAGTCAGACAGCTGCCCCCTCCAAACATAACTCCCTCTAGCTTGTTTAAATACTTAACTATTGGCTAGGAAATGTGAAAGCGAGAGCATTGCCCTGGCATAATCTGCCACATTCTCCTCTTGGTGTCCTTGTATTTGGTATATGTGCAGTACTCAGATATGCCCCATCTCGGATTGGAGCGTTCAGTATCCAATTCATCCACTTCAGAGGAGTACTGTCTCAAATATTAGAATGGCGATAAGGTGTGTCAATTGCAAACAAATGGCTATGGATTTCTTGATCACAAGTTTTAAGGCTATTGATTCAAGGTTGCAAAACTCAATACCATGGATCTCCAATATTTTGGTTTTGAAAGTTTTATTAAATTTTACAGCTGAGGATTTCAAGGCTGTATATTTCAAAGTAATGGATTTCAAGGTTGCAGATTTTGTTACAGAGAGTAAATTTATAGGTAACAAGTTAAAAATTCCATTTCTTGAAATTATGGAATTATCATGCTGTGCATCATTCATTTTTAGGTCTCATGCAATTTTCCAGCTGAGTATCGAAAGAAGACTTGATCCAATGTCACACCAAAGAGAACATGTCACGTCAAAAAGTAAGCTAAACCAAATTGGCTTGTTGTCCATCTTTATTTTTCAAAATTTACTATAAACTGAAATTTTTCAACTTGAAATAGTTTGACATGAAACTGCCACAACAACTTATTGATTCAAAGTTTATTAACTTCTCAAGAATCAAACTACAGCTTAGTTGAAAATTTCTTAGGCCTAAGCAGCGAACCCGTGAGATCGAGGCACTCTGATGGTGGCAATGAATCTGAAATAGAGGTAATTTTTGTTGATCTTTGTTGAATGGCAACACGAGCTAGTGGCAACACTATGTAGTATTGCACACTGATGCTACAATATGCATCGATGACATTTCTATTATTTTGTGCTATAATCAAAGATATCTCATTAATGACTTTGTGTGATGATCTAGGGGCTGTTATAGCCCTCTTACCCATACGGCATTCTCAACACGCATGGCAGAAGTGTATGTTTGTGGTAAGCAAGTAGACGAAAATTCATGTAAAAACTAATGAGCATGTATAAAAATGCACTTGAGTTAGCGAACATGCATGAACAACGGGCAGAAGTCTGAAATATTTGGTACGGTGATCGCTGTTCCAGGCGTACGAGCTCCGCCACCCTTCCTATCAAATAGCAATACACGAAAGCCTATCAAATACTAAAATAATAACAACAGAAACGAAAATCTTCGATACATTTACATCTAATGATAAGGAACAAAAGAGACTAGAAAGGTAGGGATTTACTGGCCTCCTTAAATACCATCCTTCAGGAAGGATGCTAATTTTTTAGGAACTCTTTCGCTTCTTTTTGATTATAGTTTCCTTAGCTATCCAATATTGCTAGTTGTTCGAATGTATTTAGGAAGTACTAGAAATCTATGGCAAATGGTGGAAGATTGATTTGGCTTTGCTAGTCTTATCGAGAAAGTGCTCTTGAAGTTTAATAGTTAAGTAGGAATTACATGGGGGAGAATGGAAACACTGTAAAAGCAGGGGATTCTTTCAGATAGTTAAAATAATGTAGAATATGTTTAGAGAATAACTTAGTAAGTTTAGTTGATATAATTAATTTGGCTATAAAATACTGATAGGAAAATGGAATGAACTGCATGACTTTAGAAGAAGATATCATATTGAAAGGGAAATTTGATATGTAAGTATCAATATCAATTATGCTACATTATTTTCATTATAATACATGACTGCCACCATCTAATCCTTATGTGCCACCATCTAATCCTTATGTGCCATCATGTAATCCTTATGTCTATTATTAATGAAAAGGGTAGCCAAAAAGTCTGAAAGTTAAATTTTATCAAAATAAAGTCAAAAATCTTAATTTTCTGGAATTAGTCAAGAATGGTAGATATGGTCAATAGAGTCAAAAGTGGAATACAATGTTCGTATGCATACTCACTTGATAGTGTTGAACCAGCAAAGCTTAAAATTTGCTTAGCAAACTTTGTTACTCAGACTGCTAAGAACTGTCTGTTTTTCTGTGCTACTAAAATTTTTCAGACAATTATAGGATCGGTGAAATGAAGTGTCCTTTGCTTCTCAACAAAATCCTTCCACAAGAATGCGATTTTCTACCAGGCATTACAGGAAAATATTTTCTTTTGCTTTTCAATAAAACGCTAGGAGAATAATATTTCTGGAAGTTTATTGTATTTTTCTGCGTTGAAATTAGGAAGGTTTTGACTGAGGTATATGTAAAATTCAAAAAATAGGTCAAAAATTAACATGTTTATGTGAAAAATGTTGAATAATAAAGTCAAAATATGACCGCCATATTAATGAAGCATGCTATGAAGGAAAACAGCAATGCTCTGGAAATGCTTGGAAGCTAGAATTCATCAGCCATAAAGCATTTGACGTAATCAAAATGGGAATACAGTTACCAACGATATTTTTTATACTTCTGACTTTACTTGCTCATTTTGTTTACAGATGTGATCTAGCAGGTAGCGAAAGACTTGGCAAAACAATGGCCGAAGGTGTTCGACTTTCAGAAGCAAAACACATCAATTCATCTCTGCTTGAGCTTGGGTACCTATCGAGTCTTTTAGAAAATGTTCCAATATGATCTTAACATATGTATTCCTGTGGAAAGTTGGAGCTCAAGAAATATCTAGATAAAATTTACAAAATGTCAACTTTAGACTTTCACTTTTGCTAGAAGTAATGGAATGCCAATTCTTGTAGCTCAAATATATTAATTCCTATCTGTCATGTTTGGCATTTTCATTTCAAAATTCTGGTGGAGTCCCAATGAATGTAAGTCTTACTTGGCATTGGGAGTCAGTTTTATTTTCTTCATAATTTGTTATCCTTTCTCCACAGGAATGTCATATATGCACTGTCAGAAGGCACAAGGAGGCACATTCCATTTCGAAATTCAACTCTCACTCGTTTGCTGCAAGAATGTCTCGGTCCACAGTGTAGAACGAGTTTCATTGTAAGTCTATTTAATCTACTGAGCATTTAGTCAGCTTCCTTTTCAGTTTGTTAGCGTTGAAAATAAACACATTGGTAATAGTAAGCTACAGTTACTGCTTCTTCGTTCTATGTACCTAGGTGTGCGTTGAAAATCAACACATTGGTAATAGTAAGCTA
>WIPJ01000408.1:0-19864 GCA_018155075.1 Cassiopea andromeda
TTCTATGTACCTAGGTGTCCGTTGAAATTCAACACATTGGTAACAGTAAGCTACAGTTACTGCTTCTTCGTTCTATGTACCTAGGTGTCCGTTGAAAGTCAACACATTGGTAACAGTAAGCTACAGTTACTGCTTCTTCGTTCTATGTACCTAGGTGTCCGTTGAAAGTCAACACATTGGTAACAGTAAGCTACAGTTACTGCTTCTTCGTTCTATGTACCTAGGTGTGCGTTGAAAATCAACACATTGGTAATAGTAGGCTACAGTTACTGCTTCTTCTTTCTATGTACCTAGGTGTGCGTTGAAAGTCAACACATTAGTAACAGTAAGCTACAGTTACTGCTTCTTCGTTCTATGTACCTAGGTGTGCGTTGAAAATCAACACATTGGTAATAGTAAGCTACAGTTACTGCTTCTTCTTTCTATGTACCTCGGTGTGCGTTGAAAGTCAACACATTAGTAACAGTAAGCTACAGTTACTGCTTCTTCTTTCTATGTACCTAGGTGTGCGTTGCCCCTACTGCCAGCGAGGCTTATGAAACGAGATGCAGTCTGAATTTTGGAACTCGAGCAAGAAATATAACAAATAAGGAAAGGTTAATACTAAATGTCGAGGTACGTAAAAAATTTTTGTATTTTAAGGCTGCGAAAGTTCAACTGTATGTAATTCAAATAGATTCAATCTTGGAAAAAGCCGATTAGTTATTGACTCGGAGAAAAGATAGACAACTTAGTACACTGTTTCAGGGTAATCAGCAAACTGCAAAGCAATGCTTGGGCGAGCCAAAACAAGAACCTCAGGCATGACATTATCTGGGGATATAAAAATTGAAAATTTGCATTAAATAATTAGGAATTTCAAGGTCTTTCTTTGTTGCACGGTGAATTCATGCCAACCATCTACAGTACTAATTCTAACATCTTGGATAACTTTACATGCATCAACATCAAGTAGTTGTATCTATCAATTATAATAAGCAAAATGAAAGTATATCTTTAAAAACGTGTACTTTTGTTGACCGAGTATGCAGGTACTTTCAACACCAGGACTTTTTCTTTTGTGTCTTTAACTTAACTTCTTTATAAGTTAATGATTGATGGTAATAAAACGTGTGTAGTGATACTTGAAGGTGGATTACAAAATCCTTGCAAGACGACTATCAAGAAGAATAGAATATCTTGGTATGCCATTTGCATCTCTGCTATTAACAACTTTGTAACACACATTTCAAAACAGTAGATAAAAACTCCTTTGCATTTCAATTTTGTGCTTCTAATTTCTTTGTAGTTGAAATTTATGCTTTCAGCCTTATGCTTCCATACAATCTAGTACTAGAAAGGCTTATTAGTTCTCAACACAACATCGTCGCATTGGTGCTCTCTGTGTCCGCTAATAAATACAGAAGTTATCGCTTTCTGTTCCATTTCAAAATATCACTGAAAATACTGTTTCCTGTAAATATGAGCATATTATAAAAAATGATAAACTTGAATTGCATTGCAAGGTCTGTTGTATCTCCACCCTTCCAATGCCTAATTCATCAATTCATTATTTATATTCATAATTATTATTATTGAAAGATTTATTATGACTTGTATTACTTTTTCTGCTATTTGTTTGAAAAGTCCCTACTTGTGTTCAGTTTTTAACCGCAGCTAAGGACTGAGTATGCCATGCAATGCACTCTATCATAATTTCATGATAGCTCTTTAAGGACTGAGTATTTTTTGCTTCAGAAAAGGAACTTGGAAAGTCCTTTGATCCAAGCGATACCCTATTGATAAATCCAACGGTGCCTCCGTTAGTTGCCGTTCAAACTCAGGTATGTTCCTCAATGCATAATGACGTATTTCCCATAGTTTATACTCGTGTAATATCACAGTTTCCATACACATGCGCTGTATTTCCTTCTTCTAAATCACGTTATAAAATGAAATCACACTCTTCTCAAAGGTATGTATTTGTCAATTCAATGACAGATGTTTCAATGTTTGATATTTGTAGCTTCCCTTCAATAATAGTCAGAATATTCAGGCCTTTTGGTAATATTTTATCCTAACGTATAGCAATTATTGATAGAATTTCTGTCTTTCATGCTTGTTTTGATTATCCCATAATGCTAGACGGATGGCTACCTCGAAGAAGAAGATACTGATGAAGAAATTTCACTGAAGAAACGTACAAGATTCCCACAGCTTGAAATTATCATTATCTCGGAAATTATGACATCATTTTGGCAAATTCTCAAAGCGAGAGCAATAGCTGGCCAAGCACATTGCCTCTGCAGTATCACGGCAAACCTATTTAATGAACTTTTAAGCACTGTTGCCAAGCAACATGACGTGTTTTCATTAAAAGAAGATCATTGGGCCGAAGCAGATATCAAGCAGTTACTTAAGGATTCTATGTTGGACATAGATCTCCTCAAGCAACTAATTGATAATGAAGCTAATGATATACTTCCAACGGAAGAACTGATAAAGCAAACGAAACTTATTGGCGATCAGTTTGATGAAAGGTGCATTGTAATAGAACAGGATATTAATTATTGTGTGGAAAAGTTTCAAGATATTGTTGCCTTCAGGAATGGTGAGTTAGACTCAAGTTTACTTGTGAGAAGTTCTGAGGTTTTTCTATTTATATAGGAATTTTGTTACAATAGCACAGCTGAGAACTAGTCCATTACTACCCCTGTTCACCTTTTCTTTCATTTCCTCAGTGTTACTCTCTACTATATGTGTTCTGTTTTTAGATTCACATTTTAAATCACCAAGCACCTCTCTGCAAAGGGTGAGCTTGCACTAAATTACTCCTGAACTATAAAACTTTGTCGTAGATTCATCTTTGCAGAGGAAAATGAAACAGCTCATTGAAGTTCTTGACAACAATTATCATGGAGGTAATTATGGAAAGTTAGCTGCCTTCAATAAGCTATGAACTATTTAATCCTGTTGTTGTTGTTGTTGTTTGTTGTTTGTTGTATGGGTAATAGATCGTGATTTTAGGAAGAAAACTAAACGTTATTCAAGAAATTTCGAGAAATTTGATTAAGTTTATCATAAAATTTAATTTTGCTAGTTAAATTTTTATGAAAAACTGCACTTAGCGAATTTTTTTCTTAAGTCTTTAAGAATTTCAAAATCAGCACATATAAGAAGTTTGGGAAAAAGCCGAAGAAATGCATTTATTTCAACATATATTGCTGTTGTAGATATAGCTGATGTGGTTAGCAACATTTCTTTGGGATTTGATGTTGATTTTATGTCATGGTTGGTAAGTGCACACATGGCTTTGCGTTTCATTACTGTGCTGTTAAAGATAAGCATGAAAACAAATGCCCTAGATATATGTCATTTTGATAAGAACGGGACTGATAACGAAGGAGGCGTATTGAATGAAACATTTGAGAGCATTACTACCATTAATGATGACTCCACCCTGGAGGAGCTTGATGAAAGCTATGCTTCTACTAATTCTGGTATGGGAGTGGCAAATGATGATGTATATGCTAAATCGTCTACGCCAAAACGGGGCCATTGCTTGCCATTGTGGATACAAAATCAATTGTTTAGCACCAGTATAACTCATGCAAGCATTGTGTCCAGGGATTCGTTTTACAATAAGGCTCCTGGATGTGGAGGGCATGTTGGGTACGGTGACTCCTCCTATGGGGATCTGAATGACTTGGATCCTTCTGACGTCGATAGCATTGATGGTTACATGGATGACACAGAAATATCTCACGAAGAGCAGCTGCAGTATACGAGGGCGATGGGCTTCAATGTCATGAAACTGGAGGAGAAATGTGAATTGCTTGAGGATAAGAACTCAAAACTGAGAAAAACGTTGAATATAATAATGAAAGAAAATAAGGAATTGAATGAAAAGTTGCGAGTTGCAAACATTGATAAATCGAAACTGGCTAGGGAAGTGCAGGGATTGGGGCAGAAATTGCAAATGACCATTACTGCTAAAAGAGTAGCTGAAAGTAATTTTAATGATGTCAACGATGAAAAAACAGCAATAGAAAATGAAATAACAAGATATCATTCGGAACTAAAACATTGTGAGATTGAGATTAATGGATTTCGGCGACAGGTTTCAATGCGAGATGGAGAAATTGAATCTCTTCGAAAACAAATAGCTGAAATGAAAACGGAAGCAGCAGCATCAAAAGCGGACGGGAAAATTCTATGCACACAAATTGAAGAAGCACGAGAAAAGTACAAAGTTATTGAGCAAAAGTCAGTAGACATGGCAAATGCTCATGAAATGACGATGCAGAAACTTAGAGAATTGTGCAAGAAATTAGAGAAGGCAGGGAAAGGCGAGACGGAAGAAAATCGGATACAAACGAATGGCCAGGATGAAGAGGCAACATTCGAAATGGAGTTATTTGTTGCAATCGAAAATAACATCAGGATAGAAGGAATTGTAAATGATGTAAAAGACCAGCTTCATGAAATGGTTGGAGCAAATGAGGAAAACACAGAGAAGGGAAAAAGAGAGGGAGTAAGAGTGGCACATAGTCTTGAAAAAGCAACCAAAAGAAAAGGAATTCAGATGAATCGAAGCAAGGAAGCCAAGACAAATGCAACGAGAAAAGCAATGCCTTTACGACGTAATCACAAGTCATTTGGTTACAGCAAGGAAAGAGATGGAATCCCCCCAAAAGGATCAAAAATCAAGGAACTAATGAATGAGAAACTAAGAACTGAGATGGACAATAAGGAACTTGTACAAAAGAATGCGAAAATTGAGGAGGAACTGAAAACAGCAAAAACCCAAATAGAGATGCTAGTGAAGGAGTGTGGAGTTCTCGATCATCAACTTTTAAATATGAAGAAACAACTTGGTGATAACGTTGAAGGCAACCTACGATTGGAAATGAAAGATATTTCTAGAAGCAACGACAGTTCATTATTTTTAAGAACAAAAGAAATAAATGAATTGGAAGAAACACGAGAAGAACTCAAGGAGAATTTGGAAATTTTGCAAAACAAAATACATGATTTAGAGTCAGAGTTAACGGTGACCAAGGAAAAGAATTCCATTTCAAAACGTCATGCAAAAGAAATAGAAAAGAAATATGAGGCAGCCAAGAAGCAATTGCGCCATTTTGAAAGTGAAAATTACAATCAAAATATTGAGAATGGAAAACTTAGAGATCACGTGATACAGTTGAGCCAAGAGCTGAGCAGAGAGCAGCAAAAAATAAAGGAACTGAGTGAAAAACTGTGCACTGTGAAGGAAAGAAATGCAATGCATATTAAGAGATTAGAGGGTGAAATGATGAAGTTTGTCAAGAAGTTAGACCGATACAGAGAAAAAGAGAAAGAGCGCAGACAACAACTGAAGAGACTAGAAAAAAGTACCAAGGATTCTTCTGAAGCCGATAGTGGCCTCATTACTGATCATATTGATGATATTATAGATTTGACATAGCCTCTTTGCAAGATTGTTGGCAAACAGAAAAATGGCTTGGCTTCTTTTCAGGACCTACAATTGGTGGAAAACAAGCTCCTGAGGGGCCCACATCTATGCAAAATTTGCTATCAAAACATTAAAGTAGTCTACAAAACTTTGCAAATCTAGCTGGAAAAATCAAATTTTCCTTCTGGAATCAAATTTGCCTTCACTTTTCTTATACTGTAAATGTCTGATTCAAAACCAATGAGAGAATGTTTTATGTAATAATGTACCATTCGTATCGATTTGCTACTAATCCTCCTTTCAAGAGGTGCCACACACTTAACACCCCCAATAAAGGAGCGCCCAGCCCCTAGTATCATCACAGGATATCCTAATTCATTGGCTATTTTCGTCCCTTTGACTTCTATTTTCTTTCTGTCAATTGTCAACTTGGGCCCTCTTCATGACTTATTTTGACACGCTATCGAACAATAGTGACATGTTATTTTTCTCCCAAACTAATAAGATTCATTTCATAATGAAAGGGCAAAACGGAAAAAATTATCTTCTACATTTTCAACAATACCATTTCCTGCATGAAAAAATATTTCTAAAAAGATAAATATCATGCCAGTAATGCAAAAGAATTCATCGATGCCGAAAACAAATTTTTATCAAAAGTAAACATACATGAAAAGTTAGTTGATATAGGTAGTAAAAACTATGATAGCAATATAAGAGATATGTAAAACAACACTTGAGAGATTAAAATGATTGGCAAATAGTAGTAGACTAGTAAAAAACATTAAGCCCAATACTTGAATTTAAAGAAAGTCTGTAAATCTTCATCCTGAATATCCTTACCATTCACTTGCGCATAAACTTTCATCAAGACATCAAATTTTGATTTATCTTCTAGGATTGACACGGTTTTATCAAGAGCTGAGAAGCCCATTATCTTTCCATAACCAATCATGCTTGATTGCAGACATGGGTTTTCAAAATCCCCAGTTTTAATGATAAGTCTAATTATCTCCTCGTGCAAGTATGCATCATCGAAATTCCCTTCCTTTTCAAACGGATATAAATTATAAATTTCTATTGCTTGTTTTGGTTCTTTTTGTGCCAGCATTTCACCAAGTTCAATATAAGCATCATGTAAATCAGGAGCTAACTTCATGACCTCTTGGTATAATTCTTTAATTTCAAACCAATTGTGAGCATCCTCAACCCTCGATAACACTCTTGCAAGGCCAAGCCGTGCTTGATAGCTGATTGAATTTGCAACAAAGTCATTATCTTTATTCTCTTCACTCACATTCTTCTTTACTTCCTCTGTCTTCGGCTGCTTCTTTGCTTCTATTTCACGTTTTTCAGTTGCCCCTACTCTGTTAGAGACATCAACTTTGGAGAAATCACTTTTAGATGCTTTAGGCATAGGTTTGTTACTTTGTGTAGAACAACCCGTGTGGCGAGCTGCAGTAGATTTTACTTGCTTTGTACCTCAAAGGAAAAAGAGAGAAAGCTAGTGATTGTAAAACATAAATTTTTGTATTTGTGGAAATGAAAGCATCGGCAATTTGGATTTGTACATTGCTTTGATACTGAATCAAATGGCGAAACAACAGAATCAAATTGCTAATGGAAGAATGCACCTAGAGTTTTCAACACATTGTCAAAGATTTTCTTGCAGAATTTTAGCCCGTGCAAATCAAACTATTGACATTAATGAAGTCTTGCTAAAATAGTAAGTATATTTACATAAACACTAGATAAATTTATGATGACGACGACTACGATGACGATGATGATGATGATGATGATGATGATGATGATGATGATGATGATGATGATGATGATGATGATGATGAAGATGATGATGATGACGATGATGATGATGATGATGATGATGACGATGATGATGATGATAATGATGATGATGATGATGATGATGATGATGAGGGCTCAGTCATGACTTCATGCTTCCTTCGGTAAAACTATCGTCGGCCTACAATGTGATGTATTGTGTCACTGACCCGAGAGCTATGAGGGCTCTTTTGAAAGATAAATTGGAAACAGATATGGAGAAAAACCCAGGGCCAGCAAGTCAAGCCCAGAGACAAGCAAGAAATGCCAGAAGAAAGAGAAGAGCAAGAAGGAGAATTAGTAAATTAAGAAAATTGCAGAAAGAATGGGTGAAAGGAAACACAACAATCGCAACGTGAAATGTACAAAGAGCCAATATACATGGAGGAAGGTTTGGAGAAATAGTCAAACTATGCAAGCGAAGTGGAATGGATATCACATTTGTAACTGAGCTAAACACCTTTAGCCATGGCATCAAGAAATTTGAGATAGATGGGGAAAGTATGTACCTTGTACATTCTATGAAAAAAGGAGTATTAACGAGAGGAAAATGGTATAGAAAATGGGAAACGGAAGGAAGAGAGTGGTACCCCTCAGACGGAGTAACAACAGTGGAATTCAGAGATGCAATCATGTCATCGGTATATCAACCAGTCGGGGGAGTGCAAAATATGAACAGAAGATACAAGAGGTGAGGAGAGAGCTAGAACGAGTGATACACGGGGGTAGATCAAAGCAAGTTGTGGTGATTGGGGTGGATATTAATGTACAGATTGGTAGAAATATAGGAGCGTATGACAAATCCAACAAAGTGGGAAGATATGGATTCAGGAGGAGAAACCCACAAGGAGAAGATCAAATTGAATGGCTCACTGAGCACGGATTATGTTGGGTTAATTCAATTTTCGATGTGAAGAAAAGAGGCACATGGTTCAATTGTGGTCATAAAACATGGTATGAGATAGATGGATTCATAACAAGAGAAGAGGACAGACATAGAATTGTAAGAGCTCTGAAAATCAAGAATAATGAAATGCTATCCGACCTTAAGATCGTAGCAAATGAGAGAAAACAAAAGAAAAGAGGAAATATAAACTGGGAGAAAATGATGAATCAAGAAATAGCAGATCAGTACAGAAAGAGGACAGAAGAAAAAGCCAATCAGGAAGCAACAACAGGGGGCGTGAATACGGAAGACCTAGAATGGCAAACAACGAGCAAATACTTAGAGCCACTTCGGAGGAAGTATGTGGCAAACGAGAGAAACAAACATACCCATGGATGAACCAAAACGAGAAAGAAGCAATGGAACTGAAAGCAGAGATACGTGGAGCACTAAGAGACAGAAATCGAGTGATACGGCAGACAAGAGAGAGAGAGAGAGAGAGCAAGCCAGGAGTATGCTATAGCCAAAGCAAGACTGACAGAGAAAATAGCAAACTACAGAAGAGAGTTAAGACAATGGGAAGAAAATTGATGGAATCAATTAGCAGAAGAGTGTCAACAAGCATGTAAAATGGGACAAATTGGGAGGATGTACAAAATACTACAGAGGCTGCAAAGGAGAGGAGAGTACAACAACGACAAGACCATAATGTTTTTTACCGAGGAGGAATTTGAAGGCCATCTCGAAAAAATCACTCATGAGCGATATGAAGATAGTACGGACCAGATATTAAAAATATTTGAAAAGGTGGAGGAACTGACGGTGCAGGAAGTGGCGTTGGAGAGAAACAAAGAATCAATTCTCCAAAATCCGAGTTTTGAAGAAATAAAGAATGAAATAGCGAAGACGAAGGATGCAGCACCAGGAGAGGATGAGATGCGACTGAGGTACATCAGAGAAGCAGGAGATGAGACCAGAAAAAGTGTGTACAGAAAGATCCAGTGGTTGTGGGGAAACCCCGCACACAGATGGAATGATGAACAGAAAGTTGGGAATAATCACCCCATTACATTAGAAAGGGGATAAAAAAGATAGGAATAACTTTAGAGGCGTGTGCTTACTGCCTATCATGAGCAGAATTTTAAGGAGAATTTTGGCGACAAGGCATCGAAATTGGGCAGAAGCTACTGGTGCACTAGACGAGAATCAAGCAGGTTTTAGACAAGGAAGATCAACGGCTGATGCAACACAAATCTTCGTAAGAATCGAAGAAGATGTGAAAGTAGTTAGAAATATGGAAGAAATAAACAATGAGGACAATGAAAGCGAGGAAAGAAAAGAGATGGCTATACTTCTAGATTTTAAAAAAGCATACCCAAGAGCAAGTCGACCAATATTTTGGGCCATACTGGAGAAATATAGACTACTAAGCAACGTAATTGACAAGCTGAAGGACCTACACGAGTTTACATCATACAGAGTCAGGGGCAAGAAAGAGGCAGTACGGAGTTCATCCCATAGAGAGGATTACGAGAGGGATGTGCGAAGTCCCCGGTGATTTTTAACATATTCCATCAGGCGGTTACTCGAGTTGCAGAAAGGGAAAGGGCATGTGAAGCAGAAAAAAGATGCAAAAAGTAGGCATTGAGTGGTCGTTCAAGCCGAGTCATTAACTTCCACCGAAAAATGTAAAGAACACGTTTAACTTAGAAGCCAAGAATGCAACACTAACAATGTCTTTGTTTGCAGATAACACCACTATCATTGGAATGAGCGACGAAATAGAAGAAGGCAAGCAAATAATCGAGAAAGTCATGGGGGAGTTTGAAGAGAGAACCAATGAATCAAAGGAAGAGAAAATGGAATTCGGAGAAAGAGGCAGTAAGGAAATCCGAAAGTTAGGAACATATGGGAAATGAACACGATACTGACATGCGAATAAAGAGAGCAGCAAGAACATAGATGCAAATAAAGAAGAGATTTACGAAATGTAAACTCAACAAGAAGACAAAAGCTAAAGTAGTAGAAACCTGCGTAGAAAGTACCATTTTGTTCAATTCTACTGTGAGACCTTTTTTAAAATCGGAGACAAAAATAATTCAAAGTTGGATAGACAAGAGATATAGATACATATGGAGTAAAAAGAAGGAGGAACCCTTGAGACAGATGGAGAGAAATCGCATGAATATGCAAGACGTAAGAAACGAGCTAGATGGGATGACAGTCAGCAGCAAAATAGAGAAGAGCCACTTAGTAAGAATTGGTCACATTGCAAGAATGTCAGATGAAAGATTAGTAAAACAGGCGACGATGGGTTGAATTAGAAGGATGGAGACAGGGAGAAAACCAAAGAAAAGAAAGATGACGACGCTTACGCATTGGCACAGACTATTGAAGGAAGCAAATATAGAGGCCCATGAAGTAGGAAGAATAGCGATCTCTCTTCTCTTCTCGACGGGAAGGTCATTACTGACCAGCCGTGACACTTTCCACAAAACTCCGCCAATGATTTCTGTCTTGAGCTTGTTCTAATAAACTGGCCATGCTGATGTTTGCAATGTTCTTCACGTGTTCTGGTTTTAGGTCTTCCACGGCCCCTTTTGCCGATAACTGTACCGAATAGCAGGTCTTTTGTTATGCCTAATAGCGATGGTTAGAGCGAAATGGAAAAATGTAGTCAAAGACAGAATGAGACATATAGAACAATTTGAGAAACAACAGGGGCATCAGTATATAAGACATGAAAATGAAGAACATATCGAGAGAAGATCACAGTATGAAGTACAGAATGACAACAAATGCAAATACGAAGGATGTGGCAACATTCAGAACTAAAGCTGGACTGGTCATCCATCAGAAAAAATTTCACAGAACAATGGAAAATGCGACAAATTTTATATGCCAGAAGTGCAATAATGAGTTCAGACAAGAGGCGGCATTGAAAAACCACTCCAAAGAATGTAAAGATGGAAAAATAGAAGGAGATAAAAAGGAATGCAGAATATGTAACAACTTGGTTGGAAGGACGAATTATGCGAGACATTTATGGAGTTGTGAACAGAAAAGTAACGTGCAGGAAGAGAGTGCAGCACAAGGGGGGAGATCAGATCAGACTAATACACAGACTGCGAGAAAATATTTATCAAAGAGAACGATATGTACATATTGAGGAGCAAATGTAACTGCTAGTAATCTGGCAAGACACCCAAAATCGAGAGCCTGCATGGTCTCGGATCAGTGACACAATGAACCGCAAACCTCATGCCTGGCGGCGACAAAAGAGGACGAAGAAGAAGAAGATGATGATGATGGTGATGGTGATAATGATAATGATGATTAAATTCAAATTTACCTGAAGCTTTGCTTTGAACTCCACTGGAACGCACTCCAGCTTTTGGAGAAATCCCTTTTGTATTTTTGGCATTCACGGTGCCTCCTTTTGAAGTTGAGGTATAAGATGTTTTAGCTTGGGCAGGTTTGCTTGCCCTCATCTGTCCTTAAATTGAAAACAGAATTTTGCAGAAGACACAGAAGAGAGAACTTACTCAAAAAGTGAATATTGGATAGTTAAATATGAAAGGAATAAATAAGGCAACACTGAGTTTGAAACTGAGTGCTATCATCAATTAAACCATTGATATGTTGCACTGTAGTAGCTAAGGAAACATCAAAATGATACAGTAAAAAGAGGCTCTACGTGTTTGTTCATGCGGAATATATTCTACAGAGAATACATTGAACTGAATTTTGAAATGAGTGTTTGGATAAGTCTAAACGAAAAACTCCAGAGCGTCTTTACTGCTCAATCACCAACTCAAGGGTGGTGAAAAAAGACAGGAAAATTTATAGAAAAGAAGATCATTCCAATGGCCATAAGGATATTATTATAAAGGAAAAGTTTTCTGTTAAAATAGCAAGAAAGCCAGGCAAAGACAGATATATGAAAACCAAAAAGATGAACATGATACCTTTATTCGTAACACTGGATACTTTATGGATTGGCTTTGATACTTTTTCATTACATTTTAGTTGAGGAATGACCTCAGATTTAAGTTTCGTTGATCCTTGTGAATTTCTGTGTCGCTTTTTCCACCATAAGGAATCACTAATTAAAGAAGAATGTTCGTTTCCATGCAGGGACTTTCCTTCCACTCGAATACTAGCACGGTAGCTTCTCTCAGCTTCTTCCAAGTAATGCATATTATTTTCCTTAATGTCGTTGCTATAATTGTGCACATTCGTAAAATTATCGTAAAGGGCTAGTTGTGAATCACCAAGGTGGTAAAGGACCTCAGAATTTGATGGAGACAGCACAGCTGCTTCTTCCCATATCTAGAGAATAAACCACAAACAACAAAAAGCTAGCTAAGTAGCAAACTTTGAAAACTTTTCTATCAATTCTGTTGATCTGGTTGATTACTAGACAAGGATGAGTTTCGGCATGACAAGAATTGAACAGCATTGTATGCGCTACCAGCCTATGCTTCATTCAAAATGTCTACTGCCACAGAAGAAAGCCTTGCCAGTGTAGCAAACCACATTCCTTTAAATATAAAAATATGAGTTGCAAAATAGTAGAAAAAGGAATGGAAAAGCAATTTCTAGAGAACATACATCATTTTGCAATTTAAGAAAGCCATCATTTACTGGAAGTTCAAATGCCTTTATTAACGCAGCTAATCTCTCCCAATATTTTCGAGCATCTTCTTTTTCATCAGTAGAGCTAGCAAGTTGGCTTTTCAACATGCCAATTGAAAACTGAGCTCTTACAACAATCCATTGGAACTGTACGCAAGTGTCACTCTTGTTTTTGATGCCATACAACATTTGAATGCAAAGTTTGCTTGTCTGTTGATACATCCCTACCAAATAAAAATTTTTATACCCATATTAATGGCTACATAAATTACCGCCATCTTTTCTGAATGCAAAACAAACATGCGATATCAAATGAAATCAATTAGTTGAAGTCCGCAATAAGGAGAGCAAAATCCATCTATATGCATTTTCAATGACAGCTCTGCTAAACAGAAATAAAGAAACAAACATGTTTTTGCAAAAGCTATTACGTAACAGAAACAGACGTACCAATTTTTGTCTTTGTTTCTTTCTCAGTGGATGGTCCCTTTTCACGAAAGCAATTAGCTAGTTCTAGCATACCTTCAACCAACAATACATTGCTATGTCTTACAAATATCTTGGTGCTGCAAAACGTTGGTAGTTGAGTCTGGAGAGGAGCACCTTCAAACAGCATATAAAGGATATAATCAATTCCATCTTGTAAGAATTTCACGGTTTCATGCCGTGGGTCAGCGTTCTTTGTATTGAGCTTTGCATAGGCAAGGCCTAGATAGAATCTGCAATGAATACAACATTAGAACGAAACAAGTCATCATCCAGACAAATGCTGTTGGTTCTGTTGATTGAGAAGTTCTTGCGATCATTTCCCCTTAAACAACCAATATTTTGTGCCCTCTTCTCGAAAACAAAGCTAGATTAATATGCAATTAGGGCATTTCTCTTGCATTGCTACTACTTCAACATAGGTCCGATATTTTGCGCTTAGACTTTCAAAAAGTCATTCAAATGAAGTTTTGTGTAGTACGTTTACACTAGCAGTAGTAAAACTATAGCGAATTCTAGTTTTCAATGCAACATGTCAGGCCCAAAATTTTTCCCATGTCAAAGTGAAAATATGAAGAGCTTTCATAGCAAGAGAAAATAATGAAGAGCCTACTTTGCTTCGATGCTCGATGGTCTCAAACCAAATGCGACCTCCAAACGTGTTACAGCATCTTCATACTTCTGTTGCATCAACAACAGCCTTCCAATATGCATGTGATATGTTGCATCATTTGGGTCGCAGCTTGATGCATCTAGAAACTTCATTAAAGCTCTTTCTAAAATTATGTCATTTGATCCATCGAATGAAGATTTTCTTTTTTTGGTTGATTGCTTTGATTTCCATGCGTACAAATTTTGCAAGTAATCTGCTTTTGCTGCTTGGTTCTCGAGCAATAGCTCACGGTATTCTGAGTCTAATGCTTTCAGTATCTGCGACAATTCTGCATTTTCGCTTACACCTCTTGCTTTGCATATAGCCTTTATTTCTAAATCAAACGAGTCCTCACATGCTTTTTCATCATTATCTTCCTCAGCATCCTGCAAGGTTATTATGAACTTCATTTCCATTCTTATTTCGCAACTAAACACAGCTCATTCAAGCCAGTAACGAAAAGCAGGTCTATCATTTTTGTTTCAAAAGCTGTGGAATAAATAATACCATACCTTTTTCTTAACTCCACAAATATGTTGCGTATAAAACATCTCTTCAAAGACGGAACCAAGCAGAAAATGATTCAATGCATCACGTGGATTCACTCTAATCATCCCAGCATACCTTGCAGCAGCAAGCTCAAGTTGAGTAGCATCATCTTCATGAAGGCCATCAGATATCATACCTTATCATAAAATATAATATAATGTAATACAGTATAATATGGTATATTGTCATATCGTACGGTCATGACGTATAGCCTTGTAAAGGGATAATTACTTTTTGATTCAAAGCAAAAAAATTTCCGAATGATGAGGCTAAAAACTTTATATTGAAACAATGAGGTGATTTCAGATGTTATTAAGTCTTTAAAACAAGCTTTCAAATGGGAAAAAATTCATTTTACACATACAATAACTGTTTTCAAAATGAAAGCAATTTTTCCTGTGAAAAGAAACAGAAAAACAAAGCAGTAGACAGCGCAACTTTATTCCATATCTTTCCAATGTCGAAGCTAAAATCATGAGTTTGCTTTTGGTAAATGTTTCACAAACATTACATCCAAAAATAACTTTTCAATTGGCCAGCAATTTAGTGCTAACAAAACAAAATCTTCAGTACTTAATCTAATGTTGTCAAAGCAAAACCATCTTTTATCTCTCATCAAAACTCAAAATTTCACAGCTGTTACTAAACGCCGGCTATATAAACCTTCCAACTCTCACGGTATGGCCGTGAGACTCACGTTTTCCAATCAAATCTCACGGTATAGCCTAGATATCTCACGGTTTTCCCCCAGAAGAGCAAACTTTAAAAATACTCTATGGTTGAGCAGATACAACCTATAAACAGTAATCACATTTAATGGCGACAGTAATGTGGACATTTAATTTAAGATTCTTTTTTTTGAGCATTCCATAGCAGTCAAATATTTGAGAGGTGGCAAGTCTATTCATATGATAAAATGAGGCACCTTCGTCCATTGTAAGCTAGAGATTATCATCCTTCAAATATTGGCGGATGAAAGTGCCCAATTACCTCCTTCCTTCCGCTTTCTCCCACTGGTAAAAATCTCAACGTTTTATACATGAATGTCAAGGTTTTTTCAAGATAATTTTTGAGATCTGAAGCTTTTAGGTTTTCAGAGGTTGGAAGGTCTGGCTACATCATAATCAATGATAGCATTTTCATTTGAAACAGTAAATGCAAGAATACATACCTCGTTCAGAAGTCTCATTTTTGCTTGTAGTGCCAAATTCATCAACGCTATATTTTTGTAGCAAATTCTTCTCCCAATCCCTTGCTCTAACAACATGCTCAAATGTTGGGACTGTCTTTTTTGCTGGACAATATAATTTTGTATGGGCGGACAAATCGTCTCTAAAAACCGGCTTACTACAACTATCGCAAACAGCAACTTGCGCCTAGTAAAAAATCTTATACATTGTTGCAAGCAAAATTGCCAGGGAAAGAAAAAGTCCAAGCTTACCGAAAAATGATCTAATTTCAAAAACTATCTAACATCATTTGACCACCACAACACAAGACTTTCTGATTGTCAAATCAATAAATTAACAAAAGCTTTTAATGGCATTTTGATTTATATAAAGACAGTATTTAACTCTTGCGTGACCATTGAAAAGTACAATTGCACTTGTGTATGAAATAGTCACCACTAAATAAACGTGCCTGAAAGGGGGATAATTCCGAGAATGAATTAATGTACCTTATCAAATAATAAGTGTATATTACATATTAGTACGGATTGCTGTTCAAATTCTGTGTTGACATCAATCCATTTTTGCATCATGAATTCAAATACAGTGTTGCTAGAACCCCTAAAAATCAGTCATCCGTTACTGATGGCATCGTGTAAAGAACTGATCATAATAATAATCACAATGAAATAATAATAATATGATAAAATTTACAATTTCGTTATAACTACCTTTTGCTGATTTTCTGAAACATTTTGCGGTACTATGCGTTCATATTGTGAAGTGAGTACTGGTCTATATTGACATACATCCATATGACTCCCCAAATTTGATAATTCCATTTTCATTTCACATCCACTGTCACTATAGCAACAGAAGACACTGATATTGGATAATTTTTCGTCAATATCTCTCTCTTCTGAAATAAAATCAGCTGAAAGTGGAGCTTCAGTAAATGGGTTGATTTTCCTTGTGCGTGTTACCATATTCACACATGACCGACAGCAATACATTTTCATGGAGTGTTGAGGTGCGTTTTGCTTTAATGAAACAGCGCAATGTACTTCACCAAGGCAGATTGGACAGTGTAGCATTTCTTTATACTCTACAGGAGTGACCAGCCTCAAAATTCTTCCCTTAACGAACTTTATCAGATAGCTTTTACAAGCCATTTTGTTTGGTGATAATAACTCTATGACTTTGCCAGTTTCTCCATAATTCAAAGACACTTCCAAAAATTCATTAGCACCCTGTGTTTTTTTGTCTTTTGCTTCAGGCAAAATTTTAACCGATTCTAAGTTCCACGGTACATTTACACTGTATTCAAGTGTGTCGTGATGAAACGTTGGGTACAAAGAACCATGTGACAGAATAATATTTGACAGTGATGCATCTGAAGCTGACAAAACAAAAACATTAAGCGTGTACTGCTTTTCTGTGCCATCCTCTGCTGTCACTTCAATAATAACATTATGACTTTCTCCATCCGCCAAAGGTATCTGTCTTCTGTTGCCATAACCCTGCAAATTGGAACAGGACACTCGCATCTGCACTACAATTTTTGTAAATTGTATAACCTTCGTAGTGATGATGTAAAGGACTTCAAATTGGTGCTTGTGCAAATTGAGTGGAAGAGATAATCACATGATTTAGGCCCCGTTTCCACTGACTCAGATATTTGCGAATACGGAGAAAAATTTATCTTTTGGGTAGTGTATTAGTGGAAACACCAAGCATAGTCAATCTCTGTATATCTTGTTTCGCCTGTTTCCACTGGTCCAGTTGAACAAAATATCTCCGGACATTTCACATTGAAGTGAGACATATTACGTCAATCAAATATGAACGAGGGTGTTCCAGCGAGTTCTACACATGAGCTTAAGACGGAATTGGCCAATGCTACGCCCAAAAATGAGTTATCATTGCTGTAAATGCTTAACTTAGCAAAGTTTCAGGAAGAAAAGCGAAAAATGGCGATGAACCTTCTTTTGTTTTGACTAATGACGATGTTGAGCTGTTTCTCAAATTTACAATCGAGTGCAATGCACATAATCGATGTTAAATGGCATTGACTGGGTACATAGTCCAAAAAAGTACACATAAATTGCTGCCAGATTGACAGGAGCATTGGTCAAGTGCAAATGAACGACAAAGAATATCTCGGAGATTATTTCTCTAGGCCTCGTCAAAACTCTTCAAGTATTTTGGCGCCAACACAATCGAATTCGACAAATTTTTCTCCGTATTCGCAAATTACAAGTATCAATTATCCAGCTAATAATACTGGCAGCTAATATTCTAAAAGTTAGATAAATGATCTCGCCCCATTTATTACAAAAAATGGAGGCGGTGGTTTTCAAGTAACATCAGGGGGGCTGAGGTGCTGAATATGCTGAGTATTTTCTAAGTATCCAAAGTACTTGTTGAGTGCGCGTGGTTTTTATAAGAAAAACGTTTACTTGTAAATTGATGCTCTCTCAAATTGGTTTTCTTACTAAGAAACTGTGCATTTGGCCAAGAATTTTCCGACTCATTTTGCACCTTGGGCACATTTCCCCCTAATAAACGCTACCGATACATGGTACTGAAAGGTATTACAACGTACACAATAAGTAGCATTAAGAGTAGAAAACAGCCGCATCATGAAAAGACAATGACAAAACTCCCAATGAATTTTTGCCAAATAAAAAAATGTAATGCATATTATAAAGAAATACAGTAAAAATACCAGCATTCTTTTACATAATTGAAGGAATTCCTGTTACAGGAAGTAAAATCTTAGAAATAATCCAAAATAAACAGAAATTCTATGATATACAGTTTCCATGACAATATCTCTAAAACCAAAACGATGTTTCACATAATGTAAATAATTTCAATTTTCCAAGTTTGAAGGTCAATACTCCTACTTAGACCAAGATAAATAATGAAAAGATTACTCAGTCACTTACCACAATTGTCCATGATGAATTAACGTCTCTTGTTACAGGAGCTATAGTAATTTCCTTCGTTGTACTTTCTAGGACTACTTCATAACTTGTTGTATTACGATCAAATATAGGGTTTAGCTTTCCTGGTTTTATCAGAAGTTTCTCTAAATCAGCGTCATTCATCTTTCATCTTTCATCCAATTTATTGCTGTGAAGCACTAAAATGGACAAAAAGTAAGATCTAAAGAATAGAGCTACTATAGATGAACTTCTTAGCAGATTTAATACTGCTTTTTGATTATCATTTACAATTGAGATTTGAATATATCCTTTTGATTTTAGGCACAGTTAGGCCTTTGATATTTAAGAAAATGTGGAGAATAAGGTTGAAAGTCATTACGACTACCGCTACCAAGAGGGGGGAATGGGGTATATGTATGTATGTATATATATATATATATATATATATATATATATATATATATATATATATATATATATATATATATATATATATATACTTTTCTTTCTGAAACTCAATTTCATTTTCATATAACTAGCATACCTAATTTTAGTGTGCAGTGATAACCAATTTGTGCAGTGATAAACTCAAAACGTGCAGTGATAAATTATGAAATGTGCAGTTATAAGAACGGTGCTTAGCCATTTTGGTCATACTTGGTAAAGAGTCCTGACTTTTTTGTACATACATATTGCAAAGTTTAACTGCTTGTCCAACATCTCCTTTGGAAAATGCTCCATAACCATGACAAAAAATATTCAAAAATCTTAGAATACACTCTTTCTTTTATAAGAATACCTAATTTTTTTCTGAGCCTCAATATTCTTAAAAATTTTCGGTTTTGAGCCTCAGAATATTCTTAAATTATTCTTAAATTTTTCTTGCTCAACACAAGGTGTAAATTCGCCTTAAGATCAAAGAAACATATTAAATCATTCTTGATGTGTTGATTTATCATAAATTTCAACGAGAACAAACAGAACAAATCAAAACACGGTTTTAGTCCAAAAGCATTATTTCAACTCCATCAATATCATCAATGCCAATATAGTCCTCGCTATCATCTGAATACGTAACTCTATATTTGGCAAGAGTTTTATTGAAGTACTCGATTTGTCCCATGAACCATCCATTCTCGTATAAAGCTTTGATTCGATTAACAAAATATTTTAGTTTTGATGAAGGTTGAGCCTGGGAATATTCTTAAATTATTCTTAAATTTTAGCAATTTTGAGCCTCAATATTCTTATAGA
>WIPJ01000409.1:0-15319 GCA_018155075.1 Cassiopea andromeda
TATATATATATGTATGTATGTATATTTACATATATATATATATATATATATATATTTATATTTAAAATATATATGTATGCACAGCTTTTGTGCTAAAAGACTACCACCAAAAGCTTAGATATTTGCAATGCCATGATTTATACTTTTGATATTACATTTATTAGAACAATGTAGTAAATTAAAATAATATACATTAGCATAATTCACATAAATCTAACATTATTTTGTTCTTGCGGGTTTTTCGAACTGCCTTGTGGGTCAGCGAGTTTATAACAGATTATACAGGTCTGACCTGCAAATCATGAGTAAGCTGGGAGGTATGAAGAAGCTTGCTACTCACGCCCAGCCCCCTCACTCAAAAATATGCTCACCCTGATAATGATACCTTGAAAACTGGGTGGCATGTTTGCTGCACTGAACGTCAACACCAAACCCTACATCACCTTGTATTTTCTATCTAACATCAAGTTCTTCTCAAATTTTCTGGCCTCCATAGCTAGTTCGTTTTGATGTATTGAGATTCAACATACTTTATTTGCTTGATTGCAGCTTAAAGATACCACTTTAAAGCAATAAAATAGTAACTGAAAGTTATACAAAGCAGCAGTTACCATGTCTTAACTTCACCACAAGGTTAACACAATTCAAAACTGGACTCTATAGACCAAAGGCTGCTGACAGGCCAAATGCATTTATATCTCCATTTATCATTTTATAAAAGATACATATATTGGTTGCTTTTTCTTCAACAGACTAGCTTATGTTGGTGAATACAATTCATCCTTTTCACGTGTGAATGCAAGCTGTGTTCTACTCTTGTATTTAAAATGCAAGCAAAATCAAAACTCAAAGCATTTTAAATAAAAATAATGTAAAAGAGTTGTAATGCTAAAATCATGAATAATCTCAGAAAGTCCCAAGTTGGGCCAAAAATCATTCTTAAATAAGCAATGTTTGTTCAGTGAAAAGAGAATGTAAAAATTGTGCAACAGACAGCTCTGTTCTCCAATGAATATTTTTTTGGATTTCTATACTAATTATACTTCATGGAGCATTGAAATCAGCAAGGGGGATTTTTCACTATTTTACACCTTTTTCACAAGAAGGTGCCATAAAAGACCATTATCCATTTGTTAATATTCTAAAAGCTTTGAAAGTGATATTGTAGCAAGCACAGATAAGCAGAATTCTGAGATTATCCTCATCCTTAGTGACCAGGCTCCACCTTTAACAATCATTTTGATGCCCCTGATTCAGGGCTGTAGACAGCTGACTTAACTGATGCAGGTGTAAAAGGATTGGGGAGATGCAGGTGTAAAAGCCCATTCAGGAGTTGGAAAAGTGCTGCATGTCACAAAGTTGTGCAAAAATGGATCAAAAAGGATGTGCAAGAATAGTCTTTTTCAACCAGTATTGTGTTGGAAAATAGGGTGTTGGAGGATTGCTCTCAGAAAAAGTTTTCAGGTAATACCCTTAAAAACATTAGAAAATGTCCTTGTGTAAAATAGAATGTAGTTGTTTTCATTTTTGAACTTCAAGCTAAGAAAGAGGAAGTGATCCCCCAGCCTGCCTTCATTGAATTTTTAGGATTGAGAACAAAACAGGAAAAGAAAATGCCAACTTTTACTTTGCAGCATTCATACCAAGACTGACAAAAGGTTAGTTTGCCATCACACAACAATATCAAGATTCTAGTATGATTAGGAGTCAATTCAAATATGACTAAACATCACAGTTTAGAGAACTTCTGTATACAGCATTGGTAAATTATTGGGGGGGGCAATGCCCCCTCCTGTCCTCAGCATCTACAGTCCTATACTTAAATGTGTGCAAAGGCAACCCATGGCATTTGCACACCTTTAAAATAGGCTAATTGACAGTGGATGTGGCAGGGTATGCTTTTCAGATATCTAGTTTGTAAATCTTTTATTTTCCCAATATTAGGGCTCATCACATTGACATGCAAATTGAGGCTCATACATTGCATTCAAGCAGTCATGAAATCAGCTTTCAAAAGGCAGCCAGGCTGAATGGGTGTTGTGGTAACTACTCAATAAATAAAAGCTGCTTGGTGAGCACACAGGGAAAGAGGGGCTTGGTTGTTCCAATCAGAAATGTTTTGATCACTATGGCCTTTCTGTTGGTTATAATGTCTTTCATAGTGCTAAGAAAGGAGGAAAGGAGAGTCTGGAGGCTTGCCCCCAAAAATTTCTACAATTACATTCCCTACAATACTGCAAAATGCTCCTTTGCCAACATAATTAAGTAGGAACTAGAAGACTTCAATCCATAATATGTGGGAAATATGTAGAACAGGCAATAATAAAATACCAAATGATCAAGTTATGGGCTGGCAAGATCTTGTTGTTCACTCTTGGCTTTGTGGCTGCATTCAAATTGAAATTCGTCTTACTCAGATCATAAATATGAATAAGTTTAGAATTCTACTGCATGATATTCAAGGTACACAATTCAAGTGCACAATCATCAAGTACACAAATGTGCATCAGAAATGTTTATTGTACTTGCCCAGGAATTCATCAAAATGTGCCATACTCAGTAGTTGGGTGAGTGCAAAGTAAGGTAGCTACACACCCAGGATATTTTGGCAACTAATCACTGCAAACTTGATAAAATAGGTGAGTCCAAAATATTCTAGACACACCTATTTTATCAAAACTGCACCCACTTTTACAAGAAACGAAGGTCAGCATTGAGAAGTGCCACTCCTTCCGAAATGGGGGTCAGGGACGTAACTTCAGCATATTTTGTGGGGGTTCCAGATGAGGTCTATGCTTAGGAATTAGTTGTACTTATCTTTATAAGTTTGCAGCATTGTAGGGAATGTAAATGCAAGTATCATTACATATTTATGGTAATTTAGCATTAATCGCAGAGACTACTTGTTGAACGACACATCAGTAGAGAGACAGCTAATTCATAACCGTATGCTATTTTCATTATCCCTACTCACGCTCTTGCTGTATTTGTTTTTCCAGGAAATTTGCTGATGCCAGCTGCGGTCATTTATTGTTGATGTTCATATTGCTACTTCGTTGCCTAGCGACAAAACTGAAAATGAGACTTCAACGGGTAATCACCTCTGATATGGCAATGTACTGTACTACGGGATTGACAACTTGCAGTTTCTACTAAAACATGGTATGAAATCACTCCAAATGTGTCCTGCCAGATTCTTCAGTAGGTTAAGCATCACTTGGAAAGAAAACTAAAATGCTGGCATTTGGTTTTTTTTGTTTTGGAACCACCTGAAGAAAGGTAACCCACTTTACAGGTAGCCCATCATCTACGTTAGGGTGAAAATTGCTAAGATCAAGATAAGCTTCACCCCCAATACTTTCACCTTTTAGATGTGTAGTGAATGCCATCATTCATGATATTCATTTATAATGGCATTTATTCATGTGTGTTAAGGTGAATGATGTATCTCATGTACGCGTGCAAAAAGCATCAATAGGCTTGGGTGTATGGCTAGGCCATACCATTTTTAAGTTAGCCATGTTGTGGCATAGTAGCAAAGTACTGAAAAAATATCTTGCATTGGATTAAAACCAAATGCATCTTGAGTTTATTTAATCTTTTTGGGCATTCTCAAGAACTCCTAAGAAGCTTAAGGGACTCTTCAAAATATTGTAGTAATTTTCAAGTCATTTGAGAATTGTTCCAGATAAGAGTGTCAGTTAATTAGTTCAATAAACATGAATTCTAAGAAAATGGAAGATATTTGCTAAGTGAGACCTTTTCAGCAAATCATAGTGCAGAGAAACATGTTCACAATATGAGAATGAAATAAAGATTGATTTCCAAATGTGGTATAATATACATGACTTGCGCTGCAATTGGAGCAAGTTATCTGCATTTCCTAAGTTCACTCTAACAAATAAATGGGTAGGCAGATCATCACTTGCACAAAGAAAAGGAAATAGGAATGCAACATGTATACTTACCGAAACATTGATAGATGTACGCCTTAATTGAGAAGCCTTGATTCAAAGAACTAGGCCAATCATTATGGTCTATGATGTAGTCATAAGCTAAAATCAAATACCTCCTTTCACAATTATACTTTCGGTTGCAGCTTATTTATAAAACGTATTAAAAAATACCCATAATTTCACACACTTTTCAGAAACTGATACCCATAATTCCGCAATTGTCAAGGAAAGGTATCCCTTAGTAATGGCATGTCCGATTACCCAAAACCTACTAAGTTGACCCCGGAGGTTTCTTGATTCCTGTTTTCTTTTCCATTCTCCTTTCCTTCATATCCAGGCTGTGTTTTTAGCACTATCAAGTGTTTATCCAAATTGAATGACAAACATGACAATATTATTGGGGTATTAAATATTTCCAGCATTTCAAATTGGGGCTTTAAATATTATTGATTAATGTGAATGGGGTAGGTAAACCTTTCCATTTGTCTTAAAAATTCTTCCACCCTTGAGCCAGTATTTAAAATGACAGATCCCTTATGTCAACTAGGAAAATTTGGGTTCTTCGTTAAGTTTCTTTCATCTTCATTAAGTTGAAATATTTTTGCTACTACCACAACAACAACAACTATAATGAGAATTGTATATACTTAAATATTCTTAGATTATCTGGAACTTATTTAGCAATCAAATTGAACGGATGGATGAAACTGAGCAAAATGATTCCTATGCCCCGTTCACACTGCTCCTTTTTTCTACAAAAACGCAGATCTAAATCTCCGTTTTTGTGAAACTATTCGCATTAGCCTGCACAAAAACGAATGTTTACATGAAGAACCTCCAAAGTCGATATTTACAAAAACGGAGGTTTTCTTCCATCGCAGTACACGTTTTTTTTATAAGAAACCACTTTATAAGCAACCTAGTAATAGACAGCCAAAAATTTAAGAAACTTTTAGAACTACAAGGAAATAACTACAAATTGAAATCGTTACCTGGTTCAACGCAAAGCTGTGTCAAAACAATGTGAACATGACATGGCTTTAGAATTTAATTCGTACTGACGCATTTAGTATGTTATAGGGCAAATAGTCTGCTGCATTCACATTCTGCGTATGGCTTCACAGTAATTTACTTTTAGTTCTAGGCCTTGAGCTAGGATTCTTATTAAAAAAATGTGTAGATCAGTGTAAGGCATAAAAACGGATATTTATTTACAGCATTGTGAAAGGACTAAAACCATAAAAACGGATAATTTTTCCTCCGTTGCTGTGAGTAATGTGAACCCACAAAAATGGATATGTTTATAAATGAACCCAGCCCTAGAGCATCTAGTCAGAAAAGTGTGGCCTAATTGCGCATATCAACAAGTCTGTTTGATGAAAATAAATTTTGTTGAGAATGACTCTCCATTCTCGCTGGAACAAGGATATTTGTACCAAGACAGAAACGTCACACCAAGAAAACAACACATTTATATGTTCTCAACCATATCATAATCCTCTTCGCTTCATAATTCCTGTAGCTACTCTATACGTACGCAACAACTCTCTTGCTTCTACTGTTTCAACTCAGTGACTTTCTCAACTAAGAACACGATGCAAAATACTAGCCAATGAAATAAAACTAGAAAGATAGTGCTACGTAAATTGGTTGTTTTGATAAATGTTATTCATAACTTCCCAGGCTAGTCATTTCCCTGACCTACTACTAAACCGTTTTTAATACGAGCAAAATATATATATTGTCTATAAAGTATTCCGCAAGGCTAACTAGTATAGATAGACACCGACTAAATAATCTTTTACGTAAATCAGTATCAGTGAGTGAGTAGCTGGATAGCAGATTTTCCTAACAAAAACTTATGGGTGAAGTTGAGAGAAGCTACTTGAATAAAGGATCGAAAATAGAGCACTCGATAATTTATCAATTGTAGGATTATAGGAGGGAAGACAGGTTACTGACGAAAACTTCACGGCAATGAACTATTCAATGCTTCAAAATTTAGCTTTCGCTTAACTCTGTTCAAGGATCTATTACATATACTTGAAGCAGCCCTGTTTTAGCTTAGCTCTAATTAAAGACCTAGAGAGAAAACTTCCAACGCTGCGGATGCAAAATATCGCATTTAATGACTACTACTCTCATTGCACGGATGATAAAAAGGAACAGTCAATGAATGAAGGATTTGTCGTTACTTTGCGTGTAGTTGATGAATGAAGTGAGTAACAATAGAGATTATAGCAAATAGACAATTAGTGAGACTAGAGAAGTAACAGCCGCAATGCTTTGAAAGGCTACCTGTCTGGAATTTTAAAGGCACTCATAAGTACACAATAAGCCTCTTCAAAACATCCCATAAAGCTAATTGTTTGTGTTGAGGAACAGCTCAACAAAGCAACTAAAAAACTACAACACGCTACAAGAGGGGCATCAGTGATCTCAATGATAGACAGCCATAAGTGATGGACGGCTATGCCCGTAGTGGCAAATTGGGGGGGTGGGACTTTTGTGAATCATGTCCTATAATAGCTGTATCAATTGATTTCCACACCTATTTTATTGCAAGAAGGCGACTATCTTCCTTTGCACTTGGCGAGAGTGTGTTAAAGAGTAATGGATTGAAGTAAAGAAGAATAACGTCTTACTGCAGGTCCCTCACCCCAGCCCTAACATTTTTATCATCAAAGTTTAACGAATCAGAGAATTGATCCTAGAGAGAATGGAGGGATGCATGTTCTACCAAATCAATAGTTTTGCTTTTTTAAAACAGAGCTTGAGAAATGAGTAAGATGAGCGGGGAATTGCTATTTGCAAAATCGTGCTTCCATTCATTAAACATGAGGGGCCAACAGGATGCCAGCATAGATTATTTCTATTTAGTTCATAATCATAGTTACTACAGTTAGTTAGTTATTTCATTATTTAGTTAGTTCGTTAGTTAGTTAGTTAGTATTTATTTGTTAACACAGGCTGAGAACTGAGACAGCTATTTTGCAAATGTAGGCTTGTGACCTAACACATTTGCCCTCAAATTTTATCTGAGTTCTCATCTACCGACCTACGAGATAATGGACAGCTTGATAATAGCAGAAGTTATTTTAAGGCTTGCTAGCTAATATTGTTGTTCCAATAATTTTTCTAATGCAAGATTTGTATATTACGTTCTAATATCAAGATTATATTGCTAGATGATGTTATACTGCTAACTCAAGAAAAGTAGATAAGGATACATAAACACAGTACATGAATGTCTTCTCATAGTATTTCACAATCTACCAGAACAAATCTTCTAACTCCTGCATCAGGTTTCTACTATTGTCTACAGAGTGCTTTATTTTTACGATCCAACCAATTCCGATGACTGGACAATCTATTACTGGATCTATACCCAACGGAATTTCCGGCCACATCCGAAATTTTAGAAATTCTTCAAAGCAGAATATGCTCCTTACTTGAAAGTTTGATGGAGTTGCACAAACTTTGTACATTTTGGAAGCTGTGTTACATCTTGTGTTCAATTGTTTCTGAACTCATGCTGAGAAATATGTTGTCCCTAATATATAAACCAGGGTAGCAGGCATTAGAAAGTTTGGATACAACAGAGGGCATAGGAAGTTGAACACTAAATTTTAAATTGCAAACCGTCAATCTAATTTCAAAAAATGTCGTGTCACTTCAACATCTAATGCTGGCTATAATTCGGAATAACTGGTTTTACTATACCATTTCATAAGGCAGCAAATTTACTAATGAATGGAATTTTTGATTGATTGCTGGAGTAAATTGTTGATTTGATATGAATGTATGAAAGCTAGAAAGTTGAGAATAGAAGTGCCTTTACCAAGAACTTCTGCAATAAAATCAAATTGATCGGTGTTAAAGAGTGTTGAAATGGGGGCTTTTACATTTTTCTACGTGCATTTTAAACATCGAATTCCTTTCACCAATTTTATAATAAAAGGTGCGTGGGACTGTCAATTGAATCTGTTTAAAAACGCCTTTTGACTATTGATACAGTTGCAGTTACATCTTCTTAGTTGTAGTCTTACCACCACAACATTGATGAGAGACAAAAGAACTGATTTCTTATCACTAATTCAAAGCATGCGCATGTGCTCCACGTTGTCCTCCTATAAATCAGATTGGAAACCAGCTATTTTCCTATCAACTGACGTATTGAGTTGCTTTGGAGAGACAACCGAGCAACAAGGCTTACGATAAGACAACATCACACACTAAAATATCTACAGCAAATCATAAAATCTTATTAACAGCACCAGAAAAGCAGACGTAATCATCATGATGTAACGTGGCTTAATTGTATCCCAGATAGGCCATGTGAGAAATAATGGAATTTTCATGTACTTATGACTAGTGTCACGCTACCTAACAACAGTACTTAATGATAAAGATTATCTCCAACAAACAGCAGCTGTAAACTAACACAGAATGATTCTTCAGCTATTGAGATACCAGATGCAATTTGGATTTGATGACTGCTGCAGCGAGTATTTGGCCGAAACAGAGACCTGTACCCAAAGAATGACATACAATGAGTTCTCTTTTATATCATCTGCATTCAGAGCAGTCAATTTGCCAAATTAACGTTTCTTGAAACTTTTCCTACCAGGTGTTTTGCCCTTAAAATTTAATGCATCGAGTGAAATATTTCTTTGATTTGTACGAGATGCTCTTGCCGTAACTTAACCTTATTAAGAAGCCTTTTGAGAATAAATCCCGTCAGCAGTATGATCAAATTCACGCATGGTGACCATAATTTAAATTCTCCCGCCTCATTACCTTGACCAATAGGAGGCGAGCTCGCGTTTTAAAATGACTATAGGGCAATTGACATAGGAATCTTTGTCTGGTAATACAGCCTTACTTCGTTATGCATTCATAATGAAGCAAGGCTGGCAAAATAGCTGCTCTGAGTAATTATGAAGATCTTTTCTGACCCATTCTAGTTGTATTGCTCATTTCCATTTTTCATAGTAAACAGTTTCAAAATGTTTTGTTCACTGGAGTCAACTCTACTGACAAGTGACAAATTTTAATTGAACTCTGGTGTCACCATCTAATTTGAAATTCCTCATTTTAACACCTATCCTAAAACTTCGACAAAGAATGCCTTGCGCAGAAGTTAAATATTCCCTTCTTATAACGTTATTCTTTAAAGAAAGAGCATACACATAGCCTTCTTATGGGGACTATTCTATATTTGCTAATTTGCCCTCCAAATTAGGGCTTCAGCTTTTCATTCTGCAGAATGGAATTTTAGCTCATTAATTACTTGGCCTGCTTAACCTTGTGTTGATTTTCGTGAATATTTTTTTCACATCAAATGGCTTTTTGTTCTCAGCAAGAAGCAGTCGAATTCATTACATATTTTACTCTATATGAGGCTTTTGGATTAGCCAGGATAATGTTCAAGCTTAAACAAATTGAATCTGACTGACTTTTGACATTAAATGTTACAGGTTATTGATATTCTCCGTACATTGTGAAGTCAGTTCGGTGAAAGATACGATGCAACACAAGAGAGGGGTATTCAAAATTGGGTTTGTATTAGTAATCTGTATCAGTGGTCTGTATCAGAGGAGTAGGTAGAGAGGATCAGGAAGCAAAGGCCAACGATGGAGTTGGATTTACAAACTATTGGAAAAGTTTCTATCTTGTCGAAAAATAATAATGCTATATTGTAAATAGTACTCTAAAGACTATTACACATTATGCTACTATGGAAAAATTTACGTTTCTTGCCCTCGTATAAATTTTTCTATCTAAGCTTGTGGCATGGACTTGTACAGATGTAAAGTCAAACTGCAATGACCTCAAAAGCTTCCGATTCGGAAAGTTTGATTCTTTGATAGTACTTCAGCGCAACATTATTGTTGGCACGTGCCTTCAAACAGACAACAACGTTGGAATTAACGTTGGAATTTGCATTTATCTTCTTTAATGAAAATTAGATTCAATCGATGCATTTCCTAGTTATCCTAATCATGGGATAAAACTGTTGAAATTGAATTAAATCTACTGAATTGTCATTCCAGCGCTGAGCTTTACCCTATTGTGCTTTGAAGTGTACTTTTGACACGGCATTTGCACGACATCTAACTTGAGCAGGATCTTGCTAGCACGGCTGCGGCATGGTATCTTAAGCAAAGACTATGTTGTGGTCTTCTACAGCTCCTATGATGTTCGGCTCTTTTTCAGCTAAAGGAATGGCCCGCACTAGTTCCCATATCGCTGAAGGATTCTCAGTTTATTCATTTTGTATGTGGATCACTTGAATTTGTAATTAGGTTACTTATATAATTTAGTTGTGAAGTAGCTTTTAATTTTATAATTTTTTAGCGGAGGACCTCTTGAAAGTTGAAGAACTAAAACTGAAGAGAAACCTTACTTAACCATCTAACATCAAAAATGAAATTTAGTGTACTCAACCTGCTTGGGCAATGCCTTTTTGCAGAGTCCACGAACATCGTCCACGCCCACGTACACGAGCATTGTACTGGACCCAGCAAACCATACATGCCAAGTCTCCCGTTCTTTTTCCGGGAGACTCCAATTTTGGGGTAAATTTCCCTTTCTTTCGTTGTGTCCATGTGAAAAAGCGCTTGGGCGAATAGGTATATCCTGCGAAACCTATTGTTTTTAATAGGCCGCAAGGAAAATTCTCGGCAGATTTCTTCTTGTTTGCGTTCTGTGGCTAAACGTGCGAGCAAAAATCAAAAAAGTACGCTTGATAATAGCACAATTAACTATTGATAATTCCGTTATTTTACTTATTCTTGTGTTTTCTTCAAGTTTCGAACCAGTATTTTCAATTTGAAAACAACGACTTCTAGGAAATCCACTGTGGTTTAGTGCGGCATTCATTTGATCGCACAAGGGTATGCTGTAGTATCTACAATATTGTACTTATCTCGTACATGATGCCAGAAAACTACGCATCGAAGCTTAAAGACAAAATTTTGCGTTACATTTTGATATGAAAGCTTTTAGCATAGCGCAAAGAAAATTACCAGTATTTTCACTCTGAAGTTTTGAGAAATTCTCCTCCCTTATGAGATAAGACAATAAATGTCCATCGCAGAGGTGCAGTTCATAACAGCTCGTTATATGAAATTTAAGACTGTTAGCAGTATGCGCATTGTAAATGAAGTCAAGAAATTAAGAATCCGAAAAGCAGCTGGTCCTGATAACATACCCATAACAGTTGTCAGAGATGTGGGTGACATTGCAGCAAAACCGTTGACAATGATTTTCAATTCATCCTTAGAAAATGATATAATCACAGATATTTGGAAACTTGCAAAAGTAATTCCTATATTTAAATTAGAAGTAAAGAGGGATGTAACCAACTGCAGGTCCATCTCGGCCATTTTTCTTGAAAACTATGTTCTTACCAAAAATCAGTCGGCTTTTCGAAAACTATACCGACTATTGGTATGAAAATGATGATAGCAAAAAGCTAAACCTGAAAATATTTCTTGACCTTAAGAAAGCATTCAACACTGTCGATCACGAAATAATGATAAAAAAGTTATGGAAATACGGTATGAGAGGCAATACTCGGAGTTGGTTCCAGTCGTATCTAGATCAGAGAAAGCAATATTGTTCCGGAAGTAGAGCTCCATGGCCAGTGAAGTAACCTATGGTATACCTCAGGGTTCCTGTCTGGGGCCTCTACTTTTTATCATTTATCTAAACGATTTCGAAAAATGCTTAAGATTTTCAAAAGCGCTTGTCTTCGCCAATGACACCACAGTAACGATCACATCGAATGATGTCGAGAAAACTCTGCATGAAGCACAGCAATAATTACTCAATCTCTCAGAATGGATGAGAATAAATAAATTAAGTCCTAACCCAGCAAAAACAGAATACATGATCAAAGGTCATTCTCGTAAATTGAACATACTAAATACCACAAATCCACTCACAATAAATGGAACAGATATCAAGCATGCTACGAAAACGAAATCTCTTGGTATAGTAGTTGTTGAGAATCTATCGTGGGATGAACGATACAAAATTTATGAAGGTAAAATCTATGGGGGACTTTCACCATTAAAAAAGTTAAATATTATTCCCCAAGCAAAAATGTATAGTGTCTATTATGCCATCGTCGAAAGTCATTTACGCTATGCCAATGAAAGTTGGAGTAGCCTTCCAAAAACTAAACTTGATGCCCTGCAACACCTGTAAGACAGGGCCTGGACAATAATCGAAAACACCAGATTGAAAGACAAGTGGTCATGTGACTGGCTGAGCGTTGAAAATATCATCCGATTTGATCGATAGTCATGGCATACAAAATAATTGTCAAATTAAGTCTGGAAAATCTTTGGGGTAAATTTCAATAAAGATCTTCGAAATCAAACTATGCAACAAGGCATTGTAAAGATCTGCAAATTCCCAGGCTTAATACTGAACATACGAAAAGGAGCTATCAATACTCTACTGTAAAAATTTGGAATACTATTCCAACCGATATTAGGGAGCTCCCGACTATTAGTCACTTCAAAAAGAAGCTAAAGTAGTTCCTAAAGAGCTGATTAAGAATATACTTGGCCAATTAGAAACACGACCCCCTGGAAGAACAGCGTCATAGGATATAAATCAAGTTACCTAATCTTTTTATTTCTATTTATTTAGACTATTGTAAATAGAGTAGCCGTGGCCTAGCGGTAATGCACTCGACTAAGACCAGTATGGTTCTGGGTTCGAGGCCTACCGCATGCGATTGGTGACTTCAGGAAGGGCATCCGGTCCTAAATGCTTGCGCCAGAACTAAAGTCCTCTCAGAGGCACCCTCCTATCCCCAAGGAATGGGGGAAATGGAGGTAGAATCGAGTAAAAAAATTTAGACTATTGTAAATACTATCTACTTGGAATTTTATGTATTATTAATGTTGAAATAAAAAGCTGAAGGGTAGAATCGTGTATAAAAAATATATTATCATATCATATCATATTAATCATATCATTCTGCCACTTTGTTGATAACAATAAATCCGCCGCTGCGCAATATTACCTACGGATCCGCAAGTTAGCAAATGCCCTTTCCCGTACACACGCTTTTTCGCATGAAAATCTCCCTTTGTTTAGTGTCATTTAGTAAATGGCAATTTCATATGTCTTAACAACCCTTTCGTGCAGGGGTGTCGTGGAGGGGGCACAGCCTCCCTTGATAAAATTATGAGGGATTTCTAGGTGGCTCCGCCCCCCTTTATCGAACATCTATTAGACTGAGGAGGGCGCTAGATACATGTCTCAAGCTTGAAAGTGAGGCAACTGAGATTTTGGTGGCCATTTTCTGTGGTGACAAAAAGCTAGCTGTGCAAAGGGTCAGCATGGGAATATATGGACATAAATGACAAAGTTTGAGAGCATATCTGGTAACATCTACCAAATGAAGCTCGATTATTGTACCATAAATGCAGGATAAGTTCTTCTAATCGGCTTTTGACCGATTCTATTGCCAGTTGCCTGTAGAAACGGAGAAGTTGTTGTGACAGAACGGAAAGATAATGCAAAACAGCAGAAAGCTCATTGTCATGATTCAGTAAGTAGTCTCTACATTTTGTGCTGCATCTTTTTTTGAGCATAGTATATAGATGTTTCGGGCCACCTAATATACAGGTAAATACACTAGACAGTATGTCAATATATTCAGTGTTAGCACCAACATGGCTAAGACATTAACGAAAAAAACAAACACGAGTTCAATTAATATCTACTGAAGCACGAAAATGAGCTTTCTGATCGAATGAATAAGATAGCTAGATTTCCGTTGAGCTGAAACTGTTTTGAAGGATCTATCCGTTCTATCGCAACAACTTCTCTGTTTCTAGAGGCAACTGACAGCAGAATCTGTCAAAAGCGGATTAGAAGAGCTCATCCGACATAAACGGTACAGTCCTTGACCTTTCATGGGTAGACACTACCAGATGTGCTATCAAACATTGCAATTTCTGGCCATTTGTCCACATACTCAAGCCATGCACGGCTAGCTTTTTGCACCACAGAAAATGGCGACTGAAAACAAGCTTGCCTCACTTTCATCCATTGCCTTTATACCCAAGACGCGTATCTAGCGCCTGCGGCGCTTCTATATCATTGATTGAAAGTTAATCTTACGTTTATGTATTGAACCTACTAGACCACAGGGAGGCAAGACATTTCATAGCTCGATGAACAGCAGAAGTGGTCTAGCCATGGGTGCTATCTGAGTTTTATCCATTGAAAGTTACCTGAGTGGTTGAGTTTGCTGTTTAGGCCAAAGGGGGAAAGAGTCTGCAGTCGAATAATCCAGTTATCTTCTCGTGTTTCTAATAGTTTTGTAGCATTTTCAGTGATTTACTTCTCAATTCTTTCAAAAGTAGTGAATGTTGCATCTCTGCCAAAGTAACGTTTATCCTCTTTGAAGTGCTTTCTACTGGGAGGAGTTTATTATGATTTATGGTTTTAATACGAGAACGATATATATTTTGTCTGTAAGGAAAAGGTAGTTCGGATTTACTAACATATTGAATCCTGCAGCAGGTGTATTCAAGAAGATATATCACGTTCTTGCTCTTACCGTATGATTGATGGAATATCATAAAAGTCCTCCTCGTATTAATTCTGGCGAGAGAACTGGTTTTGGCCATGTTATAACAGCAAAGACCTCTTACAGTGTTCCACGGAGAGCAATATTTCACCTGTCTTTTTGTAGGTTGCTTTCTGGAAACTCTACTTTTGATGACAGTGCCAATTATATCACGAAAGTTTTTGCATCTGTGAAATGCAATAATGGGAGGTTCGGAAAATAGTCCCCTAAACTTTGGGTTTAGGCTTTGCGAATATGCGGTATTGTGGAATTGTAAGTAGTTATCAAGGGGATTCCTTCGTAGTTTTCCTTAACGTCATGCCTCTGGGAGTTGAAATAGCTTTACAAATTTGTTGCTGAAGATGTTCTTTATAAAAGCCTCGGCGTAGAAAAATCTCTTCCATTTTTATTCAGTTGTTGGTAAGGTCCTTATTGTTCGAGCATATCCATCTAAGCCTAAGGCCTTGGGAATATGGCAGACTTTTCTTAAGATGTCTAGGGTGCGCGGATTTATAGTGTAAGTATTTGTGTATCAGTTAGTTTGGTGTGTAAAGTCGTTTCCAATCTTCTGTCAGAGAATATAGACACAGGTGTCAAGAAAGGAGATGGAGGTTTTGGATAATTCATAGTCAAATAAATATATATATATAGATATATATTTATATATATATATATATGTATATATATATTTATGTATATATATATGTATATAGATATATGTATATAGATATATGTATATAGATATATATATATATATATA
>WIPJ01000414.1:0-22233 GCA_018155075.1 Cassiopea andromeda
GATATATGGCGGAGGCATCCCTAAAGCACTAGTTGAAAAAATAAAATCCCTTATCAACTGAAAAACGGCCTTATCTTTGGGACTTTTGTGACATAACCATTTCGAAATTGTCAATCTCGAGCTGTAACTACCCATTTCATTCGTCTCTGTATTTTAAAAGAAGCTTCTTTAATGTGAATTTTTTCGCCTTTCATAGAATGGCGAAAGAAAACTAAACAATTTGTGTATCATTTTGTTAATCTTAGGTCTCCATAAATGGCCCAAAAATGCATTTTACGATGGGAAACATTTAATTTTTTTTCCCTAGATCAGAATTTTGACAACGTGACTTGCTGTATTCCATCCTTCGATTTTCGAGCCCCCAGTGCGCAGGCGTGCATCATTTCCGCTCTGTCGCTTGATTCAAAATGGCGAGCATCGACTACGAAGCTTTGAAAGAACAGTTATTGGCTAAGGGTATTGCATTGCCCGAGTTAAATTTCTGTATTGTGAATGAAAGCAATCAGAATTCGCAAGATTCTATTAGTGAAAATGTTGGCACTGGAACTGCTTCTCCAGTCACAATGTCAGAAGGTCAAACTCGGAATGAAGGAAGCTGTAAGTTTGGTCAGAGCCTGGAAGGAGATTTGATAGAGCTCATAAAGGACTATCGACGTGCATGGGACGTGTCTTGTAGGACCTTCAAATAAAACCAGAAAAAACAACAGGCTTGGAAGGAGATTACCATGAAATTGAACGACGATGGTGAGCCTTATTCTATTGCCTTTTTATGGTTCTCTTTTTCTTTTTGAAACTTTTTCACAGTCTACGTTTATGTTACTGTCTAAATCAACTCAAACAAGTCCATGTTTCTTTTCAGGAAATTGATGTGTTTAAGTAGTTGTTAGCTATAACTTATTATCAAATGTCAGTAATAAAGAGAGATGTGCTAAAAAATGAACAAATGCTTTTTCATTTCTAGCGTATTTGTTGCCTGGGGTGCTTACAGAATTTTTAGCGTAAAGTCCTTCTATATTCACTCCACAGGGCCACACAAACACAACTCCATTAGCTTTATCCTTCCCCCGTACTCCACCTATTAACATGCTGACCAAAGTCATCTCTCATTTCTGACACTCTATAGCAATGTTTAAGCTTTGAATTAGTGCTTTTTCAACAAAGAGGTGTTATTTTAAACCGAATTTCCTCAAAAATATTTTAACCAATTCGTGTCACATCATTGTTAATATGCAGCTTGTTGCAGTGATGAATTCCTGGGTTCATATGTAAAATATATAGATATGTATATGCAAATTATGCAAAGGATATATAGTATTTCTCCATTCTACATTATGGATTTTGCGTTGTCGCATCTTTTGGGTGTGTAGTAAACGATAACAAAATACCCTCTCCTAATAATGTAGAGAACATTCTAAAGAAGAATTGGAAAAACCTGCGAGATAACTTGTCAAAATGTTTAAAGAAAAGAGAATTGCTAAGTAGATCTGGTGCAGGTGCTACAGAGTTGCACCAATGCAAATTTTTTAAAGGACTGCAGTTTTTGAAAGATGTAATTTCAAATCGGGCTACTCATTCTAATTTATCAACTCCGCAGTCATCAACAGACAGCTTTAACAGATGTGAATACATTGAGGACACCTCAACTTCTGAAAAGCCTAATGTAATGTGGTCAACACCAGAGGCACTACAGAGTGGTACCGAAACACCACCTGCTAAAAGAAAACCGGCTTCAGGTGCCAAAGAAGGAAAGGCAGCAAGTAAAGATGAGCAAGTATCAACGACTTCATTGGACAGCGCGATTTCCGAGTACCTTGCTAATCAAAACGATCAAAATAAAATGCTGATAGCTTGTTTTGCCATAGCCTGGTGCCAATTTTGTCATCACTACCAGCAAAAAAGAACAGAAGAGCGAAATTTGAAATTCAAAAACTGCTATATGACATTGAATTTAGTGACGACTAAGCTGTATTACAAACTAAGCTGTATTACAAAATTGTAGTTTCTCTGTATTAATTATGTTTCTTACTGTTTATCAAAAGTAGTTTGTGTGCTGTCATGCTAGAGAGCCATCTTCTGAAAAGAAATAGTCTTTAAAGTCATCTCTTACTTGCTTTGCATCCCTGCTATGATTGGCAGGCCCAATTTGATTAATTTCATTTAGGCCTAAGTTGTCTCCCTCAGCTCTCCACCCACCAGCCCTCACACCATCTGATGTCTCTTCATCAGCATAGCCCGATGGAAAATATCTGTCTCGGCTTTCAGTTCTGTCATGCATGAGAAAATTATGAAGCATGACAACAGCTTTGGTTACCTCTGTCACGAGTTCTGTTTTGGCTATAATTGGTCTTCGAAATATTCAAAATCGTGGGACAGATATCGCAAATGTATTCTCAACAACCCTCCTGCTCTGCTGATTCGATAATTAGCAACACGCTCTTTGTTACCATACATGATCTGGGATAGGGTTTAATGAGAAATGTCTTCAAAGGGAAAGCCTCATTCCTTGTGAATACATATGGGCAATGCATTTCCAAACTAGGGGATATTTGCCTTGATACAAGAAGACCAAGCAAGTCACTATTCATAGCACACCCTATATGACCATTTGCAAAAACTCTACCATCGCTGTCTCCTTACCTCACCTATATCTATATCTACCATTATGAATTCGCAGTCAGTGTTAACAACAGCCATCAAAACAATACTATGAGTACCTTTGTAACTGAAAAATGTTGAGCCATCACGTGCTGGGGCTTGCATCACAATATGTTTACCATTGATTGCACCGACATAGTTTGGAAAATTCCATTTGAATTCAAACCGTTGTGCGACTTCTTTCACCTCTTTTTTGGTGCTAGGAACCTTGAGAAAGCCATTATTTGAAAGATTTATCCAAATTATTTGACATTTTTCCATAATGATACGTCCAACAGTTGTACGACTCATAGGTTAACTCGTAGCAATTGTTGCATATTAGTCACCAGTTGCTATATGGCACAGGGTAACGGACAGTCTCTTTTCTGGAGAAGTTGGTTCCCTGTTTCTGCAATTCTTTAATAAAGAAGGGCCAACAAGACTCAGGAGCTCTTCGAATTTCACTGGCAACATTCGGAAGTACCGAAAGAAGAGTTCGCGATCAAATAGTTTCATGTCCAACACCAGCTTATAATATTCGCCTCTCTCGAAACGCTCGCGAAATAGTTTGTGAACCCAAACTTTATGCTTTCTTTGACGCTATTTCTTCGCCATTAATTGTTCTCTTTGCCTTAAAGCAAGAAAAAATGCAATGCGGTGCTCATCAGACATGTTTTTCGTATTTTGAAAGCGAAGATTTCATGGGCAACACCATCCATAAGATGGTTCGCTGTCGATCAGGCGAACAAATGGAGGTTTTGTCTCCAAATTTCTCTGGCGATCGCGCGAATCAATCGCTGAGATTCGCTTTAATGGAGACGGGCTCTTAATTATCCGTTTCATTGAACGAAAGATCTTGTGTTGCCTCTTCTATTTAGGCCATTTCGCTGTTTCTGTTACATCACAAACGCTGGAATGTGGGACCTCGTCATCCCGATATGGATTCTGATTGGTCTGCGAAAGAATATCGCAACCAAAATGAGAAAAAAAGTTGAACTCAAGTTAACTTTTTTCGTTAAGAAATGCTTTTGCTCGAACTCCCAGCAAAATGGCAAAATGCCTTTGTACTTCCTAAATGTTTGGTATTTACCTATTGAAACGAATGTTGACGAATCGCATATGCTATTGCAACGAAAGTGAATCATTGAAATGCTGTTTGTTTTAAATTTTGCATTATGCTTCCTAAACTTTTTACAACGACACCAGAGCTTGCAAATATTAGCGTTTTAGGGTTCCCATGCACTTCAACAAGCTTCTGTGTACTAGAGCTGAAAAATGTTTACAAGAGCTTTAACAAAACGCTATGTAAAATCAACTTTTGAAGTAAGACAACTGTCTAATGTCTTTTACAAAGAAATCTCACAAAGAATATAGCTTTATGTGCAAAGGTTCTTCTTGCAATACGGGAACTATTTTCACAAAATGCATTTTCTGTAGATAAAGTTTTCAAGAGAATTTTAATACAAAATGTATGCAAGGTATTTACTGTTTGTTTCTCTTCAGGTATTTGCTAGAATTTGAGTTGAATCACTATCATATCTACGGAAATATTGCGTGAATTCGTTTAGTTAGTAAAAAGGACTTTGTTGATAGTGTTGGTCGGAGAAAGGTTCACACAAGGACACCAGTCTTATGGAAATGAGCTCTCCTGGCCAAAAGCTACTTTGATTGAACTTCCAAATAGTTTCCAATGCTTTGAACCCAAGAGCTCTATTTACAAGTCCTAAAAGCCTTTGCAGATTCAATGAGCATCTATCAACCGAGACGTCTGTCTATCTACTAAAATACATAGGTGCAAACCCGAGCAAACCCATACAAAGTTATTGTTGATGAACAACAAGCACGGCTGCTGTAAGCGATATCTATATGCTCTGTTCCCGAAAATTTTAAATTGCTCACCTTTGAAAAATGACAGTGCATCTCACCGGGTCTGTCCAGAGGGGGAGCCACAGAAGGATTTAGCACGGTTGTAGGGGTGTGATACCCCCAATGTTTCCATAAAACTCTGTAAATTCTGCAATATTTTTGCTCCACTCGGTAACTTCAAAATATTAACTGTTTTCTCTAGTAATAGGATTGCTTTTTAACAGATAAAGCTTGAGGTTTCTACAACAAACAGCAAATTTTAAGATGGGATAGCAATGAAAATGAGAAATGAATGTGGCCTCATCATCTAGGCATTTGAATGGCTTGGTGCTCAACAGCTTTCACAATCCTCCACCTCCCCAAAAATGAGCTCCTAAAACAGTCCCTTGGGGAGGGGGAGTACAGAAGAATTGGGGTCAGGGGAGAAGCATGGCTTAGATAGCAGGCTCTTGATTATAGCTTTCAGGTTTACACAAATTTCAGCTTATCATAGCCATTTCCATGTGGAACTGCTCTTTTAGCAGCATAATACACCCTACTGGCACTGAGCTTAATGGAACTAAGTTACTCAGGTTTTCATAGAAAGGGGGGCGGAATAAGCGGGACGATGAAATAGATGCCTCAAACATGTCATAAATCAGTTGTCAATTGCTTCAAAATGTTAAAAACTCTAAAAAAGTGCAGATAGGCAGGAAAATCTGTTCTAAATAGTTGTTTCTAGCATGTTCACGAAACTTTTTATGCAAAAACTTGATAAGCAGGATTCTTGCTTATGAACAAGGGAAGGGGATTAGGAAAAAGTTATATATAAATATATATTTATATATATATACATATATAAATATAAATATAAATATATATATATATATATATATATATATATATATATATATATATATATATATATATATATATATATATATATATATGTATGTATATATCAGGCACCTAAGAGTAGGTATGGCTTTGGCTATTGCTATCTCAAAATGGATGGGCAATTTTACTAATCTTCTTTGGTATAACAGAAATATGCTCTTACAAGGACACTGAGATACTCTCAACTGCCTTCATTATTTGATGGGTGACAATATCAAATGGTAACATCTTGTTTTGACTATAAGCATAGAAATATCTTCCAAACATTTAATAATGACATCAATCTAGTATTACAAGATCAAAAGAAAATGATACAAACATTTCAATTTTGTCACAATTCTATTATGAAGCAATGGCACATCATCTAATAAAGGGGAGGATTTAGAAAAATATGTAATTATGGAGGGGATAATATTCACATAAAAAGTTACAATTTAGAAGCTATGTAAGAAACCATATCTTTACAAATTCAATTTTCATACTATCAAATGTACTACTCTCCAAGGATAGCATGCAATAATGTAAATTGTGCACATTGCTTTTTTAGCTATATCAATATTAGAATGTTATATAGTTTATTTAAGTGGTAGCTTTACATTCATTTCCATACAAACATCTTTGATGCACTTTAATAAGTGCTCCATGTCTGAAGGAAACAAATGGCCAATATTTCCAATTCTGAAACAATCAGCTTTAGTGACTTTTCCTGGATAGATTACTTGACCTAAATTACTTAACTTTTCATAGAATGCCTTGAATGAAAAATTAGGGTCCTTTGGAAAGAAGTATGATGTAATAATATAGCCATCATGTGTATCGTCAAGGAATTCTTGAAATCCAAGCTCTTTCATACCCTTTCGTAACACTGCACGATTCTCTTTGTACCTTTAAAAAGAGGGAATTCTAAGCCTTCAAATCTAACATTGTAAGCTTGGTGCAGTGATGCAAATATGTTTAAATAGTCAAAGATCAAAATGAAGCAAGTCAAACAATTATTAAATTGCTACAGACAGGGATAGCAGTACACTTCACAAATACACTTTAGCCCCATTACAATGAGCAAGGGTGCATATACAACTGTATGAAGGAAATTGAGTAGAAATGCATGAATCTCATGAAAAAAAACATGTTCTAAACATACTTTTGTACTGGCTTTCAGAATAACAATTTTCATCAAGGTTTTAATGTACACTATTGAGTTAAGAGCCCAGCTTAACTAAACAACAAATCAGAAGTGCCCTGCAAGCTATTGCTTTGACAAGCCCAACTTCTCTTCCTTTTGAACTGAATGAATTTAAATGAATACATTTTTCAGCAAGCTGGAAAGATGACTAGTGAAGTCATATTCAACTAAAACATTGAGGAAAACTAAGGAGTTTTTGCTTCCTATTGGCAGTAAAGCTGGTTGGGTGTAAACAGGCCTTGTTACTTTGCACATGTGATTGTTTGCACTTGCAAATGGGTGTTCTTGACAATTATCTGGTAACTTCAAACTCCAATTTCATTATTTAGAAAAGCAATAGCCTTTAGTTTCTCTTCATACTTTATACTCTGACTTTCTAGAGGAGCCTTTAGTCTGATGATGGAGAATTGCTGCTATGCTCATTGTTTCAACCAAGGTAATTTCATCATGTGAATAAATTTGTTTGGTAACTTTTATGTTTGCCGCACCTCAAAATTCTTGTCTTTGCTTTTTGATTTGATCTGAGTATGCGCATGTAAAAATTCTCTCAATAGTGCAATGACATGCACAAAATTATTTGTGCATACTAATTACCCTACATGCAGTATTTTCTTCAGAATAAGGCATGTGTAGTCTACTTATGTAAAAAAACATGCTACTATGATTAGAAGCTTGAAATAATTTAAATAAATATTGTGTAAATCCATTGACCAATTCCATATGGTATGAAAACTCTGCTAATTTAATGGCAAATATAAAATGATTCAGATGAGCAAATAACAAAGTCTATAATAACAAAGAAAAAGCCACATAAAAGTAATAAACAGTATAAAAATTTTCTCATAATAACATACTGTATATTGCTCTGAACTATTGTGGACTTGTTTTAAGCATTATAGACTTGTCTTCATATTATGCATTTGTCATTAAATTAACAGATTTTTGATACATCATGTAATTGGTCAATAGATTCAAGCAATAATTATTTCAACTAATTCAAGAGTCTCCACTTGAAATGATATTCCCAAATATCATGGCGCTAGTCACAAAGTTTGTATTAATGGTGAACTTCTCAACTAAAACTAAAAAGAACAGGAGTGACATAAAAACATGATCTGATACCTTTTTGATCTGCCTGCAATGTTGCCTTCCTGTTCTAATTCCTCAAGTGCCTTCTTAAAGGCTAGCATTGCATGAGTTGGTGGAGTAAACCTGAACTGCCCTGTTTTCTCCAAATTATCATACTGTTCATAGATATCAAGGCTCAAAGATCTTGCAATGCCTTTGCATTTCTTCAGTTTCTCTAAATTGCAAATTGCAAATGAAAAGCCAGGGACACCTTCAATACACTTGTTTGCAGAGCTCACCATAAAATCGATCTTAGCATCAACTAGATGCAAAGGTACTCCACCAAAACTGCTCATAGCATCAACAAAAAAGACCACATTTGGCCTTATCTCTTTAATAGCATTTCCAACCTTCTCCACCTGATGGATGACACCTGAACTTGTTTCACAATGTACCATGCTTACTGTTGTGATATCTGGATTTTCAATGAGGCACTTCTGAACTGCCTCAATATCAGTTTTATCATGCTCTGCACCTTCAATTATGATCTGAAAGGCAATACTCTATCACAGCAAATAAATCACATGAAGCTCTGGCTCTCTATGAGCACTATGAAAAATGAAAAATTCTTCATAACTAGCTACTCCTAGGTAAACAAGGGACAAAAATTCTGATGTGCAATTCTTGACAAGTGATATAAATATTGCCAGAAACTCCACAGTGCATCAAAGAGTCAAACAAAAAAGGGAGTGTCAATAAAATATAAATTTCACAAAAGATAACTCTCATAATGCTACTATCATCAGGTTTTTGTATTAATAGCATTAACTTTAACTATTAGTAAGCATGTGCTAGTAGTAGGGGTGGAAATAGCAATTGGACATTTGAAATATCTGACACAAATAATCAAATGGCTGGTAACACTGAGACCAAAATTGCAAAAATGTCCAATGATCATCCATTCGTGAATGGGAAACTTTTTACATGACAGGGTTTCAACATTTATGAATTAATTTGCCTGACAATGATATTTTGGGAATTCCCACCTTTTGAACATTGATGCTGGCATTGTTATGCTTGGTCACAATTGTTTTGGCATATTCCAAGAATTCAAAGCAGAGATGCAAACAGCAAAACATGAGCAGGTTGAAACAATAAGCAAAGGATTGAACAATTTTTTGGGAGTTTTACTTGACAAAGTACTTTGACTGATGAAAAACACCAAATAATTGTCTATGGAGAATTACAATGCAAAAATTCAGCAAAATTTTCTGAGAATAAATAGAAATATACACATTTATGGTTGCATCAGAGAGGGTAAACTTTTTCTTGCCAATGTTTTACAAGTTCAATTCAACCTGTCTTGAGAATAAGTAGGAATATAAGCATTTCTGGTGATTTCAAAAGATCCAAGTGTCAACTCTTCCACAGATAGTGTTTACTGTTCATTTCTACCAAAAGAGCTGTGCTTAATGCTTAATGTCTGTAATTAGATCAACTCATAAAGTTGGTGATAAATCTGGCATAATTCATCATCCACTTCATTAACCTCTTTCAAAAGGTTGAAATGTACCAGTAATGATTCATGAAACAGAACCTTGAACTATCACTGATATATAGCAAAGCCTATGTAATACTGAATTACACTACACATTAGTTCAGAAGTCAAAGAAAACATCATTGATTAACATGAAAACAAAAAAGGTTATCAAAATACCCTGTCACATTGCATATAGTCCAATATTTGAGTCATTCGTCTTCCATATGCACCACTAACCAAAACAAGAACTTTTCCACCTTGTCTTGGAACAACAGTGCTGAGTACTGCTTCTACTGCATATGTGCCACTACCTTGCACTGGAACTACAGTATAAGTATCTGCTGTGACACATGCTAGATCCAATAGCTTGCTTCTTATGAATTTAACTGTGTCTATAAACTCCACATCTCTAGAACCCAAGTCCCTCAGCATTGCCGCCTTTGTTTCATAACTTACACCAAGGGGTCCAGGAGTAAATAGCTTTTTACTTGTAACTAAAACATATGATTGCATTAAATGAATGTACTGCATCTGTTAGCAATGCTTAAAAACCCACCCTTCCAACAGGGCATCTTTATGGAAATTTGACTACATGGCCAAACCCATTTGAGCAGGGGCATTTCTAGCCAGGAAAATCTTGGGGTCATGACCCCTGGGGTAGGAGAAAGGGGGATTGGGGTCTGGGGGTGAAGCCCTTTTGAGCATACAGATTGGCCCCTTACAGATAAAAAAATGCTATGAAATGAAAGATTAACAGTGAAGGAGAACAGGCAAAGTGACAAAGAAGTAATTGGGCAATGACATGACAGAAAGTAGTGCAAAACACAACATATGAATTAACAATAGGGATTTGCTTTGTTGCCTAGAAAATTGGTGGCTGCAAGAAGCAATGTGTGCATGGCTGAGGGCATACAAAATTGTCTTGCTAGAATCATTTTACAAGAATGATGTCAGGCTGGGTCAATACTTCCTTGCCAATGTCCATTTTGGTGAATTCACTGGGCTGTATCAACAAGGTTCAACAACAGGAGTGCCATTTGACCTACTTGAAGGCCAGACTGGCCTAATTGAAAGGTGTTTGGCCACTAAGAAACTGGTTTGGCCTACACAGAAAATTTGGCTAAATTCTGGCCAACTTGATATATTGCTAGAAATACTATTGTCATAATTGAGGCTCATAAGTAAACAAAGTAATTTTGAAAAATTTCAGTCATGTCATGTGATTTGTGATTTTGAAAAATACTAGCAAGAGGGGCTCTAGATTTAGCATCACAAAGTTGGCACATCTTTGCTGTAATCATCCCAATGTTTCAAGATAATTGGTAATTTATTCACCATATAATATAATGAACAATTGTAATACAAATACTTTGAACTGCAAGGTTCATAGACTTTCATTTATTGCTTATAAAGCAAGCTGAATGCGACAATTCAGGGTACTACACCACCAAAATGAGCATTGCTTTTCAAAAGGGGGCAGGGCATCTTCTAACATTGAAACTACTGGGCCGTTGACCCATTGGTCCCTGTTCCTGGCCCAGTAGTGATAGAAAATTTAATGTTTTTGGCCCCGTAGTTTGGGCCCTTTTTCTATTTCTCCTCAAAATATAAATGGTTACAAGTTAGTCTGTAAATGCATTTAACAATGAAACGGAAAAGTTGGTGTAGCTTTTCCATGTCCATTCTAAGTCAGTCATTCTTAACCTGAGTTTGACTGAGCCCCAGGTGGCTCAGTGAGTCAGTATTAGGGGCTTGGTGGCAGTGGTGATTTCTAAAACTTTTAACAAGGGGGGCTCTAGGCACAACCATGCCCATAGTTTGGGTGTGGCCCAGCTACAACCATGCTCATGTTTTCAAATATGGAAACATGATAATTTATTTTAATACTGATATAGTATAGTCAACAATAAGAAATGCCTCAATAACCATATAGCAGTGCACAATTGAGGAAAGCACTTTGGAAGCAAGGCCAATAACCTCTGAAAAGCCAAGCCAATGCAAGAGTTTTAGGGGGGCTGAGCCCCCTGAAAATGAGCAGAACTTTTAACAAGGGGGGCTCTGCACCTCTGAGCCCCCCTAGAAATCACACCTGCTTTGCAGTTTGGTTCACCACACTGGTAGGAGTAAGCCCCTAGCCCCCATTGTCCTTCTCCATTGATTATCGATCTCCAATTCAGCTATCTACAAGCCTGTGTTTAGGCTATGAATGAAATGGGGCCTTCATATGGGCATGGACTATGAGAAAAATTTTTTAACGGATGCCCTGCATGGGGGGATGGGTCTGCTACCCTGAGCACCCAGAAATTACAACTGTACTGTGCTTTAGCATGGTATGACGATTTTCGCCAACACTTCTGATCTAGCAGCAGCATCCTAACAGGTCGTTGACTTAATAAACTTTATCAAGCACTATGCAGAACGCATACATTTTGAAAAAATAATGTTCATTGTTTTTTTAACAATCAATCTTTTGCTCTAAAACAATGGTGATTGTCTTTAAAAAAATTTGGGTACACGGGACTGTGACTTGGCCCCATGTGGAAATGAATCTGGCCTTCGCTGGCCAAAAGGATGTGGCAATCCTGTTCTGAAGCGGTCTAAAGACTCTGAGCCTCATTATTTGCAAATTTAAGGGGGCTATGAGTATAAGTTCATATTAAATGAACGGGCCTAGGCATAGATCTCGACGGACTGCTGCACGCACTCAACTACTATTAACATGGATAACTAAGCACACTTCTTGGTGAATGGTAAGAATCAGAGCTGCCAAAAAGTACTCAAATCCGAAATACCATTATAAATTCAATTGCTACTTCTTATAGAAATGAATGATTAAGAAAGATTTTTACGCCACACTAACCTTCTGAATTTTGCACACGTGACATAGATGTAATGGAAATAGATGCTCTACTGTTCCTAAATGACTTAGCTATATGTTTTGCTGGGAATTGCACCAATTTGAGTCTTCTCATCATCATCATCATTATCACCTTTCAAGGCTCTTTTCACAAATTACTATTGTGAAACAAGAGGGCAAAATGTCCACCGCTGGTCACGGTGGCTTGTTACCGCGGGCCTTTCCCAGGACGGATGCGGGCTTTCCATTGAGAGGAAACGGCGCGAAATACATTTATATCACTTTGTATTGTGCTTTTGATGACAACCAGAACAATGCAATTAGTGTAGAAGTGCAGATAAGTATACTTTAATGACTGCATCTCATTCCTTGCTACTTTCAGCATGCTATGAACCTACCATGAAGTCTTTTTTTAACTTGTTATACACCGAATATGAATGATTTAGATATCACCACATAGACGGTCTATGTAGAGACTGTTCTATGTAGTCATTCACGAATTGATACAAAATGGAAACTTGAATTGTCAAACCATAATGTTTACGTTAACAACTCAGTGCTACTCTCATATTGTGAAATTTCTGCGTTTCAACTTATGAGCGCCCCAAACAGTAAGATAATTCACTATACTTCATATCGCTAAATTGTATATCTTTATGGCTTAATGTAGGTACCGCCACAAAATTTTCAAATCTGTTGTGGATCTTTGAACTTCATTTCAGACAAAAGTACATCTGAAATGAATTAAAAAACTGTTTATCCCAACAAGACAGCTCCGATAGAAGAAGAATTATTGAGTTTTGAAAATCCTCTTTTTTACTGTGGAGAAATAGCGAAAAATTGTGATCGAATAGGATCATTCGATTCGTAGTGTTTGCTGTTCCATTTCATGTGATGTTGTATTTAGATTAGTGTTACCTTATATGTATTGTTGTTGCTGTTGTTGAAATATAGATTAGCTTACACGTTGCTAGAAAGAGGGCGTCGTTTTCTCTTATTGAAAATCTTAGAACCTGATCCACGATAACACAACATGTGACAGGGTCATTTTTCGCGGGTGAGATTTAGCACCGAATGTAGCTGAATTTATATCTGAAAGGTTTTGGAAATATTAAAATTTATGTTTCTGAAATAAAATTCGTGAATCTCTCATTATAACATGCAAATAAAGTGATCCAAATTTTGTTGTGTGCCGCCTCTTGCAGGGAATGTGAAGATCACTTTCTTTGGAGCTCTCTCAGAAGTTCCTAATACACTAACACAGTATTTTTTGCCTACCCCTCTATCTGAAGGTTCAGTACCCCTCGGGAGGCTTCCGATATCATCTCTGAATGAGACCAATATCTAATTCTATAATGGCATATCAATTTTGAATTGTCCTCTATCTATAAACAAAACTTTTCCGTCATATGACAGCGGTGCACTTTTTGCGAGTGAAATTTTGCGACTTGCGCTTGACCGAACGTAGCTGAATTTATGTCTGAAAGGTTCTGGGGATGTTAAAATTTGTATTTCTGAAATAAAATTGGTGAATCCATCATTTCAATATGCAAATAATGTGATCCAAATTTTGTAGTGTGCCACATCTTGCAACATGCCAACCACACGTGAACCCTTTACTAGAAGTTATTTCTGCAGTTCTTATTGCCCTGCTACACATCAGAAGATTCAGCCTCCTTCGTAAGGGTCCTGGTACCACCCCTGGATGACAACAATAGCTAATTCTAGTGTCGAGCAGTTTTGCCGAGCTCTCGCTATAGTTCTATCCTTAATCAGAAATCCTGCGTCATATATACTAAAGGTGCACCTTTTACAGGCCAGATTGTGCAACTTGCGCTTTAACACATTTATCTGAGTTTATAACTGAAAGGTTCAGGAAAGGCTAAACTTTATGTTTCTGAAGTAAAATTTGTGAATTCTTCATGTTCAAATGCAAATAGTGGGAGTCAAATTTTTGAAAAATCTCGAAAGGTTCTGAAATGTCGAATAACAATCCGATTTAAAATTTTTTCCACAAATCAGTAAATTTAGCCCATTGGGGACAAAATTCTAAAAGGTGAGGCTTTAGATTACTATAGAAGTCGAGAAAAATGCACCTAAACAGCTAGACCTCCATTTTGGCCGTGCGTGAGAAAATGTTAATGAGAACGAAGTCAGGTGAAAATAGCATTCGAATTCGTTTTGTGGTGGTACCTACCTAATGTAGTGGTAGCTAATGTAGTGGTACCTAATGTAGTGGTACCTAATGTAGTGGTACCTAATGTAGTGGTACCTAACGTAATAACAGATGCATGAATGGCATTGCGACATCAGTTGGAATGCACAGCTTTAGTATAAATTTGAGAATGATAGTCACGATGGGCAGATAAATCAGAAAGAACAGCCAGTTTTCATTTGTGTATTGCCATCAGTGATGTGCCGAGACACCTGTTGGGGGGGGGCATTATGACCAATTGACCAACTATTGTTAACTAAATTGTTACTAAAAATATAGGTCACAGAAAATGCTGTGTCCAAACCCTCTTGGCAGCCTGGCTAACTTTTGACCTACTTTCTTGTAAATTTTGAAAATATTAGGGGCGCAACGCCCCCCACGCCCCGATTGGCACATCCCTGATTGCCATCACATTTATATTCAAACCTTTTTATTAAGCTCTTGCAATATCTAGTAATCGTACAGTTTTTGTAGAGTACCGTAGAGCTAGACATGGCATCAGGAGTTTTGAAACATCACACCAAAACCTTGTTATTATCGTTTTTATCAGTTTTTCATAATAGCAGATGTTCATACACTCTAATTCATTCTCGTTTCCCAGTGCTTTCCCGCGCATGGCAGATACATTTCCCCCTTCTGCTCTACGCTCTTTTTTTTTTATAAGAATACCTAATTTTTTTCTGAGCATCAATATTCTTAACAATTTTCGGTTTTGAGCCTCAGATTATTCTTAAATTATTCTTAAATTTTTCTTGCTCAACACAAGGTGTAAATTCGCCTTAAGATCAAAGAAACATATTAAATCACTTTTGATGTGTTGACTCATCATAAATTTCAACGAGAACAAACAGAACAAGTCAAAATACGGTTTTAGTCCAAAAGCATCATTTCAACTCCATCAATATCATCAATGCCAATGTAGTCCTCGCTATCATCTGAATACGTAACTCTATATTTGGCAAGAGTTTTATTGAAGTACTCGATTTGTCCCATGAACCATCCATTCTCGTATAAAGCTTTGATTCGATTAACAAAATATTTTAGTTTTGATGAAGGTTGAGCCTGGCAATATTCTTAAATTATTCTTAAATTTTAGCAATTTTGAGCCTCAATATTCTTATAGACTTTATTCTTATAAAAAAAAGAGTGTATTGTGATTGCTCTGAGCATAGAAGTGAGACCACATGATGGACTTTTTGGAAGTGAGGCTCTTCGCGTAGTTCAATTAAAAGTTCGTGAACCGCAGTCATCCATAGTCGAACCAATCCACACCTGGCCATTTTCAAGATCAAATAATTGATTCGAGTCAAGTAAAGTGCGAGTAAAGCATGACGTCTAAATCAACCCTAAGGAGTAACGTATAAAATTGCCTTGCTAGGAGAATTTTGCGCGCTGGAATATTGATTTTACAAGAATTGCGTGGCTGCGACCGCGGCTGAAAACTGATGTGCGCAGGGGAGAAATCCCCGCACAAGGCAAAAGTTCAAATCTCGTAGTTTGGTAAAAATGTTGTTTATTAATTTTACCATCAGTTATTAATGCATTTCTAAACATTTCTAAGGAAAGAATCATTGAAAGATGGCTCTCACTACTCTCACTTGTCTCGAATCGCAAACGACTTTTCATTGCCAACTGCACCAATTTCCAGCAGCATGAGTAGATAACATTCAGATCACGAGATAAAGACTATTGAAAGGCGATTAGTCACCATTTAAATTCAAGCATACGCACCTTAACACCAAAAAGTAAATATGAATACGATTAATTGAATCTACTTTTGAATTTTTTGACAGAATTAATATTTTTGACTTTATTCCAGAAAATTAAGATTTTTACTTCTATTTTGACCAAATTTGACTTTTAGACTTCTCTTGACCACCCTATTGATTACTAATCGCAAAGGCAGAGCCACCGAGAGAATTCTGAGGCCCCGGGGCAAATGAGAAAGGCATGGCCTCCTGCGAGCGAAGCGAGCAGAAAAGTTTCAGGGTCTAGAAATTGACTTTGGAAATTGCTGCTGGTTCACTTTATCAGGCCCCCAATCCTTGAAGCATTGACGCTATGGGGCCCCTTGGAGCTTGTGGCCCTGGGGCAATTTGCTTCCCCGCCCCCTCTCTCGGTGGTCCTGCGTATAGGGTATCAAAGTGTCAGAATATGATTGTCTGTGCGCAGGATGTTCCTTTGCCACGGTTGTACTACTGTTGCGTAATTTGCATAAGAACTGGATTACTTCGAGATAGCCAATCATATCGTGCTGCTGTGTCACCGCACATCTGCAAGATGTTTTTTAGTAGAGAGCAATCGCAATTATATTATTATCTACTTGCTTGATACAGGTACTTGCTGTTTGGTAGAGCATTTTCGCAACATAGCTTGATCACGTGGTAAAATGACATGTGCTTACAAAAAAACGTTAATGGCTGCAGGAACGCCTATGCTGGGGGCAGGGAGGCATAAAGTTCCCTTCATGCTTAAGTCTTTCCTCAAGTTCATTTCCATTTCTAACATTCCTATCATATGAAGGGACATTTTCTGACGTTGTACACGCTTAGTTTTGAAATCTTTCTCTGGGAGCAAGCTCCCAGAACCCCAAATTGCCATGATATAACTATGCAAACAAACAGAATATACAGGACAGAATATACCGGACAGTTCCTTTCTAGAAGAAAATTTGAAAGCTAAAATCTACCCCTGTGGAGGCAGATACATGTGCATAGATGTGTCTTTGGAGGAAGTCCTACACTCTGGCTTTTGGTACGTGCAGGCACCACTGAATGGCTGAAATATACACGTCATTAAATAGCATGAATCCATCAGCTGCATTGGAATTTCATGACAAGAAATGACTGAAACATGATCTAGGGGAAACAACTTTCCAAACTTACAATACCAAAAACAACAGAAGAATCCATTTCATTCAGGGGGATCTTTCTTTGTAATACCTTGATGATAGAACAAAATAAGGACCGAATCTTGCCCACTACAAAAATAAATAAAAAGCTGGGCAAGTGAGCAGTGCACGTGCAAAATATGCCAGGAAGTTAATGTTCGATTCATGTTGCTTGGAATTTTTGTCTTTCCTGCTTCATCTTTCATTTGTATCTATTCTACTGCTACAAAAGGGGTTTTAGCTATGTAGGCAGCTTGGTCTTAATTAGTGCTTAAATATAAAATTAGTTAACTAATTATAAATAATGAATATGATCATGAACTCGTGTCTAGACCCCTGTAGCTGAAGCCCTATGAACTACATAGCATAATGTAGGGGCTGTCATTTTGTCATTTGTTGAAAACGGAGCATTCAATTTGAATCCATTCCTGTCTTTAGAAAAACACTTCTTTCTTGCAAGTCATGAACATTTTAGTTTGTTTCTTTTTAAATTAACTCGTCAAAAGTGCAATATGAAGACTTTTCCCTTTGTGAGGCATGAAGTAACCATGTTTTCATCTTTTCTTCTGCACTAAAATTTTCAATCACATTTATAGCCAAAATAAAAGGAATAGGTGTAAAAAAGTTCCCAGAACCCTTCCCTCCCCTCTACCTTAAATATGTGCATTCTTCAAAATATAGTGAATCTGACCAGGCACGTAAATACTGGAGATATGGGAATATGATAGTACCCCTAACCTTCACGAGGCGGGAAGATCTTAGGGTAGGTGGAAAATTCAAAAATTTTAGAAAAATGCTATATCGATCGGAAGAAGTTGAGTATTTCGTAAAAACTAGAGTGACGATGCAAATGAAATTATTACAGGCTCATAGACAATGGGGACTGGGAACACTGCTTTCAATAACTTACGAAGGTGTTGTATATTGTATAGCTTTATGCTGATTCTTAATCATTGCAGAATTGCTTCTACTCAATGTAGAATTTAGGTGCAATGCATCGCAAATATGTGACGTACAAAGATCATGAGGTTTTAATGTGATAGCGTTTTATGCATTGAAAAAATGCACAGAGCATAAGTTGAACGCTGCAACTGAAGAGAGACAGCTTTTTCTATTCATTTATATTTTGGGGATTAAAAAACTGTATACTTTTTGCTTTTGCAACATTAATGCAAGACTATTTTCTTGGGCAAAAACAAAAGAAATAATTGTCAAGTAGCATAAGGATTCCTTTGTGTCAAATGGTCCTTGTTGTCATTAAAGCGTTGAATCGCACTTTGGAAGATATCTTGGTTCTTACTGATACGGCATTCGATTCTTTTTCAATTTATTGCTTTTTTCAATTCAATTTATGTCAACTTTCCAATTCTCCTATAGATTGTTAGCAGCCGAAGCAGCTACCCCTTCCCTGCCCTAGTGACAGGGGACAAGAATGCCCGTTTTGTCAACTTCTTGTTTTCAATAAAGTTTGGTCAAGAAATATATGGCACACTCCTATTCTGGAAGTATAATGGCATTCTCAAATTTGGTAAATTCTGTCTTGCACTTTTTATTTCACTTCAAGTACTGTGAAATTTAACAGTTTTCATTTGACATTAATTTTTAATTTTACTTACAACATAATCACTTTTATTACTATCTTGGTTCTGAGATATTTTTTCAAACACCTTAGTAGTTCCTTTGACATTGGAGCCCCATCGGAGAAAGTTACGCCCTTGGCCTGCTTTGCTTCTGGCCCATTCGATTATCAGAAAGCTCTCATCTTTTTGGTCTTTGAGGCTAAAAAGAATTTGTGTACACATTTACGTTGTATTTTCTATTCCTGAATCTTTATCTATAAAACATTACTTTGGGACTTTCATTTGCAATACTGATAATCTACATAAACAACAACAACAACATGTTTACTCTGTGATTTTTGGCAGTGATTGTTATGAAGTAGTCTCCATTTAGAACTCTTCTCCTGTGGTAGTCACCTGACAGATGCGATTTTCAAGTGATAATTTAAGAGCACAATTAACGTGGTGTGGATTTTCTATCAAGTAAATGCTATCCTTAGTTTGAACTTAATATTTTCAATATTATTAGACGCTACAAAATACAATATGTTACTATATATTTATACATTTATATATTCCATGCTACTGATCTTGCGTTGCTGCCTTTCCAGTGCAGGTAGTAGTACAATTTCTATCCTTTCGACAACAAATGTTCATGATACCTTCCTTTGCTTTAAGAAAATTCTTATCAAATAAAGCTACTTTTCAATAATAATTTTGGAAAGTCTATTTCAAGTGCTAGCTGTATTCTGATTTTATCAATGAAAATTGCTTTTGCTCCATTCATGAGACTGGGTTAAAGTCTGCTTGAAATAATGGTAAGACAGCTAAATACTGAATCGGATGATGTAAAAATTTGATAGTATGATTTATTACCGATGTTTTTGTCAAACAACTCGTAATTTTTTACTATACGAACTTGCACTACCATTTCACAATTCTCTGAAGCGTGAATCATTTATTTTCTTGGTGATTCTTCCGCATCACTCTCATCGGTATCATTTTCTCTGTTCCTTCTCTTAGCTGTTTGGTTTTGCCAGAGGATAGTTACAAGATGTTCAACTTGTTCTTGATTCCTTTCTCGTGCACGAACCGTCATGTTTTTATTGCTGCTCATTTGTTTTATTTGCTCAATAAGCATATGCCTTCGGAACACTTTTTGTATCCTACGTGCTGCTGCATTCTCAACTTTAAGCCTCTCCGCAGTTGTTATTTTTGTAGTCTCCTTTGCACGTGTTGGAAATGCAGTGCGATTTCTTTCTTCAACTTTGGTCATTACGGACAAGAAATCTTGCGACTCACCACCTTCCACCTCACCTATTGCACGTTTTATAACACTTGCCATTATATCCAGACAGTGGACTTTATGCTTTTCCTTGACGGGTATTTCGTTCTCTTCAAGAAACCAATAGTTCGGCTTAGGAACTCTCAATGGTCCATCCAATTCATCAAGGAAATCTGGAAGGTTATAATACTTAATGAACTGCGTTGCTTTTGGGTCAAATTGTTCCCATACCGAATAGAAGGCTTCGAGATCATCTTCAGTTATTCCTGCCTCATCTTGGGAGATGGCTTGGTTAAAATTCTCTAATATAACTGCAATATACATGTTGATCATGATAAGTACGATTAAGGCAATATAGAAAACAAAGAAAACAATAGGGAGAATGGTTGATCCACACTCATTGGAGCCATTCCATTCTGGTCTTGGAGTGCTGTCACACAATGGAGGTCGCACCATTGTTGCTTCCAGGACTCCATTCCAGCCAGCGGCTGTTGCTATGCGAAACAGCAAGCACATGCTGCTACCAAATGTTTTGAAGTTAACAACAGCATTAAACGCACCTGTTTCTTTTACATACATAAACAAGTTCATTCCCATAATGGCAAAAATGAACATCACCAAAAACAACAGTGTTCCGATATTTATCAGTGCTGGTGCTGATTTCACGATTGTAAACAGAAGTTGGCGAATTCCTTTTGCACTGTCAAAAAACCGCAGAAGCCTTCCAAGCCTGAAAACTCTAATTACACGAAGCAAGCCAGGTGAGAACTCCAAATTTTCATCGCTTGATTTTAGATTTTCATAAAGAATAACTAGAAGCAAAACAGTTGATATTTAGTAACTTTGCATTCAACTCATTAAAGCTCAGCCATTTCAAATTTATTAGCTATTTTGCACTGTAATTAGGATTACTTCATTGCATGATTTCGCTAAATTTTACCTTGCATATCGAAATATACAATTATTTTATTATATAATACGTTATTTTGATATGTTAAAATATTTGCGCTGTTCTGGTAATAATTGTGATGCATGCTATTGTGCTTATTATTTATCAAGTATAATACAATTAATTGATTTCCGAACTATGATGTGAATAGGTGGTAGCCTCTCAGATAAATCAATAGCGATTTATTCATTCCATCTTAGTACCATAATGAGCCAGGTGTGCTTTGAATATTTGAATATTTCAGTGAGACGAATAATTGCATTTTGGCAAGTGCTTTATACGAAATCGAAGTTTCAAAAGGAATTAATTGTTCTTAACCTAACTATTACAGATTTGATCACTTAATTAGAGCATTATGTAGTAAAGTTTTAATAAAACTTGTTCATAATAAAATTTTCAGGTGCCACCTACATTCTAGTTGTTGCAGGTTCACAAGGTCTTTCCTATTACTTTTCTAACATCAACAAACTTGATCTTATCTGTCTATTCACTTAGCCTTTTTCCCTTTTCTAAGTTTTTTCTTTGTCGGGGAATTGTTATAGACCCTAAGGCCTTTTCCCGTCATTACATACTAGGAACAAAAATGTCCCTAAAATTAGGTTGGACTTCATTGGCTTTCCAATGACGGTCATCAGACAGATGGAAAAGGAAATCTGAACACCAATAGAATACCTTCCGTGACACTCTGCATAAGAATCGATTGGATAAATGTTGAATGATAATGTCTAACTTTAAAGCAGCAATGCCAAAAGTTGAAGAAAAGGTTGCATCAGCTAAAATAGTTACCTCCAACTGAAAAGATGACAATTGTGAAGTCAAAAATGTTCATGAATGACTTGAAATATTCCAGCCTCATTGCGATCAAGCGAATTATTGCTTCAATTGTGAAAATGCCAGTAAACAAATAATTTAAATAGTCAAGAGCTACTGTAACTTCTTTTGATTGGTCATAATGCTGAATCATCATCGTGAACATGTTTGCTATAATTACTGACATGATAAACAACTCAAATTGTTTTGTGCAGATGAAATCAAATAACGCTCCACGCCATTTTGACTAGAAATGAACCAAAACATTTTGAGAAAATATTTAGCATACACGATCTGGGAAATTTTTTTTATGCAACTAAACAAAGCAATGTTTAAATTTACACACATTCCAACTGATGCAATACATATATAAACATAAATCTAAATATAAATAGATTGCATATATATAAGTATAGTATACATAAATATATATATATATATATATATATATATAATGTATATATGTATATAAATATAAATATAATCTAAATATGAATAAAT
>WIPJ01000414.1:22450-32746 GCA_018155075.1 Cassiopea andromeda
TATATATATATATATATATATATATATATATATATATATATATATATATATATATATATATATATAATAGTGTAGCGATGAATTCCGCAATACAGTGCTCAATACCTGGGTGGTAGAGCTGTATAAAATGGTAATGAAATGGTAGTTTAATTTGCCGTTTTCCTTTAGTACTTTATATATATACATTTTAAGGTGTTGGATTCCGCAAGCACATACCACAGCTTAAAGATTAAGGAGGCATTGCATATCATGTGGGAAATGCCTTATTTGAATAAGCAGTTACAGCATTATAAAGTTTCGCTGAGTTTTTAGCTTTCGTTCTTTTTTCGTTGCTTTCGTTCTTCTTTTCCATTAATATATTCGATTGATAGTGTTTTGTTGTTATATATTCTAACGGTAAATCTTAGTCTATTCAACTGATGATGGTTTGATGAACAGACCGAAACATGTCTTGCAAATTTAAAAATATTGTCGTGTTTCTTCGTGTACTAGCTGGTAATGCAAGGGTATAATCATTAGAACAGCTATATCTATACACATTCGATCATTCGATATTCGAAAAAGAACCACAACCGTTATAAAGAAAATAGGGTTGAGGCGATTAAAAGTTTAAGAGAACGTCGAAATGCTGATCCTGTTTATTTAAAATAGGTTCTCCCCACATAATATGTAAAGCCTCTTTAATATTAAAGTGATGGTAAGTATTAGCTGAGTCAGCATATATATATTCCCGAAATTTCTCAATGTAATAAATGTTTGCTATTACATCTCTTATTTTCGCTTCACAGAATGAATTCCATAAATAATTCAAAACGCTTCTGCTTGTGGGAAATCTTTTCGGCAGGTGGAACATTCAAATTTGACAATGAGCAAAAACATTTCAAAATATAGCCATTTTATCAAATAGTTCTTCATATTCAGAAAGTGTTTGTGGAATTCTCACTATCCAGTGCTTTATGATTCCGAATTTTTGGCCATCATCTCTCATTAAATATTCTATTAATTTTAAAGATATTTACCGTGGGTCTAGTAAGTCTTCTTGTTGGCTTCTTTTCTGATGCCGCTTTCAATGTGTTAATCCAATTTCGTTGACTTGATGTTAAAAATATGCCAATTCCATCCTCATATTGTTGTTTCAGACGATTAAAGTTGTCAATTATGACCCCAATGAATAAGTTCAGAATGAAAAAGGCACCAAGTATAATGAAAACCACAAAGTATAACTGTGTAGCAAAATTTTCCATGTATCCCGGTTGCATGTCGACCTGTAATGTGATGAAATTTCACTTTGTCATATTGGTTACAACATCCCCAGCTGTACTAAATATAACATATGGTGATTATGGTCTTATTTCCTATTCGGAAATTTTCGTGGCACATTTTGATTCCCTCACGGAATAACTATCTTTGTTGTTGGACCTTTCATGAGATATGCTTGTTGAGATGCTCTTTTCTTGACGACATCTACTACGATCGATGGTGTAACAAAAGTTACTCCTACAGCAACTCTACTCTCTTCTTGCGTGAAAACTTCCCACTGAACTTATGCTATTGTAATTAGCAAATTCTCTTGTTGTTTGGAAGATGGAAGTAAAGAAACCCTTGATGTCAATTAGTAATGCAAAAATACCGTTAGAGCTATAAATTTTCCATTAATTGCAAAAGTTTCCTTTTTTAGAGAACTTTTTCTGTCACACTAAAAGGGCATGCTCATGCTACAGATAATGCAGATTACATGCTAAGTATGCAAGATCTGGTCGCAAAAATATTGGCATTTACGAATAACTCTATTCCTTCTAAAATAGCTATCAATGTTCTAGTGCTTATCAAAGCAAGACTTGATTTTGTTCTTGACTTACCCCTCTACTATCATATGCATCCTGCATGACTTCAAACCAGCCTTCGAGAGTTGCCTAAAATGAAGAGTAAAAATATCGACAGTGATGAGCTAGCTTTATACTTATTTCAGTTGAACTGAATCTCAATCATAGAACTGTATATAACTGTATAATAGTTTTACGCTAAATGTTTTCTTATACAACTTACGGATGTGTTCATTCTTCATGAAATGTCACATTGGCTAAAGTTCTTTAGTTGCTGCGCTATTATTAGATATGAACTTCTACAAGCAAGGGGTAGAAGTCTACCCAAATGCAAATTATCTAGTTTTCATAAGATTTGAAATGCAGGAGGTTTAGCGAAAGTTGTATTTAGTTTCATGGGATTGCATTGCATATTGCATTGGAATTATATTACAAAGCTTAGCTAAATAAACTCACCGTTTGAAATAATGCTAAGATTCCGTTAAGTGCATTGTCAAAGTTTATATTGCGATTTGTCCAAGTATAATTCGTTATGGAAGCATTTACAATACAGTCAGCTTTAGTGTTCACAATGGAAAGAGGTAGCAGGTTATATTGTGCATCAACACAACGATAAAATCGTCCTCCAAATAAGGTGAAGCCCATTACACTAAATATCAGCCAAAACACTCCACAAACAAGTAGTACATTTGCTATTGAAGGAATTGAATGGACCAGTGAGTTCACGACAATCTGCAAAGTAAAATTATGAATTATCTTTGGTAGAAGGATAAGAGCCTTGAAAAAGGACAAAGACTGTAAATGATGATGGCTTAAACAGTGAATACGATCTTCGTTTCATATATCAATGGCTTGTGTAATTATGTGCTCCACACTATTTTGCATGTGTAATTCCTTATAAAACTCTGAAAAACTTTAAATAATGCCAAATAATCCCCCCAAATTATTGTAATCCATTTTCAAATATTTACCTTCATTCCTTCAAACCGAGAAACTGCTCTTAGAGGCCGCAAAGCACGAAGGGATCGCAAAGCGTTCAGGTTTGGGTTTCCAAATAGAGATGCCAGTGAAATCTTTGTAAGAGAAATAATGAAAATTGTATATAAATGTAAATTATATATATATATAAATTATATATAAATATATATATATATATATATATATATATATATATATATATATATGTATATTTATATATATAGTAGGTAGAAATTAAAGTCATCTCGGCAGAAAATTGGACAAGGAGGAAGAAAATGGAAGGACAATATGGAGGAGCATGGAGGTGATTAATTATGGTCCTGGTAATAAGCACTAAGGATGTAAGAGAGAATATACGTGCAGTTGAGGATAAAGAGGGATGCAAGAAGACTGTAAACGAAAATTTTCCAGAGTAAGAGACCAACAGTCTACATCAGTCATGGTTTTAGAAGAAGAAAAAAAATTACGGCCAAGAACTGTTGCTTTATGTCTTGATTTGTATCATCATTGAATATAAAAAGGTGATAATTTCACAGACATTAGCATTGTGATGAAAGGGTAGTATATGGAGATTGAATGTCCTCTAATACAGCATGACTTTCACACGGATTGTTAGTCGCCAATTGGAGTTTCTTAGAAATTCTTATGGAAGTTGCATTCATAGTCATGACTTGGTTTCCTAATTCAAGTTGCAGAAGAGTTGAAGTACTTACGGCGACAATGAAAACATCCAGTAGATTCCAAAGATTTGTAAAGTACTTTATGAAACCAAATCCAATTAGTTTGATCAGAAATTCCAGGGCGAATATAATGGCAAAAAAGTAATTGCAATAATCAAGGAAACTCTTTAGGCCTTTCTTCTGATTGAGATTAATATCTTCAAATACCTGAAATGCAACAATTCAATGCTTATTTTCCTTTTGGCTGACATGCTCTAACCTAAATATATGAACAAATTTAGGAAAAATTTTTCCAATTTTCAATGCTTTATTACAACCCACGCTATAAAAGCAATTTGACATTAAACCTCGTAGCATTGTTCATCTAATGATAATCACTTCATATTGCTATAATAATTTGCAAATACTTATTACTATGCTATCAATATCATCACCATCAATATCTATAATTAATTCAATTAACATAAACATTATTCCTTTCAGTATATAACGGTATACATCTCACTGCTATACATGAAGCTACAAAATTCCTTTGAAATGAAATTTGTCGCTTTAACTCAGTGAATGTATTGCTTGAAATGACATTACAGAATGGTATTAATTTTGAAACAATATTTAGATGTTCACATACCAAAGTGATGCTGCTGAATGCAATCAGGAATAGTATAAGGAACTCAAAATACTTGTTCTCCACCATCAGCTTGCAGTAGAACCTGACGTTGTGCCAAAATCGACGTGGAGGCGAGTCGAGGTAACTGGTGTAGCAGCAACCACAAGAATAACAACAAAGACAAAAACAATCATCCACGTAAGTTTTCTCTCTGTGTATTTCAATCTTAACTGATGACGAAGAGTGTCCTCGTTGATGCTCTTTTCCTCCATTGTCACTCAGGTTATCATCAAGCTTGCTTTGCACGGCAAGATCAGTAATACCAGACCCTGAAAATCGACGGTCGCTCGTTGCTTGGAGGTTCCCATTTCGTGCAACAACTTCATTGCTTGTATCCATCTTTCCATTAGCTACAAGTCGAAAAAGATTGTGGATAATGGTCTAATGAGTTCCCGCTGAGTTTTGTTGTTCGTGGTCTTGCATTATTTTCATGTCAATTCGTAAAGTTTGTTAAACTTTTTAGATCGTTACAAAAAGAAGTCTGCAAAAACACTGAGAAAAGATTAATTTTAAAGAGGATTTTGCTACTTTTCCATAAAAGGCGAAGTTCTGCGTTTGTCCTACCTTTACTGCTTCCTTTGCAAATTTCCTTCATATGCAAATAGTATAAAAATGAATGCTTACTCTTGAAGATAATCCAAATGCATAAACTATACCTGGGATGTATGATCCTCCGTTAGAATGACCATTGACTTGGTTTACTTGATTCATAGGAATCATTATTCCGTTGCTTTGGTTTGCTTTTCCATTTACTCCATTGAAGTCTCCCGCCATTAGAGAATCGTTTACTTGATGTTCATCGTTCTGTCAAAAATACATAAAGCACTCGTCACTTGGTGCATCAAACTCAGCCACTTTTTATTGATAAATTTATTTGATCAATTCTCTAAAGCCTAGCTTTCTCTATTACAGTCACATCCTCTAAAATCGACAAGCACAAAATGAAAACCCAGTTATTGGGCCAATGAATAAAACCGAAATAGAAATTGAACATCCCCTAACATGACCTCCTGCTAAGTTTACAGTTTGTTTTTTTGTCTATTTTTAATTATTTTGCTTTCTATGTAAATATCTCTATTTATGTACTTATGTAACAATGTAACTGAGGGAGTATCATGGTGATAATGATAATGAAAAATATGGCATTGAGCGAGACAGTGCAAAATTATGTTTATCACTATGCTCAATCTTCAGTACAGTTGCAATTCAAGTACTTTCTTGTTCAAGTGTTCTTGCATTTTAATATGTCCTATTTCATTACTATGCCAACAGGTCTGAAACAAAGACTTACAATGCCTACCAAGACTTCTTTTAGCACTGTCACTAGTGGAGCATTTGCCCCTGTAGTCCATTAACCTGCGCTGATGGCAGACAAATACATCAAGATTTTTCCCCACTAGTTGGGGCATCTCATGAGCTTAATATACAGGCATTGCTGCTAGAATTAATTAAGCAACTGAAAAGGGCTAAGAGCAGTTGCCTCAAGAAACAGAAAATTAATTTATACTTCATATCTGATGTGACAACAGCTGATGTCTATCAGAAAGAGAATTTGCAAGGATAGTTTTGGATGGAAGTGCAGCATGGTAGTATTTCACTTTTTATCGACGTTTTCGGCGTGAAACAAAAGTCTATAACTCACAAAATTCACAAAATTTTATTCATACAAACCATGTTTGCATCTTGATCCTTTTGGGGCTCTTCCGTTGACTTCCTTTTCCTTCTCCTTTTTGTCCATTCGATCAATCTCTGTAATCTTGTTTTCTTTTTCTCCGTGTTCCCTTCATCGTCTTCTCCTTTCAACGCATCTCCTCCAAATGAGCTCAGCAATAATGCAAGAAATAAATTCAGCACCTACAACGCGTCAAATCAATTTTAGAACATTGAATTTTTCAAATGAGTTTTAGAACATTTAATTTTTCACATCAATTTTAGAACATTGAATTGTTTGTTTAATAGCCAGAAAGAAAAATGAAATTATTAAAATTGCTATATGCAGAAGTCATAAGTGAACACATGAAAATTGAATCACCAGAAGCCTTTTCCATTGATGAAGCTCTGCAACCAAATTAGAAAAACTCAGATAGCTTCAAGCAAAAAAGTCGCTATTCAGTTTTACTCACCACCCAACGGCCAACGACAAATACCATAAATATGAATATAATAGAGGCCGCACTCGTTGCTCTTAAAAGATCCCATTGCGGTTCTATCCATTTCCCGCAAAGAATACGAAATATCATCATGAATGAATTGCCAAAATTTTTAAAGTTGTATCTTGGTATGTCCTCTCCAAACACTTTTGCTGTGTATGTGCTTCCAAAGAGCTGCATGCCTACCACAGCAAAAATGTATATTATAATGCCAAGTATCACTGTGATATTTCCAAGGGCTCCCATACTCTTGCCAATAGTGCTGAGTAGTTGGCCCATTGTCTTCCATGATTGAGCCAATTTTAGAACTCGCAACTGAAAATGGAAATTTAAATCATTAACAACGCTTTGGCACTAACATAGGCAGCAAAAATAATAATGCATGTCTGTGCAATGTTTGTTACAAGTTATGACAATATATCACAAGTATTGTTCCCCGTATGCGTCTTTGAATTTATTAGCTTTATTTGGGTTGATATAGTTTTCTTTTAGAAAAGAAGAAGCTGTACTACATATAATTCAACTACTGAGAAATATAATCAATGGATCTGTTGCAGGTAGGCATGAAAATAAAACAGAGCTTACCAATCGAAACACCCTCATCACACTTAAGCTGCTTGATGGTATTAACTTTGATTCAGATAATATTAAGTCAAGGAGGCTTGCGATGACGAGAAACCCATCGAATAGATTCCAGTTGTTTCTTGCATAGCCACGTGGTGTTAGAGCAATTAATTTGCATGCCATCTCTATCACAAAAATTGCTGTAAAAATCTGCAATTAAATTGTATTAGAGTAGCATTATTTAGCGGTTGCTTATAGACGCAAGTGTGAATTTACAACTAAGAGGACTCAGGCATATTATGTAATGGCAGAAAGAGGAAGAAGAAGAAATAAAAGTGATTGATGATTATGAGAGAATGCAATATACAGTTGAAAAAATTTGAGACACATTAATGTTTGAAAGACTTTGAGTTTATGATTCACTTACGTAATTTAGGATGTTGGAGATGTCATTCATAATTTGAGGCTGTTGGTAGTGTTCGCATGCCATAGCAACCGTATTCAGCATAATACAAGTTGTGATAAACCCTTCAAACAGCGTGCTACCAACAAAGATATATATGGTGACGCGAAATTTTCTACTACAACTTGGATTATCACCCAATTCTGGCGCTCTGATTTCGGGTACTGGCTCTTGAGCTTTCTTAACATTCTTTGGTATATTGTCAATTGTATATTGTTTCTCGCCGTCGATGTCCACAACTGGTGAAGGTCCATGAAGATATTCAGCTATGTGTCTGCCATCAAACGAATACGTTGATGCAGTGCGCTTTATGTTCTCTATCCGCTCCCTCTCAACTTCCTATGTAAGATAAATAAATCTCGGTATCAATGTGTCCTAGCTTTTCATAGGGGCTCTAAATATCGGATTCATATTTGCTTCCTTTGAGTTAGCTAGTAAGAGTAAAGGTTCAAAAGTTGACTTTCAATCATCATAGTTCTTTTGCTCAACTTGCATAGGAAATTCCGACGTCTTGGCATTCATTAGAATGCAACAGCACAGGTACTATACCCATAAATTTCTTTTAGTAATGTCGAACTTGTAAAGCAAATATTGTAAAGTAAATGCATGCCAAGCTATTGGATAAGTGCTGGAAGAGCAAATGTCTTGAAGGAAGTATGAGTGACAGATACAGCTGATCGAGTCACTATCAAACCATAGTGCATTTATGCATTTAGTAATACAATCAAACAAAGAAAGGTTCTTACAAAGTCAGGATTTCCATTGACTTCCTGCTCGTACGAAGCACTGACAACAGCAAGCACTAAATTGAGCAAATAGAATGGGCCCAGGAAGACAGCAAGAATATAGTACAAAATGTAAACTTCGCCATTTGCTGAAATTACCTACGAATGATAAATATCCAGTTATCATTTCGGTAACACTTTCTGAATGCTCAGTGTCTACTTCATTAGTGCTAAAAAACTGATTTATGCAATCTTCACAAATTTATTTTGGAACATTGGAGAATTTGACTAGCAGATGTTAATCACCTATCTTTGCATTCTTAACTTGGCCAGAATCAAGACTTTACATTTCACTACACCCCTTTCAACTTGAAGTGCAAAAAGTTTCTCTATGTTACAGTGGAGTGGAATGAAAATTTTGCTCAATGAATTTAATGATTTCAAAGGATTTTGTTTCTCTTGGTTCGGCCAGTGTCAAGGCAGCAGGATGTATGAGTGAGAATACTTACGCTATTGTATACACTCTCCCAGTAGTCTAAAGTGCACACCTGCAGGGTCGTTAGCATTGCTAGCAAGAAGTCATCATAACCGATATAGCCGTATTTTGGATTTGGGCCGGCTCCTTTGACACAAACGTATTCAGCTGGACAATTCCTGAAAAAGTGACAGTGAAGTAGATGATTGCATATGCCATTATTAGGTTATTTAATACTTATATAAATTCAAAATTCATGAAACATATAATCACCTACTTGAATGATTTTTTTTCTAGTACATGAAACTTATAATGGTTCTTTGCTAATATCTTATGTCATTTTTTATGCTAAAATTGCTCTCTGATCTCTGTAGTAATAGAGAAGAGCAGCAATAGATTTAGCCATTGATTCAAATAGCAGGATCTTGAGTTTTGATGCTTAATAGGCGAAGCAGGACCTAAATCAGTGGAACGAGGAATTAGATCAATAATTACCATGCTGTAGATGCATTTCCACATATGACCTCCTCACCGTTAAATATATACCAATTACCTTTAAAAATTAAAAACAAATTATCAAAAAATATAAGCTATAATTTAGAGACTGTAAGAAATATAAGAATATCTCAAAGTATTACGATGAGCAATATATGATGCTCCATATTAGTCAATCTTTCTGGCTATAGCTTTGCTTAATAGTTCCATATCCATTTTATGTTTTCGTAATTATTGCATACATAATGTTGAAATGACTTGTATGAATTCCCTCTGAATGCATAATATTTTTTAAAAATTGTAATGCAATTTAGCTATTCCTATAATGTATGGCAAATGTACTATTAATTGATTTATTGACTTATTCATTTCCAAGTACAATTGATAGAAAATCTTGTGTAATTACATTCAATTTTAGTTGATCAAAACAGTGCCATCATTCAATTTTCCTCTACAAGGAAAGTTTTTTTGTAAAAATTTGTAACTGAGTAGCTTTTTATATTTGATGATTTTATAAACACTGCTATCATTGACACACTTAAACTTTCTCTATTTTTTGAAATTTCCTATTCAAAAGCATTATCAATTTTGTCTGCGCCCTATTTGGTCTTTTAATTGAATTCTATTTAGCTTGAAGAGCGTTAGACTTCATTTTCTGCTTGTGTATAATTAGACCGTTAAATGTAAATTTAATGTAGTGTAGCATTCAAGTTCTGGAATATAAAGTAACTCACTTTGATTTGTATAGAACTCTTTGGCAAATGGTGACATGTGACCATCGGTGCGAACGCACCTTGCTCTAAGGCTTCCCATAAATAGTTGCAAGCCAATCAAAGCAAATATTGCAATGAAAAACAGCGTTAGAATTAAAACATCTGTCATTAGTTTCATGGATTTCAGTAACGTATTGACCATTGCCTTTAGACCTACAGAAGACGTAATATTAGGTTTAAAATTTGTTATAAACAAGTGTCTATTAGCATAATGGATGCATATTACAACAAGGATGGAAGATGCCCAATTACTGCAAGATACTGGGCCATACAATGTTTGAGTATTGAAATGCTTAGCTAGAGCTTTAGGTGTCTGGTACATCCACGAGATTTGCTTGGCGCTCTTACTTATTTCGATATAAAAGCCCTTATACGTATCGTAAACGTATGAGAGTATCCACGAATGAAACTAAGACACGTGAACATAGGTTCAACAAATTTACAGTAAAGAAATTGCTATAAGCCATTTAGCTATTTACATATATATATATATATATATA
>WIPJ01000414.1:35460-50581 GCA_018155075.1 Cassiopea andromeda
TATATATATATATATATATATATAAATATATATATATTTATGAATGAAAAATACGTTTAATACCAAGGTTCATTTTAAAAGTGATTGAGCAACTGCTACAGAAAACTAATTATCAAACCTTTCACTGTTGAGATTGTTTTCAATGCTCGAAGGACACGAAATGTTTTAACTCCACTATATGCCTCCATTTCAGGTATCATTGTTACGTATCTGCAAAAATTTGAAGCCTTATTAATGGCAAGATACATAGATTAATGACAATATCAAACTTTGATGCTAAATGCAAATCAAACAATGAATTAGGATGGGTTTCGTTCAACCTTTCGTTTCGCTTTGAAGGACCTTTGCGAGCTTTATTTCAAGTAAGGGAGAAAGCTTTAAAAAGTGCGCATAACTGATATTCTGTTCTGCAGAGAGTTTCAAGTCTATCAGCATTAGCATCAAACTGCATCAATTATTCCAAGAGAAAGTTTTGTGTAGCACAAATATTCTATTTAGATACATACCCTACTATAACAACAAAGAAATCAAGCCAATTCCATGAATTTCGCAAGTATGAGTAAGGGTGAAGTATAAATCCTTTGGCGAGAACTTTCACCAGCACTTCCAAAGTGTATATAACTGCAAATACATACCTAGAAAAATAGACTGCCTATTTTAATTTCATAATTCTACATCGATGAATATAATATTTATCATGGCTTATGTGAGTGTGAAAAATCCATGCACTTTCTTGCTTCTTCTCAAAAAATTTGTTCTGAAGTGCTGTATCGTATATTGTAGAGAAATACATTCTTTTCGCCAATAGAACTCAAGTCAAATTATATTTAGTAGAGCCATTGCGACACTTTGCTTCAACAATTACGGCTATCTGCCAGCAGCTCAGAAATCCTTCCTCTTCACTCTTGAGCCAGCCGTCGTGAAAGGAAGATTCTTTTCTCCAGCCTGTTTTGCTATTGGTTATCCTGCTTCCTATTCAAGGATTGCCCTATACATGAGGGTTTTTTCATTCATAATGATCTCCATCAGCGTACTCATTCATTACAAGCAACTGTGGGAAAATAATACAATCAATGTTAAACTGATAATAAGATTCATTTCGACGTAGCAAAACTTACTCTGATTCTTTTGGTGGGTTTGACAATGCCATGAAAACACAGTTAGTTATGATTGTTAACAAAATGAAAATTTCAAAGAGTCTGAGATTTGGTTAAGAAATTTTCTTGAAAACAAACTTGCAACAAATTTGATATGAACTTGCAACAAATTTGAAATCTTAAAAAACTTGCAAAAATTTGAAATTTTAATCGCATCCTTCTGTAAATACTATAGAGGCTAATTGTAGTTTACTAGCTGCTTAAGTTATTTAGCAATTTCTTGCTACTAGAATCTTCTGAGATAACGAGAGGTCGGAGTAAAAGTTTCAATATCAAATGACAATGCTAAGGCTCATTGGACGTCCACTAATTCAAAAAATATTTCCTCAATTAATTCAATTATGTGATCTATGAACTGTTAAAGAGAAGAAGATATCTCAAATATTTGACATTGGCTATCTATGACAATTGAAGGAAAAAGAAACAGCTTCACAATCAATTTTGAATATTCCAAGCAAGCACACCACGACGTTACTTTGGAAAGGATACTGATGCGTTACGATGTAAACTGTAATTCGTCGAGTCAAGCTTTTTGTTCCAAAGCAGAATAGCGATTTATCTTTAGAGAACCGATAAACGGTTTGCTTTCCAAGTTTGTTATTGACAACCACGAACGTCTAGAATATAAGATCATAATTGAATACTTATTTTAATACAAAAATAAGTGCTTATCTTTAAGTATGAAAGAGAAGCCATCAGTAGATTTTTATAATTCTACATGGAAAGAGACTTTGATTTAACAATCTTATTTTACAAAGCTAATAGTATTCGTCGCTGAAGGTCAGTTTTCAGTAGCACCGTCTACTGTTTTATCCAAAAGCTTTTATTTTCGGCTCAAGCAATTTCTCACTTCATAATAATTGAGTATTCTTCTGGTTTGTCATGTAAATTATATATTTGTTGGTGCACGACGCTTCCTTGAGGATGAACAGTGCTTTGTGACGTTCAGCATTTAGAAATGAGTGTTTACTAGGCATGCAGTGGTATTCTTGTACCTGTTGCACAATTCTATCATTCTTGAAGTAGCACTCAAAGCAATAATTAGCCCTATCGGGCATGCAGTGGTGTTACTAATCAATGAGAGCATGTTTGGGAAGAGAGAATCACTAATAACCTAGATGAGAAGAGAGGATAATCTGCACAATAAGGCTTGTTTCTTGTTACAGATATTTTTATCAAAATATTGCTGAAAACTTCAATCAACATGCCCGGTACATCGGCTATCTTCGAAATAATAGTTAAAACTGAAAAAACAGATAAAGTTTGTGACTTTATTTCAAGACAAATAAGGTTATCATTATAATTTTGAATAATATGTAAAATTTGGATAATATTGCGATAGGGAACCTCTTCTATTTTACGAACATAGCTGGCTCGAGGTCAAAGAGCTTCGACAGCTGCAATGATAGGCGTTTCCAAAAATTTCTTGGAGCAGGGAAATGCTAAAGGACTGAATAATACTGCACCTTTAATATTTTAAGTTTGATGAAAAAAGAACTCTAATATGGAACTGAAAAACAGCTCAATGCACTGGAAAATATGCTAAAAAGCAAAGTTAGCTATTTTAGTAATGATCCACGTCTTACGAAAGACTGCAGGAGCGAAATGCTTTAGAAATTTGGCAAAGGAAAACAAGCGCACAAACTGAAGATTGCATCTTCGTTTTCATTGAAGGCCGATAATTCCACTCCTTTGCTATCATGAAGCAAACTTTCTGACTATTTTTACTAAATTTTTACTAAATTTTTACTCATTTTAGGTTTCATGATAGAATTTCATTCTTCTATTCAATGAAGCAGCATTTCTTTGCACAACAGTTAGTTTTTCGGCAAATTATTTCAGATGTACAATCATTCAAGTTCTTTTTCGGCAGAAGACACCAAAGTAAGCATCATGAACTCACATATTGGCCGAAAACTAGCATAGCTTAATAGTCTGCTCTATTTTATAATTTTATTTTCTTCTGACTATGTTTTGTACAACAGAGCAGAAATTTTCAGGCGCTTATAGGAAATTATGAGTTATATCCTTGATGATATGAAATTGCACCGGTCTTTATGCAATGATAGGCATCACACATCTTTTATGCTATTGTCACACGTCTTTTACCATGGAAATCAAATTTTTTCAGCATTTCCTTATAAAAGCTATATTAAACTTTCTCCAAAGCTACGCTACATAATTTTAGACAACAGAGTAATGACTAGCTTCAATGGCGTCAGTCCTAAGTTACTGTTCAATCGTTGGAGGATTTGTGTTCTTTAGGATTTCGAAGGAATGTTGCTGCATTATTTGCGTCAGATCCTGAAAGTTTTAGTAAAATTTTTCTTAAAATATCTTTTCAATAAATGCTGGTTAAGTATACTAATGGTGAATACTTCTAGATTGACAGATAGTGAATTTATGAAGCAATTTTTTTTGCAGATCTAGAACTGAGTCAGTGGTATGTGTTTAACAATTTACACTAGGATGCAGTGGAATCATCGATTTTATCGCACAATATAAGACATTTCCCAAGCCGCGAGTATTCATTTCAGCATGAATAATTAACAAGAAACTGATGGTATCTAGCAGACTGCAAATCATATATACATACATAATTTAACGCATTGTTGAGCTAAATGCAATGAGTTAATGGCGTTTGAAAATGCGGTATATAATACTGGACATTTATTATGTGCACACTTAGATTCTGTATTCAATATCCCAGAACCAATAACCATCTGCACAGTAAACAATTGCTTTTCACCCGCTGTCAATTTTAAATGCATTCATATTTCTGCACTTGCATTCAGCGGTTCGTATACAACCCACGTCAATTTCTGCACTGCATGAAATGCCTATTTTCAATTTGTGTGCGTTGATGAGCTCATGTGGTTGGTAGAGGTTATTGTGTTTATAAATGAATTCATATAATAATTTATGTTCTTGCTTTCCAAATTATGGCCTTTCTTATCACCTAAGCTGCGAAAAACTTTGACACTTAAATTGTAGATTTCTTTTCATTTCATAAATTACATAAATCCTGCAGATATGTGCCTTGCAGCTGATTTACTGATTTACATGTAGTTGACTTAGACTCTGTTTAGTTCTTCTACCCTTATTTTAGTTAAAACTGTAAATTGAATTATTTATTAAATTATTTTATTCATTTTTTGTAAAATTCCTATGATTTATTTGCAATCCTTATTTTAGGAGATTTCCAAAAAGAGATATCTTCACATCAACTCTCTGTGTTAGTTTTTCTGTTTAGTGTCAGGTCCAAACACTGATGGAGTTAAACAAAAGTACTGCAGTAATGTTTATAATCCGTAAAACAGAAGGGGATTAGACATGTTATTCAAACCATTGATGAATAAGTAATAATGATACAATATATAAGCATCATTCAACAAATGCTAAACATTTGCCTTTCGTGTTTAGTTGTACTGAAGAGAGATTAACTCAATATGCTTAATTTTTGAAACCTGGAATCAGAGATTTATAAGTTCATTACCCTTCACTGAACTACCGGATGTTAACGCTATCAGTAAATTTTAATGGTTGCTATCAGCAACAGTTGGACATTAAAAATATGAAGAGTCCGAAAATCAGTAAAGATGACGATTTATGGTTAACTGTGAAACATAGTGTTGCTGAGATTTAGGCATCAAGTTAAATCTTAAACAGTTTTGTCTCTGAAGCGGAAAATAGTAGGAAAGAGCAATGTAGAAAAATGAAATAAAGACAAACTATAATTGAAGATGAAACAGCAAGGGAATGACTAAAATAGGAAGCACATATCTTTTCATGATGTTACTATTTTGATTAAATATAGTCGAATCCTTGACATTACAATCACGAAGGGCTTTGTTTTAAAAATAAAAGCGAATTAAAGATAATCTATAAATGTTCAAAACCAGCTGCAAGATCCTTGCAGATAAGTACTGCTGCTATAAATGAAAAACTGCCCAATTCTGTATACTATTGGAAATAGCAACGAATTGCTTTCAACAATATAACGATTTTCAACTTTTTTTATTACACTCCAATTTCATATTTTTCATCTTCCTCTCGTTTGTTCCTAATTATCCATAGCGATGCTTAGTGAAGGTATGAGACATACATGCTTTGATTCTCATTTACACCCAAAGCGCAATGAAGTTTCGTTGAAGAGATCACCCATGTTTGCATGTGCGAGCCTAGTCTTTACTTTGCCAATGATCCAAGAAAATGAATATCTACTTCAAGAAAAGACTAGTTTTACAGATTGGTTGAAATTAATGTTTGTCTACCCGAACATTAAACGGAATTGAGCTTTTATTGAAGTGTAAGACCAAATAATGTAAGAAGTGGAGGATCTCAGCAGAAAATATGGCATCTGGCATCTCATATGCTACACAATGCACACATGTAAATTTCACACAACAAATAAATAAACAATATATTTATATAACAATCGAGAGTGCTCAATTTGCCAGAGCAGTGAGCTATGCATTATGCCTGTTGAGGATTGTACAGCATCGAGACCCTTCCAAGGGTACCTGCCGCTTGTAATAATGGGAACATTGGAACTTGAGCAAATTTTTTAATGGAAAGAGGAATCAAGTTGGATTATGGGGAACAATTCGGGACTTCTTTTAAGGGGACATTGAAAACACTTTTGGGAATAAGGGAGATTTTCAAAATTCTTCAAGGGAATATAGAAACACAGACCCCCTGGTGGGCTTCAACACCTAACAATAGACACACAGTGCTTAGTCAGCGGCGGTCCATGGGACTAAGGTGCCATTTTTTCCAGGTACAGAAACTATTGCGATAGGAGGATCAAGAATTGTCGGGCGTTGTAAACGGTAAACTGAGCACTGCATCTGTTAGGATACAGAAGCTGCACCAGCATACTAATAAAAGATTTGGCAAGTGAAATTTACTAAGTATTTTTCTGCGAGTTCAAGTGTTGTTCTTTGGCTATAACCTTGTTTATTGTCGTGGTATTGTTTATGAAAATGCTTATAAGTATCTTCCTATCTGAAGAAATCTTTCCATGTAATGGAAACTGAGAATGTTAATTCTTTTCTCTTGTTTCCAGAATCCCTGTTCCATTATTAGCATTATGCGAAAGTACCTTGCAGAAGTTAGATATGCCTACCGTTTACAATGCTCCGTCACATTTCTTGCTTCTGGTATCATAGCAGTTTCTGTACCTGTTGAAAATGCGGGCCAACTCTTTACCGGAGCAGTGCAAAAGGTAGGCTGACCCTTAACACCTGTTACAGTACAGAAGTTACACTGGTACAGTTTATGCGGAGTCTTAGATGATATGATGAATATTTAGACAACCCAGACTCGCCAAATTCATAATACCATACATTCAGGCAAACCAGTGCATACAAATCCAAAATACCAAAAATGCTCCAAGAAGAACTAAGCTGAATATAGCAACTAAGTACCAAGTTTACTTTGATGAAATATGCTATGTGTACTGAATACTACTTTTTTATTTCATACATAGGATTCATAAAATATGGACCTTAATTCACAATGATAAACCTTAATTCACAATAATAAGTTATGTGAAGGAAAATTTTCCTAGTATGATCGATAGCAAAACATGAATTTTTCTCTCTTTGATAGTAGTCTTCATTGACTTGAGAAGGCTGCTGTTAGAGTCTCGTTTGTTATTTTTAGTTTTAGAATTAAAAAGGAGAAGGAAGCTCTTCAGTTGATCATGGTCGGTAATTGAAAGGATATGTCATGTGCCTTATATTCATTTATTCCACAGTGAAAGAATATTTCTAGGAATATGATGTTGTTTTAATGGTTACTTGAGCTCATTTAGAACAAACTACAATTAGTCTTGTTTTAAAATAACAGCTTATTCAAATATTTGTGCAAGAGCGAATGAAATCCACCTTCTGTAATTGCTTGATTCTAAATGAAGTTCATTAATGTTTGAAGGTGGTCATCATCGATATCGGAATTTTGAACGAAGTTGACTAAACTATGCATGATAGAGCAGGTAAAATTTCAAAAGACAGTCAAAACTGAAGTTGAACGCCACCTGCAAATTCACGTATAATCTTTGAGCAACTGGAGAAAGTAAAGAAGTGTTTACAAAACTATAGAGAATTCAAAAGCCTAAACATAAAAGAATTAATTTAAGATTTTAGACGACATTACGTTTCATGATAAAGGGTTGTTTAATTATTAAGCTTCTTTTTTCTAATCCATTGATTGTTGGAAATCTTAGCTTACAGATGGAATTACGAAAATTAAGCAAGCAAACTAAATTTATTTTAATGTTCACATTGCCTTTATTTTACTTTGTATTTGCTTAAAATTTTAGAAGTTTTATGAATAAAACCTTATTCAAATTGCCATGGTTAAGTCCTATTTAACTCTCCTCTGTTTTGCAAGCCCTGCATCCTACGCCCTTTCCTTATTGCTGTCTTTATCTTTTTCGCAACTGCCCGTAAATTTTTTTACCCCAAAGCATTCCACATGAGCTCCCTGTCTTAGAAAATTCTTCTTCCATTTTTAATCCGTAAGTCTTACTTGCACAATAATTTTTTGAAAAGTTGTTTGATAGCTCCACTATTTGCATCGTTAACCATATATTTATAGCTTTTCCTGATAGCAAAAAGTATCTGAAAGTCCATCTCAAAATGATTAGAGCCCAGTAGATAACTCACTACTGCTTAGGCTGTATTTGAGTTCCGAAATGCTAGGAACCTCTCAGGATTGAGAAAACAACAAAAGTAAAAACACTGCAAATAGTGAAAGGAAATGCTCCTCCTTATCTTTCTTCATATCCCTGTCCTCCATTATGCACATTCAATAGGTATTTTGAAACATATGAAATCCAAATAAAGAATAGACTGGTGATAGAAGTCTGCTTTCAGCCATCATTAACAGAAATAGAAAAATCAAACCCAAATGGTATTTCAAGCCCTTCTTCAAACTCAATTGTATGTATTATTGCAGTGAGCAAGGTCACTAATCGTCATTGCTCCCTTACAACAACTTTGCACAAGAACACTACATTGTCACGGAATACTCCAATGCATGGGAACTATCTTTTCATTCTGTTTTCCATTACATTCTTTGCAAGGGATTTTGTAAGTGATTCTTGCAGTGCAATTATTTGAACACTAAAATTTAGGGTGCTGACCATTCAAATAAATTTGCTTAGCGTTTTTTTCATACTGTAATTACACATTTATTTACTAATTCACTAATAAAGAACTCAATTTAGGGTTGAAACCAAACTGCATCATCATTAGGCTTCAAGCAACAAGAGACAGCTACTTTACTAGTTTCTAACTTATTGTAACTCAGTAAATCATAAACCCAGAATTCAGAAAAAATGAGTATAGTAAAACTACATTTGTGTTGAGGTTACTTGTAATTCGACGACCACAAAGTCCCACTCCAAATCTATCCTGGATTCACCTATTGCATTACTAAAGGTACTTGCATTTCTTTTTCTGTCATTACCTGCTAGAAAAACTTGTAATTCTTTGATTCAAACGACAATAAAATTGGCATAAGGCTTCTCTTTATGTTGTGCTCTGCAGTTTGATAGACATGCTTTCATTAATTATAAAAATAGAAAATCGCCGATAAAATGAGAAAATGTATATCTGCTGGTACTCTCCGAGTTGAATTGATGAATAGAAGAGCACAGCAGAAAATGGACCAATCAAGAGAAAGGAAAGTTCAAATGGCAGAAAATGATTATGTAAACTATCAGCAGTGGACTGATTTGGCAATGAGGTTATAGTGCAACTCAATTCATCTAGACCTATTGCAATATGTTTTAGCAAATAGCTTGTAGTGATGTTCAATAATGATGCTAAAGATCTATAGATTAAGAATGATTTCACCAGTAACAAAGCCTCGAGGGGGCATAAGGGAGCATTGTCCGTCCAACTGAAAAATTCTTCCCCCTTTGCCCACCCCCAAAATTTAAGTTGACTTTTGCTTAAAAGAAGAAGAACAACAAATGGCAAGAAACATATTAGTAGTTATCTTTTGTAAAATCATTGCAGAAGTCCTTTGAATATAGTAAAATTCATAATCAACAAAAGAGATGTCATCAAACTTTCACTAATACATCCTTCGATTCTTGGATAAATTTTGCAATTCGTCAGTAAATCACTCTTTGCAGCCACCTATGTATAACTTAGAGGTAATGACAGCCACATTATGCAATGACAGATTGGTTTTGTGCAGCTTTAAGCGATTAAATTCAGCAGTGATTGGTCTGTTTACTAGTGGGAGCTGTAGTTTGTCAACACTAGAACAGTACATTAAAGCCTATTCCTTCCTTTGGAAACAATGCCTTTTTACTTACAAATCACAATACTACCGAGGTTATATGTAGAAGCCCTCCACTCTGCAAATGATGTTCATGGCAAAATGACCTCTTCCCAATCTGTACTCTAGGAGTGTAATGCAACAACTATATGATATATCGTGATTTGCTGTGCACCAGCGTGCTTAAACTTAAATTTTTAATCTTGATCATTTGGTATCTTGTTATTATCTTTGCTACATATTTGTCAAAGATGATAGACTGAAGTTTTCTAATGCTAGTTCACCAAAACTTGGAAAGGGGCATTCTCCAGTGTTGATGGAAATGTAGTTGCAAAACTTCTTTGCATGATCCCCAGACTCATTGGTACCTTCGTGGCAATATAAAATGCATTGGCCACATTACAGTTGGCGTAGGGAGTGTGCTGATAAAATAACTGCTGATCAGAGCCACAAGCTTCTCCCTTTCCATGTGCGTCAAATAAGCACTTTCTTAAATTTAGGTGTGGCTGGTACACCCATCCGGGCTCTTTGCCCCCTAGCTTATGAAGACAGGCTTCGTAACTCATTCGACAAGAACTGAAACTTGATTACATGTATGCAATACCGCTGTAGAAAGCAACAACAATACCCTAGGATTGGTAGTCTGTACTGTAAACCCTCGAATTATCCCCCCTGGGAGCTGATTAATTTCGTAGGTTTTTGCATTAGGGCTTATTCGAGGTGGGCTTAAAAAGTTTTTCTGTTGATTGGTCATATTCCATATGAAATTGTCCAACCAAAAAACTACTTTTTAATGTTACAAATACAAGGACAGGGTGCTTTCTAATGGGCGTACGATTATTCGCTTATTAATGGCTGCTTTTCTTTCTTCATTCTATAATGCAATAATAGAGTCTGAAATAGCTAGTCACATACTTGGGTAAGCACCTATGCGAGGGGTCTTATTAACAACATGTAGCTCTAGGGTGGGGATTATTCAAGAAAGAGTTTTTTTGAAAGGGAGTTAATTTGAAGATTTAAAGTATTATACTCCTAGCAAATGCCTTTAAGTTGCACTTGAAGTAGTTATAAATGATGAACTCCTGTCAGTAACTTATAGCTTCTGTATGATCTATATAACAATTCGAACAACTGTATGGCCAGAGTACTCAATGCGATAGACAGAGCAATATACTCTCTGAACTGTATGTCATGTGTATATATATATATATATATATATATATATATATATATATATATATATATATATATATATGTAACATAATATACTATCCTTGAGGTCTCAAATAGGCTTGTATGGTTTGGCTGTCATTGCAGCCGTAAAATTGAATAATGATAGTTTTTGCTACCTTGAGTAAGCATCCTGTTTCTTGCAATTGCTATCAGAAATATTTAAAGCTGGCTTTTCTTATATGGCATTATTCCAGGTTACAAAGTATCACGTAAGGATAACTGCATACTCAAGCTGGTGTTGCTGCTTATGGTGGCTTTTATGAAAAATGCGTGGGCGTCACTGCTGTCTTTGCGACGGCTTTGCTTAACATCTGCTTCTAATGAACGTATGCAAACTAAAGATTTTATGTCATCAAAAATTATATAGACAATAACCTGCGTTGAAGTACCTGTTACTAGTTAGTATGTGCCTGAACACTAAAGCACAGTGCTCGAGAGCATAATGCAATGTCGATGACCATTGAATTTAAGGGCATATCCACACCAAAAGAACTTTAATACTTATAAATCATAAACAGGGTAATTCTTTTTGATTTGTGATTATTTCGCATTATGTAGCGCTATGTTGACTTTAGGAGTGTTGTTGTTGGTGGTTGTCTCTTTTTGGAACTATTAGTCACTAAACCATATTGACATTCCTTTGCATTGGTTGGTACCAGCAGACCTTTTAGATTTCTATAGGTCATCAATATGTTCAGTCTAGACTTGATATGCATCTTATAATGCAAATCTCTAGTCATTTCATGATTAAAAATCATTGATAACAAAGACTTACGTAAATGGCTTTCTCGCGAGGTTTTTTGCCACGTAGCGAAAATCAGACCCCAAAGCATAAAAACATTTGTCTTTGTCAACGCTGTTTTTTTATTGAATAATTTATTTCGCTTCCATAGAAGAAGAAAAGTCAGAGCTGCAAAAAAGTAATTTTAATGTTTTTATGTCATAGAAAGTTCTCTTTTTCGAGGATTTTGTGTGAGCAATTGCTATTCTCAAAAGCAGTGTGCCTTGCTGCTTTACCAGTCTATAGTTAAGATTTTGGAAATATTATGGCGTTATGCCATCACAGAATCAAGTTTTCCAAGCCCTCTTACTATTCCATAACTTTACAATATATTCAAGAGCCTTCAAAAATCATCATTTTGCCAATTAACGGTAAACTCTATTTCACTGAAAAGTTGTAGGTGACAAATTTAGAATAGCATTCAAAGACCAACTGGAGAAATAGCACCCCAAATGAGAAGCATGAATGATTTATCCTTTTATCGGCTAGTCTTTTATGGTTTCTTGAGAACTGTTGACTTGGATTGCAATAGTACCTGCTTCATTTGCAAGTTATTGAGATGTTAATTTTTCTGATATTCTTGCTTCAAAACATGACAACGCCGTACGTGAAAGGCCTAATGCCAATCAGCTTTGAAACAATCCTTGAACAAACACAAGAGAAGTTTGATTCGGTAATTTTGTCGGACTGCTTCTTACAAAGAGATTTAGTTGTATAGCTTCACACTGCTTCAAGAACCTTTTCAGTGCCTAATCTATTGCAGGTGAGCCTTCTCTCTGGCGAATTACCTGATCTCGGCAAAGGCTTGCATCTTGCATATAGCTGAAAGCCTTTCTCCGCTTAATGATTTTGATGCTTTTCAACAGCAATAGTGCAGAGACTCTATTAACTTGAAGCTACAGAATACCCAATAGCCTTCTGGGTAAATTTTTGACAGCGCCGCAATATATGCATTATAAGTACGCTATGAGAACATATTTTTGCTTGCAGACAATGTTTATATTGGAAGATGTTTTTCTTCTTAGCTAGCATATCCTAGAAACATGAAATAGCTTAGAACATCAAACTATTTTCTTTGCTTGAGAAATGCATTTTAATATGTTGAAGATTAATGCGCATCAGATTCTTCATTCAAATGTAAATGCAGGCTCGACAGGTAATGAAATACGTCTTTGGTTGAGTGACATTAAAGAATTTATCGTGATTAACCTAAAAAGATCTTCAAGAAATAGCTTCGGTTTTTGCCGCTTTTCTGTTTGTTATTCAAGCAGATTTTTCCCACAAAAGCCGCAAGGAGGCCATTAGCGCTTGATCATTGATGTAAAAATATTATTTCACACATATCATCTACTTACGTTGTCTTGCCCACTATCGAAATCTTTCAATGGCTTCCCGAGCATACATTCTGGTACATAGATGTATTCGTCTAGCGGTTCCTCTTCAGGTGCTTCCTCATACTCAATTTCTTGTTCAATTTCATCATCTTCCGTATAGCCCTCCCTAAAAGTACTTGGAGTTCTGCTGCGTTTACTTGTGCTAAAGCGACCATCTTCTGAGCCTAACCTACTCGCTCGCCCATCCGATCGACTGATTCTGCTCTCTCTTCCTTCATCTGTTCCCGATTGGCGTCCTTTAGCTACATGATAGAACATTTTCTACCTGCAACTTTATGCCAATGCTTGCTTACTTCAAATTGTATAGTCTTTAAGCTATTTCCAAGAGCGAAACATAGTGCAAGTTATTTTTTGGCAACCTAGAACTATATCTGTTTTGTTTTGTGCTTGACGGGTACGACTCCCAATCCGAAATTCCAGAGTAAGATAATAAAAGATAGGCGTAAGTAAATATTGCTTTTCTAAGAATTCAAAGACGCATACGATCTTGGTTATTTCTGATGCTCTCTTATCATGACATCTGTGTGTGCTCAATAACAGTCTGCAGTAACAAGAATCCACAAATCCTTACAAGGATTAAATTTTCCAGCTATTTCGTAAACTGGTTTCTATCACGACGATAGCCATTTCGTTGCTAATGTATTCAGCTCACCATACTGAAATATGAATGCAAGATAGATTTGTCATGGTGATTCTCCAAGCAAACAAGAGCCTACAACCCCGATTAGCAGGTGACGACAGTCTGTTTCGTCACACGAACGCTGTGAATGCTTTGAAGCAGCGTATACAGAGTTTAGGTTTCCATGCAAGCGATCTGATTGGTTCTTCTCGGAAGATATGAACTAACTGTAATACATGATATGAAACAGTCAATACAACATCTGCCGCAGTTCATTCGATTGAGCTTGATACGGCTTCTAATGGAATGTTAAGCGTGATAACCTGTCTGCTCTTCAATGTATAAAACCCTTTTATTCTCTCCTTCTTGCAGTCAGGCTTCTGCATAAGCTTTCTGTCGATCATGATAAATTTATGAAACACCTGTTGTTGCCATGACTCCAACTAGCCAGTCTTAAGTGGCATTTGTTAAGAGTTGGTGAGATGTTATAGGTTATGCTTTAATTAAAGTTGCAGAGTTCATTTCACTTCACCTCTGTTGAAAAACAGATTTAGCATCTCCTTTAAAGTATTTCTAAACTTTTACATGTGTTCAAACTTTTGAAGGTAATCTAAATTGGACTAATTTTAAGATGAAACTTTAATTGAAGAAAGATCTCTTTAAAGTAGAAAACCTTTTACCTTTAAGCGATCTTGCTTTAATTAAAGTTCTTAATTCCATTTCATTCCCATCAAATGTACTTGTATACTTAACTGGAATTGAGCGCTGTTACAATATGATCATCATGGGTATAGGAAGACGTCAAATTTAAGGGGGGGGAACTGTAAACCTTTTGCCCGAATTTCCTATTGCTCTTTCAGAAAATTTGCCCGAGTGAAACGGATTGCTACCGAACTTGGGGACTGCAGCCCCCCTGCCTCCCACCCCCTACGCTTAAGATGATAATGATGAAAAGTGATAGCAGAATATAAGTGTATATCATTGAATTTTGTTATGAATTGTCTATTTGCGTTGCTTCACTTTCTATAGTGAGTTTTGCGTAGAAGCATATCATCCAAATGAATGCATTGATGCAGATGACCACTTTGCATAGGATTTGAGAGCTGATACAGTTACGAAAACATGGCCAGCAAATTGGAAAATATTGCCTTCATACTTACTCATGCCAAGTATATAGTGCTGCATAATTCAGAAGAACAGTTAAAAAATATCGCTTTTCCTACTATATAGGTATTTTTGATGGAAATTCTGCATATAGCTAATATATTGTAAATTAATGTAAATTTTTCATATGGCTTGAAGTAAAGGGACTCCTGTTATTCACACAAAAGATGTTTGTACATACACATGTATACGCACAAACAAACATATCATAGGGATGACACCAAAGCAAGTAGTCAGAAATCTGCTCTAATAGCAGCTTTAATAGGACAGTTATACGGTTCAAGTGAGCAATATATGAAATCTATCCAGCAGGGGTTTGTGTAAATAGGAGTTTGGTGGTGTCACACGTCCCACTTTTTGTTGAAGCAGTCGGTAAGCATTTGGCTTGTCACCAATCATGATGACTGCATGTTGGCTATCCTGGGAGATTAACCAACGTGTAAGCTAAATTTGTTGGCAATCCCCCCCCCCCCAT
>WIPJ01000414.1:50711-76917 GCA_018155075.1 Cassiopea andromeda
CCCCCCCCCCCATTCAATAGTCCATTAGTTGGCATGCCAACACTATGGTCTCATAGTGAAGTTTGTTTTCCATGTATAGCCAAAGAGTACTCACCATTGTTACGTAAAAAAAAACCGTTACAGAAAATTGGCAATTGGTAGCAGCTTTTTGAAAATAGAATTTCAAATGGGGGAAATGTTAATTGACTTCTTTTTAAAGTTAAAGGAAATAATTACTGAAAAGTGACCAATTTATTGTTGAACTGGATAGCAGATGCAGCACATTGCCTCTTGATGTCCTTTTTTAAACTTGAAAACTTATCAGACTCATACTCAATGTAGAAGCATCACTCTGTACATAGCATAGAGAATTCTTTGCCACATTTGATATGAAAGAAAATGTAATTTGTCAACCCATAGACAGCAGGGGTAGAAGGTGTGGTAATGCCACAGAACTATGGGTAATGCATCTTGAGTCACCTTAAAGCTGCGTAGGAGCATTCACGTTTGCGTTTGTAGCGGGCCTATATTTTTGATAGTAAAAATGTCTTTCGAAGTGTTCTGCTTTATATTTGCTTTAATTGCAGCAATTATACTGATCTTTCTAGTCATATGGAATGTAAGTATTATAACTGTGTGATAGGCAACCTTTAAATAGGATCAGGTAGGCTTTGCACGCGTAATTATCTGGTTGTATCATTGTGTTAAACTGTGTACCATTACTAATGGAGATAGAAGTGACTTGAATGGAGTATGAACTGCATCACTTTAACAAACGACGTGCTGTCATAATTCATGTTGGCAATGAATCATCTCATTGATTTTGGCCAAATTTACTCTTCTTTTATCTTGGTTTATGAGCGTACCTCTACACACAGCATCTTTCAATCTTGCATGACTGCAGACGCTCAAAATCTGTTGTTGGATTTTACCTAGTAATGTCAGGTTTGGTTGATTTGAATGCACAGGATAAGAAATGGAGCATGCCATTTGATAGAAATTTAAATGCCATATTAGCTACAAATGGTCACCTGGGCGTGCACCTGTCAGAATGAACCCACACCCCACCTTAGGAAATGTGGGACAGTAGTTGGGATTTATTACCTGTTTAGCTGCTTTTTGTCCCCTCACCATGGGTAGGATTGACAAATGTTGGCATATTTGCTGAGAAATGTGGAATTTTAGGTGGGGATTCACAGTTTGAAATCCAAGATGGTAACCATTGTTTATCTTTGAAGTAGATGTTAATATTTTATGTCAACTACATAATAAATGACAACATTAAAAATGCATAATTATTTATGATGTTAGTTTCTTTACTGAAGGACATCCCTGCTTTCATTAATAGATATTGTGATATCAGCTAGAATGATAAATGATTAGGGCATCCATTGCAATTATATGAACTGCAAACTCAAAGTAATCAAATTCAAAATTAAGGAATTGTCCGTCTTGATTGATTCTGTTGTTATGCAAATCTTGTTAATTTGGGGTCAAAATATCCTCAAAGGGTGGGACATTTTTGACTGTTCTCCACAAAGTTTATCCCCATATAGTGGGGCATTTGTCTGGTTTTCCTCACATTGGCCATGAATGCACTTTGACTTGCTTATGGTGTGTGAAATGTTAGTTAACTCTCATAAACAGTGGGGTACCAGACACAACTTCTCATGCTTTGATAAAATAATCCAAATTCTTTTGGATTAGTGCCTTATCACTTTGTGCTTACATAAGGGTGATTATGAGTAGAAAGTACTGCTCTGGGGCAGCAGGTTGGTGCCTTTATCTTTGTGGGGATTTTTTGTATTCTTTCAGGCCTCCAACACACTTTGGTTTTTTTAATATGTCTAGCTTTGATGAGTGCTGACAGGATGTGCTAGCTAGAGGATGCAAGTGGACAATAAGTGATGAACTGTAACTCCAAAGTTATTTCTAATGCGTTCTAGGCCATTACATCCACAACAATGGCCTGAAGTAGGAGTGGGGGTGGGGAATCATTTTGACTGGTGCATTAGAGTACATTATTTTTGTTCTGTGAAGGAACTTCAGAATCTTTTTCAATTTTTGTAGATGTTTCTAAAAACTGTTCAACTGTAGTGTTCTATGGGTATTTCTATTCTTCACTTTTCATCAAATTTACTTTTTCCAAGGTGATTGCTTTTGATGATCTGAAAACAGATTACAAAAACCCAATTGACCTGTGTCAAACATTGAATCCAGTATGTAGCAAGTTCTTCTTTTCTTTAGCACTATTTTACTTTTTGGCTATTTTCTTGATATTTTTCTGTTGTTTCTTTTTGTAACCTTTCTCATTTTATCAAAGTTTGCACCTGACTTCAAAGGCCAGATGTGATATGCTTCTTAGGACAATGACCAGATATGACATTACTTGTATTATGCAGTTAATCTACCATTGGTTTGTGCAAGTTTATTACTGGTCTTGGGAGGTTACTAACTACTTAATTTCATTCAGTGTCAATATTACTTATATGTGTGGGTTTTATGTCTCTCTCATCCAAAAAGATTCCTGGGCCCTGTTATCAATGAACATTGTCTTACTTTGATCTATCTTTGTAGCTTGTACTCCCAGAATATGGCTTGCATGCAGTGCTAATGCTGTTGTTCTTAGTTGGTGGATTTTGGATTGTCTTCTTAATGAATGTTCCTTTACTTTGCTATAACATATATAGGTTTGTATATTTATTGGCTTTGATGCTTTTTTCAAGTTAAGTTGTTGGCCCCAAAACTTTATTAGGGTCTGATCTGTTTTGTGATATGTGAATCAGGTACAAAACTTTAGAGAGCGCAGAGGCAATAACCCCAAAATGAAAAATGTTGGATGGTTCTGCCTTCAACAGAATTAGTGACCTGAAGATTTGCCAAAATGGTTTTTGACCCCCTTCAAAGTAATGATGCAGGTCGGTTTTGCCCCTCCAAGACATTTACTCAAGTTATGTACTTGATTTGAATGAGCTCTCCTAGGCTTTAATCAAAGTTTTGATGTTTTGTCAGTGAGATTTCCAGAGATTTATGCTTTCATCATGCCAATGAAATTATAAATGATTTTCAGTGTAGCTGTGATTCCAACTTGTTGTGTAAGTGAACAGATTTGAGTAAAAGTAAGAATTATTTGATATGCCATGCATGCCTTTTATCATTAAAGAATCCATTCCAGATTAGAACAATTAGTAGGCCTGGGTCTTCCCATTAAGTAAAACTGTTTAGATTACACTATGTAGATTTGATGAAATGTGCAATCCAATTTTTAGTATGAATTTGCTGTTTAGAGCATTCTGTTTTTTATGTACTATCCAATACAATCACGATAATGTAAATGGAATGTAGTCTTCTCTTTTGGCATAAATTTGTCTTTCCTTTATGTGAAATTGTACATGTGTGCAGTATGCAAAAGCAATTGTTTAGGACTTGTGTTTTATGTAAGCAGTCCAGCTGTTTTGGGTACTTGCAATTAGTAATTATTGGAAGCATTGTTGAGGATATTGAAGATTTTGATCAAGAAGTGTACTCCTAAAACAAAGTCAATTTTCTAGCTATTTCTTCATGATACAAGTAATGTTTATGTTGTCATTGTAGGTATGCAAATCGCAGATTAATTTCTGGTGTTGGAATATATGATGCAACAGAAATTATGAATACATCTGAGCTAAACAAATGCCAGCGAGAGGGCTGGGTTAAGCTTGCTTTCTTTTTGATCAGCTTCTTTGTTTACCTTTACAGGTGAATGTTTGCTCCTTGCAATTTGTTAGTTATGTTTGTTGGTACTTTTATCAAACCTGAAATTTGAAACAATACTGGTTTAAAACATTAAATGCATATACTGCTCAAAGATAGCACCTATCTACACATACACAGTGCTTCTTTATGTATATGCAAATATTTAAGTTATTATAGGCTCATGTTCATCTATTTGTACCTTATTTTATTTTAAGCATGCCCATCTATTTCTGTCTAAATGAAGTGACTGTTTGCCTAGGTAAGCCAACTTTAGACATTAGAGAAGGTTGAGCAGCAAAATGAGAAAATATATCTAAGGGGTTCTATAATTCTGTGTTATATTATGACATTAAAGCAAGGTTGATTATTCTTCTATTTACTTTTTCAGATTGCTGTATGCACTGCTCTCATGAAGCTGTACTGGACCATAGAGAAAATGTAATTTGTTTAACCTAAATTGCCTAATTTTCGGTATAAATGGTTCTATATTCCATTTATCTCTTTTATTTACAAACTATGTCAATACATAATAGTTGTAGGGTTACTAAGGGGCTCAGTAAATAAAGCAAGTTGAATCTTTTGCATACCTACATTTTGAAAGTTTGTTTTATCTTTTGCTTGCTCCTTTGCATTGTTCAATGGTTCTTTCCTTGTACTCATTCTTTCCATTTTTATAAAGTCACTTTTGTCCTAAAAGTCAACTGAAAGTGGAAGATGTATTTCAAGCAGACATTTAACTGAAGTTGCAAGTGCTTCTAGCAGTTGCTTTGAAATGTTGCTTGAAGGAATACAGTTTTTGAATGTGTATGCATAATCTGGGACTGAGACGTGTCTGGATCTGATTCATTTTGTGTAAATTGAAAGAGTGGAGCTCTAACTTTGGAAAAAGAGGATTCATAAATTTGTTGTTTCCATTTATTGAAAATAGGTTATCAAAAGTGGCACCAATGGGGTCTCAATAGTATCATGAAATTGACAATAGAGTGAATAAAATAACAATGCTGAGCGTGTAATAATTAGCACGCGCAAATGATTTTGAGCGTGCGATCGCACTGTTAAGAAAATATGTACATATGCCCCACAGATCAAATAAAGAAACTAAGTAAAGATTTGTAAGGTGCAACAAAGATAACATTAAGCAAACGAATTCGTTCAAGCAAGGAAAATACTGTAGTTGAAACGATAAGCGTAAGAGTAATTCATCAAACTAAACGCTGTTCCTGAAAATCGGAATTCAGTGATGATTGTGATCAACAGGCTAGGGTGTTAACTATGAAGATAAGCTAAAGGCCATTACCTTTCCAAATGATGAAATCGTTATTCGAAGTCAGCAGAAAACGTTAAAGAGCAACTATTTGTGATTGCGATCATTCGCACGCACAAGTTGATTTGCACGTGTATGGGCACGTGCGCGTGCTATTGCACTCACTAAATTACAAGGCCTGTGCCTTGGAGGTTATCTGATATTGTGGAATAGGCTTTCATCGGAGGAAAGCCCATCCAAGCCCATTCCATTCATTATATTAGATAACTTCTAAGACATATCATGTTATTTTATAGTTTCTGCTACACCCATCATGAAATTACAAGGAAAACCACGCCCAATATAAATAATATAGGTAGATGGATATATTAAAATGCCTTTTTTGGGGCCTGTACTTAATGCTTTAGACCTTCAAACAGCAATACACATTGATGGAGATGACTCAAAATATACGTCATCTTTGTACTAGGAGACTGGTTTGGCATTATTCTTGAGTGGGTGAGGCGTGCAGAAATACAATGAAGCTCAATAATTTCTTCGACTACATGATACTTAAAGCTCTTTCTTGGCCTTATTCTTACAAAGCAATGAAGAAAAACAAATTTGTGGCGATCTAAGGCGTATCCTCTAATTATTGTTTTTCTTTCATTGAGGTCATTAATCGTGCTTTGAATCGTAATGGTATAATCTCTTTTTTCTTCTGCTGTTGTCCTACCGAATAGGCTATTGCTAATTTACCTCGATTTCATTGTATTTTGACTTGTTAGCTGCAGCAGGTGTCTATTTCAATTTTATAACATTTGCTGACAGCTGTTTTTGAAGACTCAAAGGCTGTGAATTGTCCTAGTTCAAGCATAAAAATTGTTGATTTGTTTCCACCGAAATCTTGGAAATTTATTTGAAACCTAAATAGTATTCATGGCACTAGGAAATTAAATATAATAATAGGGAATGCATGGCTTTTTCAATTTAATATTTCTTTTCATACGGCAAAGATTTTTCTACCCGGCGTAGTGATTAATATTCCTTTTGGAAAAAACCCAGGCGGTATGTAAGCTGCAGTCTTATGTTCAATATTGTTTGTTTTTCGTGGATTGAAACGCTGTATTAAAATCGCAAATTGAATATCCTTTGAAATGCAAGTTGAATGTTAAAGTACCTATCTGAAAAACGTTTTAGGCTATATAGTGTTAAAGCCTCCTTTTCCTTACGATGGTAAGCTCTTGTTTACTAACAATATGACATGGTAGCCAGCTGGGGTTTGTGGAAAGCAGCGATCAAGCATTTAACTCAGTGAAAAAGCTTCCCCTGAAGAAGCTTCGCCTGTATCTATAAGGTGCAAAACTATGCACAGTGTCATTTAAGGATTAGCCTTACAGGAATCTGCAGTTGGTAAACATTTAACGAGTTAATTGTGTTAGGCCTTGCAGCATTTGTCTAACTATTTAAATTTTATTATTTAGTAGTAAAAATAAGTAAAAAATCGAATTTTCATGAAGTTGGGAAAGTGAACTTACCTATTTGATTCGATAATTAAAAGGAGAAAATAGGTACCTCTATTCGACAACTTTCCTCAACCCACAGAGGTTAATTGCGCTAACAGAGCACCTTAGAAATCTTGGATAGCAAAAAAGAGATCAAGAAATATGGAAAAAATCTTTCACCTTCTTGGTCTATGCATGTTTTTTTGTAGATCAGCTAAGTCCTTGGATAACTGGCAGTGAAAGTGTATCATACCGACTATTTGTGACAATTTTAGGTACGGATTAATTTCACTGAAGTTTAGAGGAAGCATGCTATGAAACACTCCCTGATATGATAAAATCTGCTATAAGCGACAGAATTAAAAAAAAAAATTATAGATTGTACAGGATTCACCTCGAGTTTCATTTCTTTTTCATTTCTTTAATATTTGTCCACTAATATCTATCAGCATACACAGACAAAAGTCAAAATAGATAAATATGCTACAATACAACTGAAATGAAAGAAATCAGTCTATTTAATTGGTCAGGGAAGTGCAGGCAGAAAACGCTTTGCCCGAAGGCAGCAATAAATTCATCGGACACGGCCTATCCCTTGCATTTAATTTAATGATTCTATTTCGGTGCATGACAAATGTGTGAATTGAATCAGAGCCTCAATATCACAGAGTCGACTTCAGTATGTAATGAAACCATTTAAATGCCAGGTTGTCGTATGGCAACTATTTACGGGGCGTCGAAACAGGGGGCCGGGAGAACCCTCACTTTTGTCATAGGATACCATGTTTCACTATTTTTACCTGAGCTTATCCCCGACCTTAGTGACCAGCGATTTTGAAAGTCGTTTCGATGACCTGAGTCTTGTTTGAACTTGGTCCCGTTCCTATAGAACAGGGCTTCCCAACGGGGTCCACAGCGCGATTTCAGGGGGTCCACATAAAAATGCTATGAGTGCACATATGAGTGCATCTTATAAAACTTGATGCACTTTTCGTAAGTTGCTGGATGAAATAAATAAACGATGGCTAGTGTGGACTGTAACACATCCTAGTCGTACTCACAATACTGAGTAACACTAAGATTAAGTAACTTTCTATTAAGACTGCAAGTAGTATAATTAGCCATTTCTAATTTAAAATCCTGGCTAGGTCAGCGCCCTGGGGGTCCATGCCACTTTGAAAAAAAAATAGGGGTCCACGGCGAAAAAAGGTTGGGAAGCCCTGCTATAGAACAACAAATGTTGTGATCACAACCACAACCACTAAACCACTACGGATCGCATCATGCAAGCGAGGCTTGACCTCAAAAACATGAAAATGGCGGAATCTCAGTAAAAAATCTGATGTCGAGTAGTAAAAACCACAATAAGATGGATCAGTTGAGATCGACAGCACAGGCATCGAAAAGAGATTTTCGGAGAAGAAGAGTAAATGATGAAGCTGGGTATGTAGCTGTTATTAACAGTAATTTGGCTATTGTTGTAACTGTTAGTAAATGTAATTTAGGCTAGTTAAATTACTTTGCCTAGTTAATAGTATACTATAGATGCTAGTATCTATCTATCTATGCAACACTGTACAAAAACCTACTATGGTTATTTCGTACAATTAAAGAAACTTAAATAATATGATTTGTTGATACCTTTTTTGCAAATTAGTAATAAAAGGATAGCTTTTTATAAATTGGTAATTATGCTGTATTTATTTTCCATCAGCCATCATTTATAAGACTTGAACAACATAATTTGGTCTAAGACCTTAACATACAAAAATTGTTTTTGTGTGATATATTTTTCGGCTTTATAAGCTTATAGGCAAGGGCGTAGCCCAGATTGTAACCTTTGATTAATGCGCGGGGGATTTGTTTCATGGCCTAGAAATTGCGCAGCTGCAAGTAGCTTTGATACAAATTTTGTGCGGCTGAGAGCACTATGTGTGCAGCTGAGAGTAAAGAGTAACATATAGAACTGTCTTTCTAGAAGAACTTTGCACGGCTAAAACTATCATTTTACAAGAATGATTGTGTAGCTGCAATAATGGATGACAGCTGGTGTACATAAAGGAGAAATCCCCCATGCAAGGCAAAAATTCTAGTCTGGTGCATAGCTAGCAGAAGGTGTGAGGGGATGTCACCTCCCCTACCATTGGTGATCTTGTCTGTGTCTTTTGGCTTGAATAACTTTTGTTGGTATATGACTGCATGCTTTGCTATGACATAGTCAGAATAGTGTTAAAACTGCCCTTTCGTATGGTTAATGCACCCCACAAAAGAAGGAGCTCTTGCTAAGAAAACACTTCTGTCAGTAAATTAAAACCTCTGTTAGCAGTGGTGGTCTGGCTGGGGGCTGTGAACAGTGTATATAAGGGGAAATCCAGTTAGGTGTCAAGCCATTTCAAGAGTAGATGGAGAGGCAGCTGTATTACAATTTTATAGTTATATTTCATTGTGTGTTTAGGTATATTTCAACATCACATGTACTTTTCCCTACCACTAGCAAGTGTACTCAAGGGCACTAAGCTGCAATGCCCGGTAAATTCACTAGGTCAGATGCTTGTTGAAGGACAGCTCTTGGTCCAGCACTCTATCTTGTATCTGACAAAATAAACATAACAGACTTTCTTTTATTGCTGTCCATTATTGTAAAAAACAGGGAAATCTCTATGAATGCACAAAAAATTCTCTTCACCTTCTGAATGAGGTATTGATTTCCATGCATTATTCCAAAACTGGGCAATGAGGCTACTGATAAATATAAAAGAGGTATTTTTGGTGAATATGCTAATGATGAAGAAGCATTAGGTCACATTGAAACAGACTTTGATAGCTGACTACCCCATTCAAAGGAAGATTCCGATGAGAACATGTATTCCTTCTCTGACTAGAGGTCAATTATGAACATATTACTTATCCTATTTTCCAAAAGGACTTTTTCTGATATTCTAGAGGGCGTGACCTCAACAAATTTTTTGCTCACTTCCCTCGCCTTTTCAGAGTCTTCCTTCTCTTCTGTCAATACTCCCCTTAAAGTTACAGCTTGTACAAATTACAGTTTTGCACAAGTTTGGAGGGAAAATAGTTTTTACCCACAGCTAAATTATTCAGGTTCATACATTTTTGTGTTGTTTTGTGACATTCAACAGTAAATTACATTGTTCTAGCCATAGTACCCATAGTGGCTTTTACCAATTAATATTATAGTTCTTGGTAGAGGAGGCACTAACAGGATGTTGGGTATCCCTGCCAGGAATGGTCAGACTGCCACTGTCTGTTGGTAAATTTACAGCTATAGATGTTTCTATTGGTAAATTATAGTTTTACACCCCCCCCCAAGAAAGAGAGATCACACTATGCCACTACTTGTATGAAGCAGAATGTTTAACTAAAGAACTGAATTGAAAATGTTGTTGTTTTAAAAAGCACATTTGTTGCAAATTAAATGTCACTTCCTTTTATTTCTCACCTTTGTGATGCTCTTATTTTATCAAGAGTGAAAATAGAAAGACTCAAAGATATACTGCAGATACTGAAAGATAATGAGAGAAAAAGTAAGTTACGAAACCAGCACTTGCTTCAAGACTTTGAGAAAGTTGGTGAATATTCTGATGATCTGGATTCCAAGGCAAAAAAGTTAAAGAGAGTGAAGGTTGTTTATTCTGCTTAACATAGTAGTTGGTGTTGTGATGCCTAGGAACTACTTTCAATGATGATAGCTTGTAGAAATGATTTATATATGGTGCTTTCAGTATTGCACTATGAATCTACTGTGTAGTCAGAAGGCTGATTTTCCTTGAAGGTTTAAATTTTTTCCCTATTGGAAATGGAAAAAACCACTGACAAAGCCCTATATTAATAAATGAAAGCATAATTAAATAACTGCAATATATTCAATAGTGACAGTTAAAAAAGCTTCTGTATTATCATTCTATTGAAACATGATGTGCAGTTGTTTCTCTTTGACTTGCAAAATGACATAGTACGTCCTGCATTTTCAGTTACTGATAATTTTCTATTGTTCTTCAATTTTGCTCTCATATTCAGCTGTGTTTGTCGTTACTTTGTTACCCAATTGGCTTGATGAGGTTCTTAGGACCTGTTATCCATGGAGCTTTCCCTTGCCACAATCTATGTTGATATATACTTATATTAGATAATGTTAAAAACATGATATAGGGTAAAGGAATTCCATTCTAGTGTAGTTTCTGCTAGGGTTGCCTTAATGTTGCAATAGTTTCATCAGTCTACCATTTTTTGAAAACAAATGTTTGCTGAAGTTTTTATTGGTCACTTTGTTGTTTAGCATAATTTTGTTTGACATTGTTTGATTTAGCGTAATGGAAATGAAAACAAATTTTGCTATGGAATGTTGTGTGAAATGTTTTCAACCAATGTTGGACAAAGTGTTATGAGTATGTGGTTAAATAGAAAGATAATTTTGCTTAACATTTTTGGACTGTTAGTGAAATCTTTGATCAGTTCAACCAGGATTTAAAGATGAAAGTGTTCTTGATATTTTAGCAAGATTATGAAAATTACATTAAACTGGCTTACCCTCATTGGAAAGAAAATGTTGAAATCAGTGAAATTACCAGGGCAAAAGTTCCATTTAAGGTATTACCTTAGCCTTACTTTGTGTGATAGTGGTATCTTAAATTTTTAAATTGTACTCATTGTGCCCATACCTCTGATGCACCTATTTGATTTAAAATTTATTTGCTAATCATTTTCTAGTTTAAGATTAGTTTTGTTGGTGTTGTAGCCAATAAAATGTATCTTCTATTTCTTTAAGGAGTTGGAGTTCAAAAAAGACAGGGGTATGTCTAGCAGGCAAATAAGCCTGAAGAATTCTCTTCAAAAACAAAGGGTGAAGGATGCCATTTTGTCACCAATAAGTTCAAAAATTTCTGAAGGTGATTTGCAATTAGGCCACATGCAATATGAGAAACCAAATCAGTATTTGGCGCCTGATGGATTTAGCAGACCTAGTAATCAGATGAATGATGAATTTTTGCATTCAGATCAGCCTTTGCTAGGCAGAATAGAAGCACTAAATTCTGTACATGTGCTTCATCATGATGAACAAAACTCATTTAGGAGTGATATAGATGGAAATGGAAACCTTTGTAATTCCCAGGCACCAATGTTTGATCCAAGTGGTAGACTACATAGTACAGGATACAGTCATATTCTACAACCACCAAAGCTAAGTCATCTGCATGATCAAAGAATAGAAGCAGGTGCTGACATTTCATCTTTCAAAATTCTACCTCAAGCATTAGCACTAAGCCCAAATGGGCAATTGGTCCTACTACCTATGACCTTTTCACCACAAATAAGTCTCTCCAAGGATTTTAGGAATGGGATAGAAGAATTTGACATGAACTCCAAAACAAGAGACTTGGATTGTAATAGAAGAGATCAAAAAACTTTTGTGGATGTTACAGGAAAGCATCTTCAAAGAGACATGGATAGGTATAGTAAATGTCCTGAGAATACTTTCACTCAGGTGCCGGATGGTTTAGCAGAAACTATATCAAGGTTAGAGTCAGAGGGACTCCCTGCAAGTTCTAAAATAGAAGAAAAAATATTATGTTGTAATGAAGTTCAAGAGTTAAGTGAGCAGCCAGTTGGGACCTTTAATGAATGCAAAGTAGATTTAACAGAGGTCGGTAGAGGTGAAGATGTGGCAGGAAATATGGGTATAATATCCCAGGAATACCAATCAAGTAGTAAACTACCTATTAACAAAAAGGAAGTTTTTCCTGATGATATTACATTCCATAGAAATGTTAAAAGCAGAAATAATTTATTGTTGAAGTCAGAGAGTGATTCTTTGAATGCAGATCAAGACAATAGTGGGATATATGGCCAAGTTTCCACTGCTGAGGAAGTTAATAGTAAAGGAGGTGTTAACAACAGTGTACCAGTAGAGACTTCTTACGGTAAATTGGATTCAAAGGGAGAAGAATCATATTCTGCCTCTTTTACCTTGAAAGATAGCCAAAAAGAAAATGCCAAAGAGGATATAAGATTGGCTGATAATGTTACAAATGATTTTCAATTGGATTGTGAAAGGGGGAATGATTCAAATGATCTAGATGATGAGATAAGGAATTTGAATCAAATGAATAGTAAACTTAGAAATGGAGAAACCTTGGCACAGGCAGATTTTGACACAAAAGGAAATGAATCGACATATATGCCAGAAAGCCAGTTTCCTTGTGATGGTAGTTTCAGAGTTCAAGACTCTGGAGAAGTCAAGCCAAATATTGAAGATACAAATCTCAGTAGCAATAGTTTGCAATGTATAGACAGTAACAGGGCTGCTAGATTGGTTAGTAATGGAGAAATTTCAAAAGTTGAAGAATATCATAGTGGTGATAATGAAAAGGGTGCAAGTAATAACAAAGAACAGCATTATGAAAAATCAATAGAAACAAAAGTTGCCAAAATTGGAGTCAGTCAGAAGAAAGAAAGAGCAGTGGACATTCCAGAAATTTCATATTTGTTTGAGGAAATTGAGAATCGCATGGAGGTTATGAGCCGAAATAACTTTTACTGTACACCAGTTGATGAAACTCCAGACGATACTCTGAAGAAAATTGAAAAGTAGGTTATTATGATTTTTAATTTCACTACTGTTTTTCCTCTTACTGGGACTTGAGAGGCATCATTCTGAGAGCTTTGTTTTTGGCTCAAACATTTGAGGCTGAATGCCCTGTGGGCATCAAGCCTGATTAATGTTCATCATCAATATCCTACTGCATGTATCAAACCTGATTCTTTTTGGTCACTAATGACCTTCTGTAGGAAGTGTCATCTTTTAGATTTTTGGGCAAAATAAGGTGATATTGAGATCAGGGCTTGAAATAAGAGGTGCTCAATAGAGAGCAAGTGCCTCCACACTGTTCTCACAAGCCCTACATAATTGATTACTCAATCTCCCAGGGCAAATGGAACATGCTGAAAGCAAATATGTGGAATTTAGACAAACATTTTTCCTGGATTTCCTGCATGATCAACCATTTACCTTGCATTGCTTTATTTTAGGGCCTGATTAAGATCAAATTTAGAGAGGCTATTCATATTGAGAGCTCCAATGAAAAGAACTGCATGATAATGCTAGAGTTTCTCCTTCATGTGTCCTGACTAATAAGCTATGTCCTCTAATGAACTTCTTCATAAATGTTCAATTTAGCTGCTGATCTCTAATTTAGATTTTTCGTGACAGATATCTGAATGCAAAAGTAAATAGAGACTATGAAAAAGCACTCAGAATTGTTTGTAAAAATAGTCAAACTAGATATTTCAGTATCTGTTCACCAACACAATCTGCAATACTGGATGATTAAAGTGTACATCACTAAAAATAGCCTGTATCCTAGCTTAACGAGTGAGATTTTTGAAGCAAGAGAGGTACAATATAACTTGTGAAACAGGAATACTCTTGTCATTCTAAAAGTCAAGGCAACTTATTATAGCATCAGGGCCTTGGCTACGGGGGGGGGCTTTGGGATGTGACACCTCCCACCAAGTTTCATTCACCTATTACTCGGCAGACTTGTATTGTATTCGGTCAAACGTACTCAGTCAGACTCTTTGCAAATTCCACAAATTGGATATGTAATCGGCACGAATGACACAGTGCTGCGCGAGGCGATTGTTCTTATTAACACTTTTGAATGAAAGTAACAGAGCTACTCGGCGCCGAGTAAGTTAGCTACAGAGTTTCTCACGGCTGGCCGAGCTACTTGGCTTACTCGCGTTTATCTAAGGCAGGCGAGCAACTCAGCCTGCCGATACCTCGTTCAGGCTTCCGAGATTCCAACCAAAATAAGGTAGCGGAAAACTCGGCAAGCTTGGTTCCCAGGCTCCAAGTAAACCGACTTTTGGGCTACGTTTCCTCGGGTCCCCAAATGTTTGAACGAGTAAGTATATTTCAACTACAGTGATGGTTCCAGAAGCCGACCAAACAGTGGCATGCAGCCAGTAGCAGTGGCGACCTGGAAGGGGGGAGGGGGTGCAGTGGCCTTCCAGTGAGGCACTGTGAAGAGTGCCAGAGAAGAGAAAGGGGCACTGAAGCCCTTGGTCCTGTAATCGATCTTGTTTTCAGCAAAACATATCGAACAAACTTTCTTTCACTTCGGTTTGTTGTTGTATATAACAGTAAAATCTCTATGAATGCACAAGCAAATTTCTCCAGCATTTGGATATGGAATTCACTTTCGTGCATAAATTCCAAATCCTGGCAAGGATATTACTGATGACCACAAAATCATTATTTTAGGTCAATATCCTAATGATGAAGAAGCATAGATCAAATTGAAATACCAAATTCATAACAGATCCCGATAAGAACATGTAACCCTTCTCTGACTAGAGATGAACAAAGTGTTTGTTCCAATACAATTTTACGCGCGTTTAAAGGAACCTTCGTTTTTACCCACAACTAATTTATTGAAGGTACTTACATTTTTGTTGTAGGTTTATTGCCCAATAGTTTGAGCTTTACAGCAGCTTACTTAAGAATAGTAATGAATTTGGGTAGAAAATTCTACTAGCGCTCATTCTCGACGTCGATTTGGAAAAGGGCGTTTTCCTATAATTGTTTCTTTTCTTTGAAATAAGCGCCGCCCTTGAACAAGCACCGCATTTTGAAGTATGAGAAAAATTAAGCGGCGTTTATTCCATTAATTACGGTATTGGCATTTAAAAAACCGTAAGATTCTGTACAATGAATTGCAATTGTAGATTTTGTTAAGACTTTTATCTCCGGGTTAGGTTTTATCTAAATTTTTACTATTATTGGGACTTTTTAAGTAGTATACATTTATTGTTATAAATTTGTTGGTTTAATTAGTATACATATAAGTTGTATACAAAAGCTCTGTACAAAATATGATATATAGGATCTATAGCACTGCTCTGACAATTCTAAATTCCAGCCCACCTGATGATTGCAACCAGCGTGAAACTCTGAGTCAAGTCATCTCGTTTGACTCAAACAACACTCTTATTTTGTTTTTTAATGTTTTAACTCTGAATTAAATTTTCTTTTAGATAGTTGGCCTTGATTAGTGGCATATATTTGTTATATGGAGCCTCCTGCAATAACTTCAAGCAATTTATTTATAATTGTTATTGTTTTGTGTATCATTATTTGTTATATTGTTATGGTTACCAAACCTGATCGATTATGGTCACCAATCACCTGTAGTGCTACTGTTAAGCTACAAATGCTCTCTTTTTTTGTTGATGAAAAATTCGTATACCAATTAAAACGTGTTCCCATACATCATAGTCAAATAGAAGGCAGCAGGTGGAAGGTCTAGAGCCCAAACTCTAAATTGTACAGTAGAAATTACACAGTAGAATAAATGAGCTCTGATTGCAATTTACAGTAAACGATTTTTTTGCTATGTGAATACATGTATGGGAATTTATTAGAAGCATGTTAAGGATAAATAATTGGCACTCTTATAGGGCTCTGTTATTGCAAGGAAGCCTCGATGAGTTTGCAACAGCAGATCTTTGCACTTTTTCGCGACTGTCAGTTACTGATTTTGTGGGAAGAAACAGTAAAGCTGGATGCATTGTGCAGATTGATAAGGACTTATCAAAAATTTATACGCTTGATGCATTCAGGTAGGTATTTTTTGCCTTGTATGTATTGAAATTCTTTTCATGCCCTTCATAACATTTTGAAACTAGTATTTTTGTGCAAGTTCGATTGATTCACGTAACTACTCTTGTTATCTTTGATCGTCTTAACTTTTTTAATCATTGTAGAACCGTAGTGATGTCTATATTGCATTAGAATTTACTATCCTTTGCGCCTCCTCAGCTATCCATTCTTCCGCTGCGATTCTAAAATATTTATTTTCGCATTCTTCTATCAACAGGGAAGTGCTTTTAAGTGATTTTGAAGAATTGTGGGAGTATGTTTTCAATCACATGGAACTTCTTACAAGTAGCCACATCTTTGAAAACCCATCTGTTTGTGAGTTATTTTCTAACATTTTGTGCCCGGGAGATTCTAACATAGCATTCGAGGTAATTTCATTTTTCAGAACTTTTTTTGTTGATTTGCCATACTACAAGGGACTTAGAAGAGTCGGTACATTTATTAATCTATTATGACGTAAGCCGGCATACGTTATAATAATAATAATCTATTTATTTTACGTTTGTGTTTTTCCTAGCTCTACATTTCAAAAGTGCAAGCTAATTCAGACCAATTATTTACAATTAAAAGACAAAACGAAAACTACTATAAGTTACAAAGTATAAAACTAAGAAGCATTATCTACGTATTTTAAAGTTACTTTCCTCTCCACTCCAATTTCCCATGTTCTTTTTAAAAATAGCTGCTGATGACACTCTTTTTTCATTAAATCAGGTAAGCTGTTCCACAATAGGCTACCTCGAAATTTTATAGAATCAATGCCAAACGTAAGGAGAGTAGAGCCAAATAAGGAAGAAGGGGCACCAAGTGACCAACTAGCGTGGCCAACTGTTGTGAAAAGGAAATAAGAAAGCATGAGGGTCGTGGAGTATAGCCTCTTGGAAAAAACTCTGGTCCATACCCATTACCTCTTGAGGAAATACAGTATTTAAATATAACTCTTTTATCCTTATCATTTCAAAATCACCCAGCAAAAGTGAAAGGGTTGAGCCCCTCCAAGAGTAGAAGTAGAACAGTAGCAGAGCCCCCGAGCTCTCTTTTTTACAGCCCAAATTGTATTAAGTACTCATCTGGTTGTTTTTAGCTAAGCGAAAGTTTAAGTTGAATTTTTAAAGGATTATTCCATTAAAATTGAAATTTTAATCATCGAACCAGACATACGCAGGCCTAAATGAAAAATCATGTTGCTTCTTGTACGCTTTCTACTCATAAATAGGTTTCACAAGCAGTTCTGCGGATACTGGATGGAGTGGATGATAGCATCAGATATGAAGATGATCAAGAGTATTCATCCATAGAATCGAACAGCGATAGAGAAATGGCGAATAGCCAACCCTACGTTGAGGCAGGTCATGGGATTCTATCAACCAATATACAAGGTAAAATAGCTTTTACTAAAGATTACCTTTTTCTCTTGATTTTTCTCTATGCAAAAATCTACTCATTTAGCCACCGTGTTTAGCGCTGTGTAATATACATTTTTCATGTATAGTGTTTTTGATTTTGTTCTAAGACATCTAGTGGATTTTGAAGCTGTATATCGTTGTATTGTTGTTTTGCCAGTTTCTCTACTTTTATATAGTTCGTGCATGCCCACTTTATTGCTTTTATACAATGTGAGCGCCACCATTCCTTGCTGTCAAGGGATCGTGCCTGTTCTTCTTCTCATTGTAGATCTATCTGCATCTTCAATATCAAAACACTCACGCTCTGATAAAGCTTCAAATACGATTGTTGTACTTTGATCGTGCTCTATGTTAATATGAAATTCTGCGCGCTTGTTTTATTGCCTTGCTGTTGCAAGGGGACAAACTTTTGTGAAGGCAAGACTCTAAGTTGGAAAGTCGAGTAAATTGTATTGTGGAATGTCTAACCGTTTGGCCACAACGCAATACACCGCTAGATTTTTGCAATACAAATGTATAGCAGAAGTTGAGAGAAAAATCTAGTCGTTAGGCCGAGGCTTATTATGTTACATGGAATAGAAAATGTGCGTGTTACTACTTTCGCAATGACATCAAACAATGTTTCAAATCGAGGTGAGATATCGGAAAGGAGAAGGCGATCTTCCAAACTTTTTTTCATGTCCACCTATTACGAGTAAACTACAACATAGCTTCTTCTAGTCATTTTTGGATTTTTTTGGCATCCACATGCTGTCAATGGAGGCATTCAGGTCTTCACTACCCGAAGGAAAGGTTGTTCATTGTTTGAAGGACTTGGAAGCATTCACTGTAAGAGAGGTAGAGTACTTTGAAGCTATGTAATGAGGGAACATCTGGTTTAAAGGCCGGTTTTGTTTTGCGAGCAATTGCCATATTCTGTCGAAAAAACTTTACTGGTAGAAGTTCTGACAGCCCCGATGATTCGCTTCTGTATTGTTGCTAAAAGGAGTGGACATACAATGCAGTTAATGAACAATGTAAATGTCTCCCGTGGAAAGAAGATCTGCGAGGAACGCCGAATTTCAGCTTCTTACTGCTATACGATTAGCTTGTCAGCAGAACCCTAAAGTTTAAGAATATTTTCCTTAAGAGTAGTGCCTACAAAAATTTGAAAGGCTTTCAATTGTTTATGAAGTTTTTATCAGAAAGATTCATGTGGCCAAAGGTGAAAAGTGCGCATTCTCTGCTGCTTGTATCGAAGCCTCAATGAAAAAACGCCTTCACAAGGTACTAGTGAAATTGTGTAGTAGGTCTGGTGATGTACGTTCTTCTGCATTTACTTGTCCTGCATGAATTGGGATCAATGGTCTTGGGAATTGTAACCATGTCAGTGTTATTCTGTTTGCTCTGGAAGATTTTAACCAGAGTGGTTTACAAGACTTTCCATCTCTTGTATCTTGTACATCAAGGCTGTCGTCATGGACTGTTCCAAATAGAACTTTCAGTCCATGTCCTATTTATGAAGTAATTATTCAGAAAGTTAGATTTGGGAAGGATAGTTATAGCAGCACTTATTCAAAGTATAAGTACTTTGACCCTCGTGCACCATATCATAGAACTGTTGATAAGGAAAGATTGAAAAATTCTAAGTCAAAATTGGCAGATGCTATTCCAAACTCTGGAATATTTTGCCTCCATAAAAGAACATGCTTAGTTGTTGATCATGATCTATGTATGTGGTGATGATCATAAGCTATCTATGTTATGATTGCAAATAATACAGAACAATGTCTCTCTTGAACATTCTCCAAAGGCCCCTTCAGCACCTAGAAAGCTTGGGGGGTCCTTAGGAGCCGTCGTAACCCCATCCTACCTCAATTGCGCCACTGCAGTGCCGTCTATGCCGACCTCATGCCACCTGGCCACTATCTTTTTATGGGCCTTTGGACGAAACAAAGTAACAAGCACTTTGTTTATCTTTCAATAAGCGCTCTTTGCATATTTGGTGCGTCTTTGGATTCCCTTTTCAATTGTTGAGTGATTTATATTTGGCAGAAATTTCCAACAAAATACCTTTAAGAAAGCATAAAGCATTGTCATATCATGCTCCTAGTACATTTCATGCAATCGCAATAAACAATGGACTGGTCCTTAACTATTACAATTTATTACTTCATGCTACTTTTTCTGTACTTTATTTCGTTATATTTATATAATATGTTTTCTTATTGTATTTAGCTCCAGATTTTTCTCCTTTGTAAGAGTTATAATTAGATAAAATGATGTTTCAAAAAAACATGATGCATTTGTAGACTTCATTTTTATGTTACTTGTATATTTATTGTTGATTCACTTTTTGGTTTTTGTCATAATATATTTGACACGTTTCATTTAATTTCTTAGATGAAGTGTTAGAAAATACACAAGCTATTTCTTCTGCAAGATCCTTCCATGAACATGCTATACCAAATGACGAAAGAACAAAAGAGTCATCTCGAGCTGCAAATACAGATGTTTTGCGAAATGATATATCTCCCGAGAAGAACAAATTATTAAAAGAAAAAATGGACGATTTGGCTGATTTATCTGTGAATCAAAGTGGCCTTTTGAATGACGCAGGCAATGATGGAGGCGCTGATTACAATAGCGATGATGATGATGATGATGATGATGATGATGATGACGATGACGATGATGAATCGACATTCGATTCAGAAAAGCTAGTCCCACATGGGAAGATGTGAGTAAAATTTCCATGAAATTATGTAATGCAAAATGTCAGCTCATTTTGTTTGGTACGAGCAAATACAATGACACATGAAAACTAGAGGGCATTAGATAAATGAAGGCAGTAAAAGCACGCCATATTGCATGAGTTTTGATCAAAAGCGAAGCTTTGACAAACATTTGCAGGCATTCTAGATTAATCTAATAATGATAAGTATTCATTTACCTGATAGTTATCAATCCATTAACTTTTTTACTCAACCTCGTATCTCATTTTCGTGGGAATCGCACATTTTAAGCTATTGATTTGGGCATTATTCATGACTAGATTTGACCGATGCCAGTTGGTTCGCATGTTTCATGGTGGAAATTTGAATGGTACATGTTTTTTAATAAAAAAACCATCATTTTGCCTGAGCCTCAATTTTCTTAACTTTTCTCGAAATGGAGCCTGAAATTTTCTTAAAATTTGCTTAACTTTTACTGAAATATAGGGGATAAAATGGGTTACCCTTTTTATGTTAATCTTGTATACTCGAATTTGAATTCCATTTTTAACATTTTAAATGCAATAATGGCGTAATATTGATGTTTGGCAACCAAAAATATACAAATATGGAAATTGAGCCGTATAATTTTCTTCAGATTGTCTTAAGATTTTGGCCATTTCATCCTCATTATCTTATAAACTTTGCCTCATAAAAAAAACTTGCATTATAGATCGAGTATTTCACATAGCTTTTCAAAGGCAACACGTAAATCTTTGAAAATTTACTCATATCACCTCTTTCTTTAGCTATTTGACAGAAATATGTATTTGCTTGTGGTAGATATATATAAAGCGAGAAACCCTTATAAGTTCCCGAGGTACCACCTTCGAATTGAAAGTTGAGTCCCTCTTGAGATTCTTGAAATAGACCATATAGTGCGCTAAATGTTAAGCTTGCAGTCTCAGATTGTGCAGTAATTTTTCCCCAGCCTATAGTTTTTGTCCCAGGACTTTGCGGTTTCTATTCCCTTGTTGATTATGATTTTTGTGCAATGTATAAGTATCCAGCCCTAATTAGCCATCGTAAAGCTGTTCTTTTTGTTCAACTATAAATAAATAATTAATAATCGCGAGATATGGATTATTGGTCCATATCGAAGATTACAAATTCTGACTTCAACCATCAGTAGACAGATCTCTTGATTCTGGGATGCATATGTAGTGGAACATGTGAAGTAGCTGTCTTCAGATCATCAGAGCTTTCAATTATATTTAGAGTAAGCGACTGGTCATAAGTGATAGGCGTCTGTGCCCTAAGGAGGGCCACCCATATTTACTGTGTTGCATCACTTTAAATCAAAGTAGACGGCAATTTAGGCAGTAGTAGACGGCCATAACTCGCCGGTAGCCACCTTCTATTGAATGTTTTGGTTTATGTGAACGATATGTTCACCATGTTTGTAGCATATTTGTGTCGGAAGTATCTCTTCCATTCATATACTCCGAAATTTTTTCTTTGTTAAAATAGTTCCCACCATTGATGCGAACTGGAAAGTTTGAATTGGAGGCGCGTAATATGTGCTGACCGCATCTTTGCATCTTGATAGATATTTCTTGTTTTAGTAAGACTTCAAATTCGCCAAGCAACGTTAAGACTAATGATGCAAGCAATGGCGAAAGCAATGACGAAAGCATTGACGAAAGCAATGTTGAAGAAGAAATTGTCTCTGAAATGAGTTCAAAGCAAGTATCAAAAGATTTGTCCAAGAAAGATAACGTTGAAATATACAATGATACAGACAATGAGTCTGGTGATGATTTGGAAGATATGTTAAGTGCTAGTCTTGTTCTTGATAGTGCTAGAGAGAAGAAGGATGGCATCGGGCACAAAAAGCCATTGCCATTGTTTGAGTAAGTGGTGTATGTGATTTTTGCTTTTTAAAGTTAATATCTAGTAGGTTTAGCAGGGTAAATGTCATGAATTAGTGGGATTTTGTTGATTTGATATGATTTGATTTGATTTTATTTCTTCTGATGTGCCAACTATGACTTGGTATTGAGCAATGTTTAATTCATTGGTTTACTGGGTACCAATTGATGCTTTTTGTGATATGGATGAGTTGATTTTTTTCGTTGCCAGATCAGATCATGATTCATTTGACAAGGACGAAGTTAGAGCAAAACATGAAATCCTTAAAACTCCTCAAAAACAGGATATTTTGTCACCACAACATTCACGAAGTATTTCAAGCAAATTCCGCAAACCAGGTTCTTGATTAATTATTCTTAACGGCTTTCAGATTTTTTTCTGTAGATGATAAAAATTTACACTCTAGTTGAAACTTTCTTGTTTGGTATTAATCATTTTATTTTATTTTCATAGCTATCAGTTTTTTATTGTGGTCTATATCATCTTTTGTTTCAGGCTTTTGGGACAATTCAGACACTGAATCAGAAGCAGATGAAATAAATACTTCTGTTGAGAATAAATTGGCTAATCAGAATGCTAGCGAAGACGAGTTTGACTTTGATTTTTATAAATGAGCTTTTGCATTATTTGAAAGAGTTTTACCAAAGGAACTTGTTGATCATCATTAAGCTGATTGGCGTTGCTGGCTTGACCTCACCTCAAGTATTATGTTGAAAGCGTACTAAGGTCTTTATCAAAACTTCTAGGTTGCCTTTAGAAGTCTCTGAATACTGCAATAGTCGTATTCAAACATTTTGCTAGTCACTCAAATCATAATTTTTCACTATCAATATGGGGAATTGCATCAGAAAAGCATACTTGACCATTGCAGCAACAGAAGCAGCTCTGATGTGAGTTGTGGACAAAATGCATAAATTAATTCACAGCCTGTGTGTCTTGAGCGCAGGCCAAACAATTTGTTAATAGCTGACTGAGCATTTCGATGTTTTTATCGCATCTCTAGTGGTTGATTGAAAATCATTAATGCGTTAATGTATAGCAAGGATTTTTTGTTTTATAGAATTTATGTAAATACATGGGGATGTTCTCATACCTTGTAAATGTAAAAGAAAACATTGAAATTCATTCTTTATTTTTCTTTTCATTCTTTGAAGAGTTGTATACATATAGAACAACAAAGTTTGGAAATTCCATAACCGCTAAACCATATATCTGGATCTACATCTACCTCGTACTGCCTATCTTCTAAGAGAATATTCTGGCACGGTGACACGCCAAAGTGGAAAGCTGGTGAATCATTGAAAAATGAGTTAGATACATGGATAATTATGGAGAGTTGTATACACCTCCAAACTGTTAAAGTATTACATAGTTTCAACTCTGGATGTCTCGGCTAAAAGTGAACAAGCTTTCATTGAATAAATGAATAGATAAATATAACATTCTTTTGACGGTTGTACTTAGAAGTCCATACTTAGAAGAAAAATACATATAAGAAATATACATACAAGAAATAGAAACAAAGATATTAGACGATTAAAACTGGATGCAATAAATTTGTTGTTCCCTGCTCTTGTAAATGTTGCTAATGTGAAAGACAAAATTTCCTGGGAACAACAGGGGGTAATAACCCCCTCCCCCAATTGAAAAATTTTATGATATTTATATTTATATAAGTGGTTAATAAACTATGCATACGCACGAATATGTTTGAAATTTTTTATTGCTTTATTATGTGTGCATAGGGTATCTACGTTCATAAGGTATTTTCTACGTTCTCGGCATGCATATGTATATTACTATAAATTCTCTATTTAGCCCCCTGGAGCTTGTTTAGAAGGGGGCTAATTGGAGAGGGGTGCTAAATAAAGCTCTGGGAAATTTTAGTAGGGAACTAAATATTTGTTGTTTGAAATTAGAGAACAAAAATCAATTTGTTTTGTTTACAGACCATTATCTCACAGCAGTTAAAACAAAATTGAAAAATTTTGTAGCAACTGTTGCTATAGAACGTTTTTATTTGCAGTAGGTTAATGAATCTTTGATTCTTGAGTGGTTGAGAATTATTATTTTCGGAGTGTGATGTAGCTTAGTTACTTTATGAAGCTTAGTTACGCTTGGCAGTATTTAATATTTTCTAGGGGACTTAATAAGTCTCATGGTCCAGCAAGGGGGGCTTATTGAAAGCAGGGCTAAATGAGAAGTTACGGTTCAGGCGGCATTCCATGCAAACTGCACGCCGAATGTACGCCAGGAAATATGTGATGTGCGCTGAAATTACGACTGTACCAACCCAAACCAACAAAAAAAGAAATCGCACTCCATCTAGCTTCACAAGCCAACTAGTCAAGAATTTACACATAGTTGAAGTTTTTCGATTAGTTCCTCAATTTTGTCGCTGTGAAGTAGGACCATGGAGATACGCAGGAGCGTTTCACTGTTACCTAGCAACTATATTTAGAATGCTTACAGTGATCTTGGAGAGAAACAAACAAACATAAGGAGCATGAAACACAAGATAGCATCAACTGGCGTTCACTTATCAGTAGTTCGTTACCATTGCTGTGCACAAATAGGGCCATAGGACTGCATATCAGGATTTTGTAAGATTTACGTTATCACAGTTGTCGACAGCATAGAGCCTTGTGTTTGGTTGACCTGGATATCACACGGAGTAGAACTTTGAAAGAGAATGGGTTGTGGATCTTCAGCTACGCAGAAAGTTTCTCCTTCCATCACCAGTAATAGTCAAGATTTGAGGCCAAAGGAGCAAAAAGCTACGCCAATTGAGTGTATTTCGAAAGCTGATGACAATAAGAAATTCCAACAGACAGAGAGTACCTTTTCTTCATCTGATACTATACCCATCGCAAAGCGTTCAAACTCACATAGCGGGAGCTTGAAATCGTCAACAGAAAGCCCCAAAACTGGAGTAAAAGCTAGGAAACTTATTCGAGATTCAAGAGGATCTGTTAGGCCTGCTAGTGCATCCAGCAATAGTAGCGAATTAGAGAGACAGTTCTCTGGAGACCAACGAAAGAGAGAGAGGACTGAAAAGTTATTTCAAGCGAACTCTTTACCTACCCAAGAGAAGCCACCCCTACCACCAATAGGTTTGTAACATATTTCTTAGCCACATGCATATGGTGTCTAGGTTTTCACCATTTGTAATATTTCTTAACCATATGTATGTCGTGTAGACTTTCATTATTTTTCAAAGAATCCTTTCGTAAAGTCATGGTTGAAAACTGGAGTCATCATAGACCTGACAATTAATACGAAAGCCACAAGTCGATTGGTTGTTTGGAAAAAGGGGGGGATTACTGGGGTCCCCCATTTCTATTGTGGTGATCTTCGCGTTTATTGTTTATCTTGCTATTTCCGTATGTCTTTTGGGAGCTATTCTTAGCCATTTCTTCGAATAATCAATTTGAAAGCATTTCGCTGCTACCACTTCCCGATTTACACACAGGCTTATTTTTGGTGTCTTGGGATGGAAAAACAGGTGAAAATGCAATGATTTGCTGCAAGACATGTATAATCTGTTGATTACTCTGTTGATTTGATTTTCTATGAATATTTTATTTATCTACAGGTGGTAATGTGAACTTAAAACCACTTGCATTTGAAGTTCAATTGGATACGAAACCACCAAAGATGAGACCGCCGCGGAGATTAGAGGTATAATTACTCGACTTGATATTGAGCATTCAGTTGCCCCAAATAGATCAATATATTTTTCAACATAGCCAGGGATCATTAATCTGTGCGAGCCGTGAAGGCCGCTCGCAGGCACAAAATCTCACACATCAAATGCCTGCAGGCACTTTTCATTCAAATCTGTTTATGATCATCTATTACATTCTATTTCTTCTGCATGCACATTTTTCTCAGATCTGCACTCACAGGTACAAAATACTTTTAATGAGGTCTGCACTTAGCTAACTTCATATCATCAGCTATACTTGTAACTGTACAAGGTATAGATATAAATATTTGAATATATATATATATATATATATATATATATA
>WIPJ01000414.1:83401-95450 GCA_018155075.1 Cassiopea andromeda
GGGGGGGATCAAAAGTACTAGACTGGAAAATTTGTTTAGTACCGGTACAAGTTCAAATGTTAAGAATTGTGCTTTGCACCTAAGATGATTTCCCTGAATTTTTTGCGCAGAGCAGATTTCGAAAGTTTTTTGCGAATAATCTTGTTGTTGGGAATGCGCATGCTTGGTATAAACATGTGAACGTGGTTATGTAGTCATACTTAGTTATTTTCATTCACTTTAGACATATATGTCAATTAACCTCTCTATTCCTTCAACCATTTTCTTTCTATTGTATTTAACCATATTTACGCAAAGAGTACTGATTCAAGTTGGGATAAATAAGATGTTGACTATGATTTTATGGTGTTACGAATAAGGGTAAACCACACAGCTATTGTTTCGTGGTTCTCTATATCCTGTTTTTCAAATTTACAATTGATTAGACAAATTAAGTCATTTCTTGTAACGATATAAGTACAAGTTATTATTATTGTATAGTAGTTGTTCAAGAGCGGTCGGTAGAGTAGAGTAAAAATGTGAGTGAATTATTATGAGTGCGCAATTATGGAGCGGTGGTTTTCAATCGGTCTCTGTCTTACTCTCATCTCATCGAACTGGCAAGAGTATCCAGCACACTTGTGTTTGACAATTTGCCTGTTCAAATACACGGCCAGAAAACTACTATAACGATTGTGCGCGTCCAATATTGGAAAGTGCGCAAGCCAGTGTGTGGGCAAGATATTGCGGGCGCACAGCAAAGATTCCGGTCTGGCGTGTGTACTTTTTGAACGGCCACCAATTCTGACACTTTGGCCTCCTTTTCAAAGCGAAGCAATGAACTCACTCCCTTTTTCCAATTGCGCGCCATTTTTGGAAGATACATGTTAACGTTGTAACATGTATAGGCTACTGTCAAATTTTAATGGCATCTAAAGATTTATCAATAACAGATGTTTTTCCAATGCGAAAGCGAAGAGCATTAGGCTTAGCCACAACTAAGCAAAACCAGCACGACTCTGAAAATGCAAGAGGTGAAAAACCAAAGCCTCAGTCATGTTTATTGGAAACGCCAATCACCAAAGCATCATCGTCAAAAAAGAAGCCAAAGAATTCACCAATAGGAAGGAATGATAAGCAGCTACCTGTAAAAACCCCAACAAGACCAAATGTTTCTCCAGCAGCTCTATTAGGTACGTACAATTGTATTGAGCTATCATGACAGGGGCCATTCAAATATTACGTCACGCAAGGAGGTGGGAGGGTTTTTGATTTCTGTGACGAAGTGTGAAAAGGGGTGGGTGGGTTGTTTTTGCAGTTTGATGTCACAGTTTTTAAACAACTCGATATTTAGCACATTTTGCTTCATAATAGAAAATCTGGCCATTTTGAGAAGAAATTTGGCTTCACGTCAGAAAATAATCTGGCAATTCTATTTTGATGCCATTTTGAGGCCAAAAAAGACATAATGAACATATTATGAGAGAGGAAAAATATCATATTAAATTCATAATGTTACGTCACACATTGGGGGTGGGTGGCTAGTTTTGAATTTGTGACAAAGTGTGACAAGGGGAGGTTGGGTCCCTAAGAATTCCAAAATTAGTGTGACGTAATATATGAATGGCCCCATAGCACACGTTTTCTTATAAATCAAATAGAAAATGAAGATTAGAAAATGAGGCTCAAATAGTGAAAATCCTAAGGCAGTCACGAGGCTCAATTTCCAACATGAAGTGTTTTTGTTGGCCAAATATTAAGATTTTGTCATTAATGCATTCAAAATGTTAAAGATGGAATTAAAATTCAAGTAGGCTATAGAAGATTAATAAGGAAAGTGTAGCCCTTTTTAGCCCGTTTATTTCAGTCAAAGTTAAGAAAATTGAAGCTCAGGCAAAATGGTGGTTTTCTTATAGAAAATCAATGAAAGCCACTGTATAAAGTAGGAACTCTGTATTTCTTAATCAGCTAATTTTTCCTACTTATGAGCTGTTTCCTCTTTCTTGGTAAAAGAATTTTTATATTAGCAGATAATGTACTTTCCTTGTGGTGAAAAGCTAGTTCAAGAAAAATAGACACAACATTTTGCCTCAAGGCAAATCATTCTCTATGATTTGTTGTCTGGTGACATGTCTTCAGATTGCAAGGCATGTTTATCAGAGATTTTCTGTAAAGCAATGTTGCACAGGGCAATATAAGGAGCCATTTATCCAGTGTGTATGCACCACAATAACAAAATGTGGCCCCCACCTCTCCCCTTGTATGCACACATGCACCCCCACCTGCATATATGCTTTTGCACATCTTGCCACACATGTCTAATGGAAATTTATTCCAAATGGATTGCATATAACAAATATACTGCAGTGAGCTATTCATTTTTTTGCTAACACATTAGTAGAGGGTAGAAACCCTGCAGGGCATTTAACAGCAAAATTTCCAAGACTTTGAGTGCACACAGTTTTTAAAATAAAATAGGAGAAAAGCTAAAGATATAAAACTACTTTCTGCTTTTACTTTTGGTCATTTTGCCCAAAAATGTTGAAATAACAAAAAATGCTTGGAAGGTGTGTTCCATGGCACAAAATAAAGAATCAAAGTAAAGTGCATTGAAGGAGAGATAAAGTTTCATTCAACTTAAATTATTCTCTACCAATTAATCATGCAATGTATTATTATTGGCAATTAATAGATTTCCTTATATTGCTTTGATGTAGCCTCAATTCCAGAATATTTGAATTTTTGGCTGACAAAATCACAATGTTATTTGTTTAATGACTTTCTTTGTCTTTGCTTTGTGTGCCCAATGAATATTTTAGTCTTGTTTAGTGGTTGTAAAGTTGAATGTTGTCAAAAAGGCCCATTCACTAGTGGGGAAAATCTTTCTCAGTGGTGGAGCAGGAAGAGAATTTTCGGGCCAAAAGCCTCACTATAAGATATATCAAATATATGTTGCTAGAATGTATTAATGTTTCCTGAAGTAGCAACATTTCACCACAGGGGAGCAGTTATTGCAGTTCATGCCCAGAGACACATGTGAAGGCGTGTACTTGTGTACACCCATGCTTGCAATCGCATGTGAGTGTGTCCACACACATGCACAATCCCCTGCATGGATGAAATATTGCCCATATCAACTGTGCAATTGCACATGCCAAATGGGAATTTCATTATTGCAACTGCAACACTAGTGACTGTCAACTTTTGCTTTCATAACTCTGCTTCATCCTGTTTTATCCTAAATGGAACATTTCACATACTTCAGCAACAAGAAACGTATTGCAGGTACAAAAATTTTCAATCTCATGTGCCATTTCAACTAATTAAGAGCAACTACTTATGTTGACAAAGGCCCATTTATGACTTAACGCTTGTGAACCAATGTCTTCAGGGCATGGGCATGTGCAAAATCCCCAACACAGTGCATCATTATTCATTCAGATTACACATGAAGGATAAAAGGTGTAGCAAGGATTTTAGTTAATTGTTGAAAAATGCATGAGTACATGCTACTCCATTTAGGAAAATCAGCAGCATGGCTTGTATCTCCTGCCCATCTTGTATGTTTTTAGTTTTTTAAATCCCACAGACTAAATATTTTGTCTACCTTCAAATCATTTTTTTTTAACTTTTAGGACGACTTCGTAAAACTCCACAAAGGTTAGCTGCTTGGAAAAGCCTATCTGGCTGTGACTCGGGTCCAGAAATCATTTGGGATAATGACTGCCATAGCCCAACAAATGCATTGGATCATGGTATGCAGGTTATATACTTCGAAGTCTTTCAGTTAATGATTGATTGTAGGTTCATGTTTGTCCCTTATTCTGATGCGAATTGCTTAATTGGAAGAGCCCAGACAGAAAATGAATTTCATTAGTATTTGTCTTGCTTTAAAGACTTATATACTCTCAACTGCTAAATAAATGGGGGTCCTAACAAACAAGGGGTTGGAAGAATGTTCTGAAATTTGAGAAATGGCTTTAAATGATTATAAATAATGGAAAGAAGAAAAGCAGGTTGTCGTAAAGCATAGGGCTAAGATATATACAGAAGCACTCTATTTTGCCTTGAATATTGGGCGTGAATAGCACTAACAAAGAAATGGAATGAAATCAGGGAATACACGGGAGTACACTTTTTCAATAGGTTCAAATGCAATGCACATTCAATGATCTTTCTAGGAAGTATAAATGGAAACAGTTCAAAAGTACCAATGCAAGGTCAATTGGCATTTATAATAAAGAAGATAAGCAAAGATTGCAAGGTAGTTTTCTTGTTAGTACTGATTGCATTTATTTTATGTAATTGCAAAATTTTATGGACTAAGCATTGCAAAGTGGCATCATCATCATCATCATCATCGTCATCACTGTCATCATCGTCATAACCGTCATCATCGTCATCGTTTTACGTCCTTCCTTTCCCAATACTATGGGGTTGGATGGGATATGAGCCACCTCCACTGGCTCCTGTCCCTTTCCATCTCTTCATTGATGTGGGGCTCTCCCATATCCTCCTCCACTCCTTTTCTCCAGGTCTTCTTTGGTCTGCCCACTGGCTTACTGCTTTCTACCTCAAAATTCATTTCTCGCTTCACTATATGGTCTTCATCTCTTCTCACCATGTGGCCAAACCATCTTAATCTTGCTCTTTTCAAGACCACTACCAAACTCTCCAGCCCACATCTTCTTTCCACTTCGTCGTTTGGGACTTGATCCTCTGGTCTGGTATTTGTCATCTACCTAAGCATTCTAGTGTCACAGCTTCTCATCAGGTTCTCTGATTGCTTTGTAAGAGCCCAGGTTTTTGCTCAATATAGCAACACTGGTCTCACACATGCTCGGCATACTTGTGCTCTATTTGCTAGAGGGATGTTTTGGTTTACCAGCAGTCTTGCCAGCTCCCTCCAGTTCCTCCAAGCACTGGTAATCCTTGCTCTTATAGCACACTCTGCTCCTCATTCCCCTCTTATCACATCCCAGAGGTAGCAGAACTCATCCACTATTACCACATGATCGTCGCCAACCAGTACCTGTCGAGCATTTTCCTCCTGCCTGCCTCCTCCAACACACTTTGGGCACCCAAAACCATCTCCTGCTCTTCTCACATCGTGGAGACCTGAGCATTGCTGGTGACACCATCTTCCACACTCCCTACACAAAACTGAGTTTCACCCCACCCCTTTGCCACAGCATCCACATGGGTACCTTCCTCTTTCTAGGGGCACTGCTGGTTTCCTTCCGAGTACCATCATCTTTGTCTTCTCCATTCCCCTCTTCCATGCACTGAACCTCTCCACCACCTCCTCCTCTGTTTCTGCCATTAAAACAAGATCATCAACATATAGCAATTCCTTCTGATTTTCTCCTCTCTCTTCCTTTGTAGCCTCTTGAATCACCACTATAAATAGCAGTTGGCTGAGTGCTGACCCCTGGTGGACTCCCACTTCTATACTGAATTCTTCTGACAACTCAGCTGGTGACTTCACCTAGCTTCTTGTGTTTTCATACAATGCTATTATTAGAATTATAAAATTTTTTGGAACTTTCTGTCTTCTCAGGGCCCACACAATCATCTCTCTTGGCACTCTATCAAATGCTTTCTCCAGGTCGACAAAAGCATGATACAATTTCCTCTTCTTTTCACCATATTTTTCTTGTAGCTGCCTTACCACAAAAGTTGTATCTGTAGTAGACTTGCCCTGTTGGAATCCAAACTGGTTTTCATCTATGTTGATCACCTCTCTCAGTCTCCTTTCCAGAATCTTCTCCCACAGCTTCATTCCATGCTCCAGTAGCCATACTCCCCTATATTTTCCACACAACAAGGCATCCCCCTTTCCTTTGAACACAGGGATAGTATAGCTGTTACCACACTCTGATGGCATCTTTCCTTCTTTTTCTGTACTCTGGAAGATCTTTGTTAGCTCTTGCACTCCACTTTCTCCTGCCCACTTCAGTAAATCAGTTGTTACCCCTGATGGTCCTGGGGCTTTCCCACATTTCATCTTACGTAAGGCCTCCTTCACGCCTGATGACTTAACTCCCATTATGGGTCCCTCCACCTTTGGCTGTTCTTCTCGTTCAAACTTATTTTCTTCATTTAGCAGCTCACTGAAATATCTCTTCCATCTCTGCATATGGTTTCAATTTTAGTTGAATAGTTTGACAGTGAGGGTGGGGTGTAAGTGACAGTGGGGGTGACTTCAGTGTGGGTGACATGTAACCAATTGATGACAGGTAATGTGCAGTAGAAGTTACAATGTGTATGATCCAGGAATTTATGAACGAGGTTCAAAATGAGGTGATAAAGCATGAACTGTTTTGGCATTCAATTGTCCTTAGTTCCGACAGTATATCAGCCTAGTATCTGGATTACTCTCCTGTGATATATTGCAATTTTAAACTGTATTTCATCGGTATTGTCTGGATAATCAGATAGTTTATATTAAAAATAGAAACTGACAAACTCCAATTAACAGAAAGTTATTTGCAGATATTTCATTTCTACAATTCCATAGACAAAAGTTACAATTGCAGATATCACCAGACAAACTTTGTTTTCTGTTTTTACTAAACACCTCAGGACATGTGGGAAAGATTGCTGTTCTAGAAAAGGTCAAGAAGAATGAATTTTGTGCCTTCTAGTAAAAATTCAGAGGGCTTTTTTTCAAAAATCCTGCATAAACCCTGGCTATTAATAAATTTTTATTTTAGATAAGTTAATACAATAGATAACAAGCTAGTGCAATGAGGTAATCATACTGGTGAAGTTTACTTTTTTCATTTTTAAAAATATTTGCAAACCTGCAAATACAAAATGATACCACGGCTAGCATAGCATTGAATTGCATAGTATTGAATTGCATAGGAACCCTTTGGCCATTGCACAGAACTTAAGAATTCAAAGAACCACAAATAACTAATTAAATAAAATAACACAAGCCAACAAAACTGTATGCTTGGAATCTTTTTTGCATTCTGATGAGTAATTCTGGTGTGATTTTTGCTGCTAATTTAAAAATTCGTATCTGTTTTTTGCCATCACATCAAGTTTTCTCTCTATTGGCCATCTAGTTTTTTGTGATTTTGGCAAATTTGACCATTACAATCAACATTTCTTTCAGAGCTTGGTCCCTCTTAGGGCTGCATTTGGCTGTTCTAGCACACTGAGTTGAATTTTTTTGTTGTTGTTTACAGCTGTTTAATAAGCTTTCTATGCAGATTGGATGTTTCTGGGGGGGGGGAATTTGAGGCATTTTGGTGTATATTTGGGTTCTTTTATTTACATAATTGTGTAGGGAATCAAAACATCTTAATTTTAAGAGCCTTCCATGAAAGTAAAAGTTTGTAGTAAAATCCCATAAGTTCGTGCAATCCTTGCATCGGTACTATTTTCAGTCCTGCTGTTATCCTTTAATTTTATTTCTGTGTCCTTTTAACAGCTCTCTTTCATTATTAGTCTTCCATTTCCATAGCTCTTGCATCCACTAAGAGCTAGTCGTTATGCTGGAAAAGGGCGATTTCCTGGGGGTATAGAGGGCATGTGTAACCGACGGCAAGGACGTACAAGTTACGTGAGAGATTTCGAGGGATTACAAAGAGACTGTGCTGAATTTTAGTAATTTATATCAATAAAAATGGGGAACAAGGTAGCAGCTTACCTCTAAAAATACATTTTTAAATACTCATAAGATTCCTAGTTAATTCATAATTTTAGAATAATATCAATTATGGGAAGTGAGATAAAGATATGCAAAACATTACTTTTCTAACTATGATTACCCAACCTATAAGGATACCAATGGAAGTACGTCATAGCTTGTTTGAGCATAAGCAAAACAACAACAAATATAGCTCTCAACAAGATAGCGAAATTGGGGATTGTGTTTATGAGTGTGAAACCCTTGGGCAAGTAAATAACTTTATGAAAATGTTATAAACAACTACATAATGGATAAACCAATGTAGGTAAATGTTTTGCCTAAAGTGGTACATACATTTGCTATGGATTACATGAGGAAGCGCTTGCGACTATTGCCGATAATAACCTAGCAGATTCTCCTGGATGAAAGACTACGAAGTTAATACCTCATTTCTCTATAGGAAGTTCCTGATCTTTTTGTCACTTCATGCTTGTAAGGTCTTGTAGAATACCACTAATGAGGGCTAGGGAAGCACTTTTATAAGGAAGTTCTACATTCCTAAAGTATTACGGGACTTGCATAATGCTTAGCTTAAGATGACAAAATCTTGGTCATTATGGAACCTTCTTGATATTTCCTTTGTCAGCAAGTAGAACAAAAGTAGGAGATTACGATACACACTGTCCTTTGGTTGCAACCCACATGGTTAGAAAAGGGACCCCATTCCTCCATGCCCCAACTCAGGGGACAATGCCCCCAATAATTTGACCGCTAGAAACACCCCTGACTTAATGCTAATATATATCTTGAATGTTGATTTAGGGTATCAAGATAAATAGTAGGCCAATTTAGTATATCTTTTTTCTTTAGAAGTCCATTAGTAAAGTGGAAACAAATCTATTTGATTCCTGGATGAAGAAAGATGATGGAGAGGATGGCCAAAGTTCTAAGCCAGCTGATAGACAGTCCAAGAAAAAGAAGTCAGTTATACACAAGCCAAGCTGTGGAGACAATCCAGAGCCAAAAATGCCAAGGTGAGTCTTTTACAGCATTATTTATTGGTTTTGCAGCTGGGGTATGTTGGCATATTATAATGGCTTTATTACATCCCAGTGATCAACAACAGGATCATCTAGGCTTCTAGAGCGTGTATGTAACTCTTTACATGGACCATATTCAATGCACACGATCTCATCTGGCAATACTCTCCATGTCCGAAGAACCCATTCAATCAAATACTTTCTTGAGAGATGGGAGTTATTGGAGAGGGAGGCTTTTTTCAAACATTTGCTTACGAAAAGCACTTTACTAGAGAGCGAGTTTTGTCAGAGAGTAGGTTTGCTAGAGCAAGTACAGTAATACACAAAACTCCTTAGAATCTTACTATGTGAACATATGATTAGAGCAAGATAATAGACTGCCATAAATTGCCATAAAATTTCCAGCATTTACTTTTATCAACAACAGATTAAAAGAGGTAGTATACTGAAGCTGGTAGGTACACCAATCTGCTCAATAGTACTAAGAATGTTCTCATGGACTTCACACATATCTTATGGTATTATAAGTGCTATAGAGAGTATATTATTGTTAATCACTCTGAAAAATAAAGAATGTTTATGTTGCATTACAATTTAAATGCATTTCAAAAATATTCTTGCCTTGCTCTTCTGTGGCAGTTAAATTATAACTCAAATATAAGTGCATTCCAGTTTCACATGCATTCTTTTTGTAACAAGTCTCACCAAAGCACCAATCAGCATCACCTCCTTCACAATCACCTCCGCAATCCTTCTTGTGCTACGTGTAGTGGTGTTCATGGTACACTGTAGTTGCCGAATCAAATCTGCAAAAGTCCAATGTTAGCTCCTATTTGGTTCGTTTTACTTGCAAGAATTGGCTATATTTAAAAGATTTGTTTGGAGTAGCTGAAGATTTTACATTTAGGCATAATGATGTCATCCTTCGATTCCTGCATTGTAAAAGGTTGAATAAGCAGTGCTTTTGGCATTGAAAAGTAGACGTGTTGATTCCAGTTGAAAGCATAATTAATAGACATAGCTACTCCTTTATTAGCTTAGAATCAGAAATTATTGAAATGCATTTTTGAAGTAGATTTTCTTGCTTGGGATGCAATAGAGATTTATTAAGCTTTTCAGTAAACTTCTAGAAGAATGATTTGAAAGTGATGTTGCCACTGTATGCCGTGCTTTGCTTGAAGAAACTTTTTCAACATGTAAAAAAATTTCACGTCGATTAAACCATTCGAACTCTGCTGTTTTCAGGATCAAATACGGGTAAATTGTTGCTGTTTTAAATTTCAGCCATTTTCAATTGGCTGTAGATTCTATTAAAAGGCCATTCTATTCTTTCATAAATAATTTTCTTAGCATGCCTTAGGCCTTCGTTTGTGTAATATTGAGTAGAAAAGATCAATGAAAACTGATTCAGTGAAAAGTACTTGAAGGAGTTCGTTGCAACACATTTTGTGCCTAAAAGTCACATCAATGCAAAGTCATGAGCTGTTTTATAGTTACATTCAATTTGTACATTTGGTGTTCATTTTGTTTCAGTTTGTCACTCACGAGTGACTTTCATCCATGAGTACAGTATTTTAATTTAGTCTCCTGTTGTTTTATTCATTCTATGGTACAGCAAAATTCGCTTTGAAACATGAATTTATTCATGGCCTGTTGTGGAATTAGCTTGAATGGTAGTTAACTTTATTGTTTACTTTTTCAATTCATCTTTAACTAAATTTGTCGCATATCACAGGAGTGTATACTACAAAACAAAATTGCCTCACACTTAAGTTACTGCTTCCAGGGATCATTTCACTAGTTTTCTTATATTTTTAAAAGGAGAACTCGTAAGTGGTCGAGAATGACATCAAATAATGCAGTAAAGATAAAGGAAGAGTTATCAAATTTTATCAAAGACATCAATGAAAGAGGTAAGGATTGATATTTTGTCGATTCCTTTTTAGAGTTCTTAATAAAATTTGATTTCCTCACCTTTGTATGTCCTCCACTTTCAAATACATTTTCCATCAGTTTTATTGGTTCCAAGCAATAGATCAGCGAGTTTCCTTTGTTTATTGCAAGACCGTCTGATTAGCCCTTGTGGATTTGCTCCTGTCTTAAGCAATTCACATCAAATTATTCTTGTGAAATGAAGCAGTTTTCAGAATTATTTTCACACATTGATCCTCTGCGTAACAGAATACGTCAATAATTGTTTTGCTTTACATTTTATTTGAATCACGTATATTTGTTGTTGCTGCTGCAGCACCAGTTTCCCATGTGTGAATTCACTGTTGGAGGAAAAGGAATGTGATGGGTAATACTGTGCTTGCTGAGTACTAGCAAAGTAGAACTGGATGGTGCATTAAAGAACCTACAACCCCTATCAACATTTAGTATCTGTATTATAAACATAAGAAATTGTTCTCTTAGTACTTGGCCTATGTATTTATTAGGAGTACCATGGCGTAGTTTCACTAATTGTTGGCAATCTTTGTTTTCATGAAGTAATAGTTTAGTACTTTCTCAATTGTTTTGCGCTGACATATGGAACACTCTAGTATGGAAAACTGTAATATTGAACACTTAAAGTATTTCTGGTGTTGTAGCTGCACAGTGAAAGCTAAAGTATAGCGTGACTGATGCATTTTAAGCATCATTTTATTATCCTTTGAAAGAACTTAGTGCATGCACTGAGCACCTTGATGCTGCACCATTTGCTGACATGACAACTGTTGTCTTGGCATCATTTATATTTATACAGTCATCTGCTTCATATATATTGGTATGTATGCACTTTAGTTCAGGCCCTGGGGATAAATGAGACAATGCTACAGTGTAAATGCTGTTGCAAGTCGAGCTGCTTGATACAGTAGACGAAATGTGCTGCAAATGAAACCAGTCTGGACTCCCTGTGTGAAACCTAGGGCTGAAAAAAGCTGAGCATTAACTATTACTTCATTTTAACAAAAGGGAATCAATGCTAAGCTCGTTTGAATTCTAAACTTATAGCCATGGCCAGTAGAGAACAAGAATGAGTCATGAATAGCCTGTTTATCTGATTATCAAATAGGCAACTTTCACTTGTCACGTGACCATTACTTAATCTTACCTCTGATTGGCTGATCTTCAATTGGAGGGCAAGCGGCGAGAGAAAAAAATATACGGCCTACCATAATAAAATTTTATTTTGGGATAGTCCTTGACAATAATGGTAAATGTATACTTTATTCACGTAGTGATTTATTTACGATTATGTAAAGCACGTAGATGTGTGCTACATATTTTTTTTTTTTTCTATAGATATAAGAAATTACATTAACAAGTTACAAATTGACAAACTACTTTACAATACTACAAGGACGATACCAGGGGGTGCAAAATATCATGACTACCCCCTGGC
>WIPJ01000414.1:96677-134977 GCA_018155075.1 Cassiopea andromeda
TATTCAGTAAATTGTTAATCAGCGACCAATAGGTTTTGATTCCAGTCTCAGGTTTAGATAGTTTTACACCTATATTTTTAAAAAACATGTCCTTTGCATCTTCAATTAGTTTGGATCCTTGGGATATCATACTATTTATAGCCTCCTGCTTGTCAATGGGCCGACCTCTCCTATCAAAACTCTTATATGCTCTATTCATCTTCCGGATAAAATTTTTAATAGGTTTTGTTATCCAAGGTGCCTGCCGAGGCTTTACTGTGATTATTTTGTTAGGTATGTAGTTGGAAAAGATATTCAATAGAGTTTCAGTCAGTATTTCAACTTGTTGCTACATATAAACTATATGTGGGAAACAACATCTGTCCCAATGCCTCAAAAAATGTAGAATCCCTTAGTAGTTCTGCTCAGGTATAGTACGTAATAAAGGACTGTCTAAAATCAAAAATGGATATAAGTAATGAGAAAAACATAAGCAACTAATGACCAGCCAACGATTCGATTGTTAGAACATGAACGTAGATGATCGCATCTAAACCCAGGGCTCATTTCTTGTAAACCACACGCCGAAGGTACGCCAGGGAATATTTGTGGAAGGCCGAAAACTATGCCTGTGCAGCACCATCCAGTTTTACAAGCCAAATACTCAAGAAGTTACATGCCTCAAACCTTTTTCTATTAGTTTCCACTCTGAATTCTGAAAACAGAGCTTTGTGCACTCCGAAGATTTTCGGGCCTAAGTACATGGAATGCACCTTCGATATCAACTGGATCAACTGTCCAGTTCTGTTGTTCATAATCTTACTTCTTTCTTCTTGTACTTCGTGATCCTGAGTTAAGTCTGTTTGGTGTAAAGATTAAACGGAATTTTTCACCTGTAATGTCCCTTCTTGACTGTCTTTCTTGAGTTAATGGAAGGAGTAGTCCCCAGCCTTAACTCGTCAGTGCTTCCGTTCGATCGTCTGGCAACAGCATACCATTCTACCTGGCAGATATCAACGTATTCCCACCAATATCACTGTCGAGATTTTTTTACAACTGTTTTACATGACACAAAACAAAAACACCGATAGATAAATGCTGTTCACCGTACGTAACAGGACACAGCTCACTACGCCATGCAATGTTTTCCCGCCGCTTGCCCTCCAATTTAGGATCTGGCAATCAAAAGTTAGATTGCATAATGGTCATGTGACATGTGAAAGTTGCTTATTGCACAAATATTGCAAAGTATTCATATGTCATTATACCGTCGTACTGCATATTTACATACAGTATTCGTTTTTGCATTAGACAGGTGAGATTATCATAGAGAAGGGACGGGATTAGAACAGCTTTTCAAGTTAAGAGAGATTTCATTATCAAAATTGGTTAAATTGACTCCAAAGTTTCATCTCTGGTTATCTCTTGCCCTTGCACATACACCGTGGTGCACTAATTTTTATAATGAAGATGATCCCGAACTTAACTATGCGAATCATATTATTCGCATGTCCTACTAATTCGTATGCGGGATTGCAAGAGAGACAGCAATATTAGAGGAATTAGGAGTACTGGAGAGAGTACTGTAAGATGAAATGAAGCCTGCATTTTTGAAGCAAACGTATAGAATTTTATTCGATGGCATAGTGACTCATGTTGAAGGAATAATTTTATTCGATTGACAATCTCTCAAACTCCCTCAGTTTTTCTCTACAGTTTTATAAATGTCTCGAAAATGAGCATGGATGTTTTGCTTTAGTTTTATGGTATCTGTTGCTTTGTAGTTTCAGTTCAGTTCAGTTCAGTTCATATTTCATTCAAAGCTCAACAACAACAACAATGATAAAAATAAAACACAGTAATGCTAACAATTAAATGTGCATATATATATATATATATATATATATATATATATATATATATATATATATATATATATATATATATAAATGAACATAAAATGTAATAGGAACATAATACAACTTATTGGTAGTTGAATTTTTTTAAGGAGGAGCTCACTGATATAGATAAACTAATCGAGGAGAGAGCCATCCTTTTCAGATTGTTTATACAGTTTCTTTTCGGGTCTCAATCCCCTGTTCACATTAGAGCTGGATGTGATTACCCTTTTGTTTCTAGGAACCCTTTATATTGCGTTTTAAAATGAGAGTTTGTTCTTGTCTTTCTGGTGAAAACAGAAAACCTAAATGCTGCAAACAGTGAAGAAGAAAGATTGGGAAAGGAAATGGAGAAATCGGATCACCTGAGAATGCTTAATGAACATTTGGCACTTGAGCATGTTGATTTGGATTTGAGTGACGATAATGACTGGCTGGACCATGAAGATCTGCCAGCAGAATTAAAGGAGTATGGAGCTAGTGAATCTGTGGCCATTGGCCAGGTAGAGTACCCAAAGGGTAACCTGAGAAGGAAGATGACTGGAGACTTTGAAGCACAAGTTGCTGCTAACCTGCTGACGTGTACAACTGGTACCGTTTATTCTAGTGGCAAGTGTAAAACAGATAGGAAAGATTCAGATCCTGGCAATGAGGCTGATTGTTATGTCAAGAAAACTGTAAAGCGGGGTGTTCATAAAGAGAATGATTGTATTCATCAAGGGATTGCCGTACATCGACATGAAGACAGAGAAGGAGGGAAATTGTTTGAAGATGTTTCAAAAGTTGCATCATTAACTTCCCAGAAACATAAAAAACATAAGGAAGGTAAAACTACTTGTTTGCAAGAGAAACAGCACTTTGGGCCGACGAAGCTCAAGCAAACTTCTGATGTTGGAGCAAAATCCATAGGTTGGGAGAAACGTAGTGTGGTTTTACCACTTGAAATAGGAAAGAGTTTAAAGCATAATGGTGCAGATTTTGTGAAATGTTCAGAGCAACCTTTTGCTGAAAGAAAACTTGTTCCTGTTGTGAAAAGAGAATTGTTGACTGCAAGAGGTGAACAGGAAAATGAGTTCAATGAATCAGTTAACAGCGAAGATGAATATATCTTTGATGAGCTAGAAGATGATATAATTGCTGAAAAGTGTAGTGGCATTTATGGTATTGTAAAGGAATGTAATTCAAGTCGCCTTGAATGTGAAGATTTTGGTGAGGATCTTTGTATAGCAGAAGAAAATGAAAATGAAAGCAAAACCGCTAAGAAACGAGAACCCGCAAAAGCATCTTGTGAATTTAAGATGGATGAGAAACAGGAGGATGTGTTAAAAGGAAATGTTTTGAATTTTGATGGATGGTTTGAAATTGATAATGATTTAAATGAAATTGATTTCGATGATAATGGAGATCTGTTTAATGGTAGCTATGTCAATGACTGTGAAAATTTGCACAAGGCAATGGCTGGTTTAGGAAATGTTAAAAAGTTTCTCACTTCTGAATCACAAATCAAGACAAAATGCTTAGGAAAAAACTGTAGCATAGAAAATACCTGCAACACAAAGGGATGTGTTGTGGAGTGTGAAAAGGACAAGACAAATGTCTCATCAAGTAAAAATAATTGCAACTTGCAGCATGGTGGCAGAAATGGAAGGGAAAATAGAAGTAAAATTGCACCTACATGTGCTGCAGTTACTAACATCAGACATGAGATAATGGGTACTGTCTTGAATATAGAAACAGAAGAGAGAGGTTTGGTGGCTACTAAAGGATGCAAAGATTCTAAAGGAAATGCAAAACTGCACGGTGTTGTAGAGCAGGCAAACCAGAAAAGTTTGGCAACAGTTGGAAAATCAACGGAAGTGGCTAAGTTTGGAAAACTGTATGTGTCGTCAGTTGATGACTGTTTGAAAAAGCAACTTTCTTCACCTTCAGGCTTAAGGGAAGACGACAATGTTGAATTTCATGCAAAAAATTGTATTTTGAATAATGACAGCTTGATAGAAATTGATTTTGAAATGGCAGATTGGAATGATGAATTATGTTTTCAAGGTGATCAATTTTCCAATGAACAAAAATGTATTGGTAAATCTATAAATGATGGAAAATGTGTTACGACGCAACGCATTGTTGAGACAAAAAATACCTCGAAAAAGTTATTGAGAGAGACAGAACTATTGGACGATGCACAGGGCCTTGGCACACAATATGTGACATCTTATGTACCTAAATGTCAAGAACTCAAGAGCAGAAATAATAAATTTAACTTTAAGCCAATCCGGAACCTACCTAAAGAAAATTCTATTCCTCCTTCAGCAGATATCATTGCAGGGCATAACTCTGCGCAGACTCGTGATATTAGGCAACGTGCAAAAGTAGAATCTGAGTGTAAACACAATTGTGAGACATTTTTTGAGCCAGAATTATCATTGATTGCCAAAGAAGCTACTGGAAAATGTGATAAAATAGACGATGGCAGCTATTGGGATGATGGCCTATGTAAGTATACTGAGAAACTTAATTTTTAAAATGCTTGTAATTTCGTTTGCGTAAATGTGCTAAAATGAATCGTTTCATTGGAGTGTGATATGTACATATATCATGTGGTCGAGTGAATGTCTGGTGCTTTTAGTCGCTTGCATTTTGCTAGTACATTGACTGATTAATTGATTGGTTGAATGATTGATAATTTGAATAATTGATTTACTTTTGGTTGGGTATCAGCGTGCTTTTGAGATTGAGCACGTATTTAGTTGTTTATTGATTGAATTCATACTTTAGGAATCATAGGTCAGGGGTGGATTCAGGGTAAAATTTGACTGGAACAGAGAGTGTTTGAGTTCCTATGTGACGGAATAGCTTAGGCCCGCATGGTAAACACCGAAAGAGCATTTGCGAAGAGGTACGCCACTTCACCCAATAAACAACTCGATATTATCAAGAACAATTGCACAGCAAAAAACGAAGGCCAGAGTCTCTGAGCGATCGAAACCAAACAGTTATCTTAAATTCCAGTGCTGTTTCTGAGTTGAAATGCATAGACAAAGCCTTTGTATTTGACAATCATTAGTTGCTTTGGGGTCAACAGCAAGTGCTGTTACTACTTCCTACTATGCCCATCAATGCAAAATTGATTAGCATGGCCTAGTCAGTTTCTATTTTCCAAATGTTAGCATTATTTTTAAAACCAAGACATTTTGATGACAAGTTTTTGCTCCAAAATAAGCTGCAAGCTAGTATGTACCAGCTTTGAAGCAGAGAATTGCTATCTGCAACTCGCATGTGCGATGTAAACTTACTATGTACATTGCTTATTGGAGCTAGCAAGATGAGCAATAATACCTTGTAAAGTAACTATCACGCATACACGAAAGCATAACATGTTTCTGTTTTGTAAAGCGAGCGTATGCAAATGTATTTTGCCTTACCTCTGCAGCCGATTCGATCTCATACTTTGAATCATCCAAATGCTCATTGCACTGAAACTAGCATGGCCAACTTACTGCGCTCCAACTGGCTATCCAATGACTACGCTCTGAAAGATTTTGCTCTAGATGATTTACAATCCAATTGGCTACAGAAGACTTCCTGGTGCGAATTTTTCTTGTATTGGAGCAAAATCCATCGAATTGATTGGCTATGCTTACGAAATGATTCGTTTGTAAGAGCGCCTCCGCATTTCGGATACTATATAGCTTTTCAACACATAGTCAAACGACATAATTATAGTCCCAATGACCTAAAAGCCAAGGATTGTAACTCCAACAGGTAAAATAAATGTTGTCTAAAATTTTAAAAGTATTTTTATATAATTAACATTAATCAATGTAATTTTCTGACCGGTGCACTCGCACCAGTTGCTCCAGTCAAAATTTGCCTCTGCCATAGGCATATTTTAATTCAATATTTAAAGTTTGTTAAATGTCTATTTTACATGTCTTGTTGTAGGTCCTTTTAGTAAACTTCCTGCGCCTATTACATCAACGCAAAGGACGGAAAGATTCTTGTATAGAAAGCCATCACAAACACGGAAGATTAACATCTGTACAGCTGAAGAAATAGAAAAGAAAAGAGCAAAAGCTATGAAAAAGTTAGAGCAAAGGAAATTCAAAGAAAAACATAGAAAGTAATCATGCTTAAAGTGAATATTAATGACAACATTCATTTAGTTGGTTTTGCTCATTTCAGAAGATGAATTGAAATAGTTAATATATGGTAAAAAGGGAATCATTGAACCATTATCATACAAGCCATCTTTTTAGCAATCGTTGTCATCACAGCCACCTTCGCCACAACCACCTTTATTATAGCCATCTTTACAAAAACCGTCTTCATCGAAACCATCTGCATCACAGCTATCTTCTTCAGTCATGACAATCTTCGTCATATCCATCTTCATTGAAGCAAATTACCAAGAAGTGCCTTATTTTTGAAGAGTCCAGTGAGTCCGCTAACCCAGAGGTAGTTGTGATTGACTCTGTGGGCAAGTTTGTCGTCTCCCCAGTTGTTTGAAGGAAATGATTGCTTTAGTTTCACCCAACCCACTGTTACCGACATTATTTACTGGTCGGAACTACATATTGACTACTTGTGCCTTCTTTTTGTTGAAGGTGCTCCAGGTTTAGCTAGCGTCTTTCACAATCATCATTGCTGTCGTCATCATTATTAGACTTCATCTTATACGCTTGTAAGCAGGGCCGCATTTAAGTCGGTTGGGGCCCTGGGCCCAGACTTGATTTGGGCTCCTTTAAATACACCTAAAAAAATTTTTCACGTGTATAGTACCCAGCACCCTGTTAGCATGAATTTTTATGGACATGGTCGCAAGGTAAGTTTATAAGGGGACTTGTAATTCACTGGTTTTTTGAAATTTTGCTCGGGGCCCCTAAATCTAAGAATTTTAGGGGGCCCAGTGGGCCCATGGGTAAATGCGTCTCTGCTTGTAAGGATAAAGGTACTAGCCAAAGCCCCATGACCATTCAATAGATTTTTGTTGAATAGAACAACTCATACACAAATGTGCGTTTGCTTTGAGATTTTACAGTACAGCTTCAGTATATGTGAGAATTCTGTGCTGGTAGCTCTATTCAAGTCAAGACTCTCTGCTAATTGGACTACCGATAGTTATAATCAAGATGACATAGATATTGAGGAGTTACGTGTAGTCTCTGCATTCTCTGTGAGTAGTGATGAAGATTGATGTGAGAGGTAGAAGGCTTTCTTGAAAAAGAAGGATTCAAAAATTAGTAGCGCTAGCAAAAATATTTCTAGCTGCAGGAATCTACTATTGACAAGTAGAGACTACTTGGCCATCCTCTTTCCACATCAATCGCCATTGCTCAAGCTACGTTAGTCTTGGTATTATGGAAGTTTGTGAGTGTTTGGCCACGATTGACTTAGTATGGAAGTTTAACTGATCCTTGTTTGATGTACGTGATTGAAGTAAAGTCGTTAAAAAGTTGCTTGGAATATAATTAGTCATGACCATGATAAGTTTAGAATATTATGTTTATCGTATATGTGACTATTAGGTAGTACGTTCGTGTTGCAATATAGCTCGCCAATCTTTCTACTCTCTCTACGTTTGTCCTTAATTGGCTAGCTATCTGCAGTGGTTTATGTAAGTGGCAATCAAAGATTATTTGTAATGCTAGTGTTATTTTGCATTTGCTACGTACCTGTTGTTCTGCAGCTTTTGAATATTCGATCTGTTCTATTTGGAGTTGCATTGTCTTTGTAAAATTCAGCAATCTTTGTATTTGAGTGTATGTCGAACGAGGCTCCCTCATTATAGAGGTGTCTGTTAGGAGAGAGTTGACTGCATAACCATCTTTTGAATTTATGCGCTAGTTCCCCTTGATTTTTTGCTCGCAAGTGCCAAATAGACGGAAGGTTCTAATAGGCATGGTGTTGGAAAAATTTCCGAAATTTAATAAACTGTGGGGGGGTCAAAATAACCATGGGGGGTTGGAACTTGACAAAAGGCTTTAGATGATTATACAAAGACAGAAAGAACAGAAACAGGTTGTCATAAAGCATAAAACTAAAATATAAACAGCTGCACTCTATTTTGCAATCCAAATTGGGCGTAAATTGTACTAAAAGAGACAGGAAATAAAATGAGGGGTTTGTAAAGAGAGTCCATTTCATTAAAATTAATAAACGGGGGTCCTAAGAAGGTCTGGGGTTGGAAAAAAATCGAAAAATTAATAAGTGGGGGGGCGTTTATTTGGCACCTGAGAGTACAGAACTGTGGTAATTGTAGATTTCTCGGCTATGTATTGACTTTTTCACACTTTGAAAATAGCGAGATAAACAATATATTCGAATGTCCAGGGGGGGTGATGCCTTAGAAGTACGTGTGCTCTGGGGAAGGGGTGTCTTCGAAATGTACAAAAGCGCACAAGGGGGAGAGGAGTCGAAATCAATGAATATTGAGCCCACGTACTTTTTGAATAGTCCCTTAGGCAGCGTTTACACGGGGCCGACCGAATATTTGGACGGTCAACTATTTGGCCACTTAGGCGCACCGTTCACACAGGGCCGGCTAACCGACCTCAAAGTGGGTCACTTAGGCGTGCAAATCTTCGCCGCTTAGGAAAGCGACCTTCTTTGGAACTAGGCCGGTCAAGTTCGCGAACGGCCCCGTGTGAACGGCTTTGGCCGGCCGAATATTTGCACAGTACCACAAAGAGGGTGTAAATATGCGATCAAGAGGCCTTTAGTAAATCACAGATTGTTTTTAATGAGTTTTTGCTCCAAGAAAGTTACTATTAGTTTGCCATTGTACGTTTTTCAACCTTAAATGGGTAAATAAAAGCATGGATGAATGATGTCGTGGACTAATTTAAACTCTGATGTCGGTTTTGCATGTAATAGCAAATGTAGTAGGTACTGCTTCGATGGTTACTATACCCTCAGGTAACTTCCATCATACGCTTTCCTCAGCCAAAATGAAATTCATTTCACTTTCTTTTTCTTTTGTACGCCAGTTTCTCACGTTTGCAAACTCGTCTGATTGAATGAGAAGTAGATTGGGCACAATTCGTACTCTACGCATGTCATGAACTTGACTGACCGGCCCCGTGTGAACGCAATGCCTAAGCGACCTTTGTTTTGGTCGGTTGCTTAACCGACCTAATATTTGGCCGCTCAAATATTCGGCCGGCCCCGTGTAAACGTAGCCTTAGTAAACTGGTGTTGATGTGGAGGAGCCAGAGGTTATGCAAGGCTGAACAGAACATGGATCAATGGCGTAAGAGAGGATCTGCGGGAGAAGGGCATGACAGGTGCCGAGTTTTGAGATGTAGAAAAAAATGGAAGTGGCTGTTTGGAGATATCTGCCCGCATAGACTCAGGAATAGCCAAAAATAAGAAGAGATTCAAAAGCAATGTCTGCATCCAAATTTTAAAGAGACCGTATTTCAAACTGAAAGCACAAACTGATTGGATTTTTTGATAACCTTTTCAATCGAAGTTTGAGAAGCTATTTGTTCATGTTTCCTCTTCAAGGAACAGCGCCAGTTTGTTTATTTCAATATTTGAAGCATGCTTGTTCATATTGGGGCTGTGTTTAGACGCGCAAGAGATTAGAAATCTTAACTGCAGATAAGTTATTGAATGTAGGCAATTCATTTTGATCCCACGCAATTTGACTTGTGAACCTTACTTTAAGCAAGATTTTAGTGAAGCTCTGCTATTTACGTTACGGAGTTTTATGCATACACGAATACTTAGCCTAAACTAAAGACTTAAGTATTCATGTGTTCATTCAGTGAAAATTCAAAAATTGCCCAAAGCCTTTCAGCTCATTTCTAAGCCTGGAATCAGTAGCCGTACAGCGATAGGCTCAGTAGAGTTGCCTTACTGCAGGCTTGCTTTTCTATGATTTGCCGTCTGTTTGTCCTCGAAGATAAAAAATCATCGATATTATTTCACAGGCGCAATTTCAAGAGAGGTTTGGGTATAGTTTTTGCGCGAATTTGAGTATGGAGGGGTCCTGGTTGTCTAGACTCCTGCCCAGGGGTGGATCTGCCACTGCTCCTGCCTTTGCAGCAAAGGAATAAACTCCCCCTTTGTCTTGGAAAATTGTGAATTTTCACCAAATGTTGGATCGGCCAGAGTAGGTAGTAAAATCAAGGACTTTCTTGTAGCACTTGAAGACAGCGAAGATACTGAAATCAAGATACTGAAATCATTAGGAACGTTTCTGTGAAAATTCTTTGAATTCTAAGTCTTGAAATTATTATTCAAAGTTATATATTCTTTACCTAGTTTTCGATGTGACCATTTCCACGGATTGGACTTTTGCCCTAGTAGTGCCGTAACGCGTACTGCACCTTCAACATAGGAATGTGCATAGTTAAAACTTATTACACTCTTTTTATACGAACCATTAAAATTGAGGTTCAGTCTGGCTGTTCTTAATTTTTCCCAAATTTTTAGGCTGGATTTTCTTAATTTGTTCTTGAATTAGTAGCGTATAGGCTATTTAGAAATACATAGAAAGACGATATACAAGACAACATTGGATGTTTTGATTGATTGAGAGCCCAATGCTACAACCAAGATCTCTCTTGCGTATTAATGATTTTTATTGAAAGACATTAAGAAACAATTACAAACAGATAATGCTAGCACAGTATCTAGTTTCGCTAGTAGCAACTAATTTATTTTAATTGCTCCAACTCTCTTGTGCCAAATAAACGCCCCTCCCGCTAATTAATTTTTCGATGTTTTTCCAACCCCCAGACCTTATTAGGACCCCGCATTTATTAATTTTAAGGAAATTGACTTTTTTTACAAACCCTTCATTTCCTTTCTTTGTTAGTACTATTTACACCCGATTTTCATGGCAAAGTAGCGTACTGCTGTGTAATTTTTTGTTTTGTGCTTTATGACAACCTGTTATTTACTTTCCATCTTTGTGTAATTATTTAAAGCCTTTTCTCGAATTCCCACCCTCCCGTTTATTAAATTTTGGAATTTTTTTGCGACCCCACTGTTTATTTGGCACTGAAGAGTAACTAAACTAGATTTAAGGAAAAAAGTCTTTAAATGAGCAGCTAATTTATATTAATTGATCCTAGCGCAGATTTAAAGACAAACAGTCTCATGATTGTCAATTCCACTTAGGTTGAAAAGGAAAGGGCATTCCATGGAAGCTTCTGCATCATTTTCCGAAAAATACATGTTGTGACAAAGCTGCATGTTCGGTCTTGTTCTCATTTGTTCTTAATTTTCCATTAGATATCAGGCTTGTGCTCTTATGAATTTGTTCTTATCAAAAAGAGAGTTATTATGTAATATGTATGCATAAGTCATTCTGTTCGTGCTTGCGGCTCTCTAGTGGGAAATGTAATTGTGGGGTACTCTTTGGTAACCAATAGACGTCCCCCCGTTAATTTATTTTTCATAAGTTATCCACCCAGGATATACTTTTTGCAACCCTCCACCTATTAATTATTTTAGTAGGAGCTCACCCATCACCCAAGGCAATTTTTAAGAAGATACTTTGGCCTGCAAGTAAAAAATATCATAAGAGAAGCACGTTGATCGCATGTATTGTATGGTACTGTGTTGTTTCATTCTGTGGTTTTGACTATTGTACTTTAATATAAATTTTTGACATGGAGCCATTTCCAACCCCCTCGCTTATTCCAACCCTCCCGCTAATAGGCAACTTTCACATGTGACATGACCATTATGTAATCTTACCTCTGATTTGCTGATCTTCTATTGGAAGGCAAGCGGCTGGAGAGAAAGATGGATGGCCTACAATTTCTTTTTGTGATCGTCGTTGACAAGAATGGTAAATGTATATTTTATTCACGAAGGGATTTATTTACGATTTTGTAAAGCACGTAGATGTGTGCTACATATAAACTATTTGTGGGAAACACTATCTGTCCCGATGCCTCAAAGAATCTAGGGTTCCTTCGTATTTCTGCTCAGGTATAGTACGTAATAAATGACTGTCTAAAATCAAGAAATGATATAAGTAATGGGAAAAACAACAACTAATGACCAGCCAACGATTTGATTGTTAGGAACATGAACGTAGATGATCGCATCTAAACACAGGGCTCATTTCTTGTAAACCACACGCCGAAGGTACACCAGGGAATATGTGTGGACGGCCGAAAACTATGCTTGTGCAGTACAATCCAATTTTGCAAGCCAAATACTCAAGAAGTTACACGCCTTAAACCTTTTTCTATTAGTTTCCACTCTGAATTCCGAATATAGAGCTTTGTGCACTCCGAAGATTTTCGGGCCTAAGTACATGGAATGCACCTTCGATATCAACTGGATCAACTTTTCGGTTCCATTGTTCATAATCTTACTTCTTTCTTCTTGTTCTTCGTGATCCTGAGTTAAGTCTGTCTGATAATAAAGTTACAACGGAAAGTTTCACCTGTGATGCCCCTTCTTGACTGTCTTTGTTGAGTTGATGGAAGGAGTAGTCTCCAGCCTTAACTCGTCAGTGCTTCCGTTCGATCGACTGGCAACAGCATACCATTCTTCCTCGCAGATATCAACGTATTCCCACCAATATCACTGTCGAGATGTTTTGACTAACATGTTACATGATGGACAACAAATAAAACCAGCAAAACACCGTTAAATAAATGCAGTTCACCGTACATAACAACACAGCTCACTACACCAAGCAATGTTTTCCCGAAGCTTGCCCTCCAATTTAGAATTAGCCATTCAGAAGATAGATTACGTAATGGTCATGTGACATGTGAAAGTTGCTTATTAGGGTTTTGAAATTTTTCCAGGCCCCCGTCTATTATGTACCAAAGAGTATGTATACGCATGTTTGCGTGTGACTACATATGCTTGTTTGTAAGGTGATAGTTGCAGATACAGCTTTGCATGTATTTAGGCGGATTTCCACGAGGCGAAATGTGCAGCGAATTCGCCGCGAAACTTAACTAAGCATGCGCAGGAAGCACTAATACTGCTAATCATGCAATCTCAAATCTCTCACTAGCAAGTGGAATTCTCCTTTCTTGGTACGGTCTTCGTATATCTTTCTTACCCAAGCAGTTTTCTTTGACTTCTGCTTTTTACGATGCAATTGCATTAAGTTCAAAATGAGAATTCTCTTTCTAATTAATAGCAGCGTGTTTACATTTGGAGTTATGATGTAGCATATCAGTAACGAAAGAGGCGCCAAAATTCGCTTCTGCGTGGAAATTAAAAAACAAATTCGCTTACTATATTTTCGCGGCGAATTTGCTGCACAATTCTCCTCTTGGAAGTCCGCCTTTAGTATGATATAGAAGTGCCGATGGCACTAGATGTCTAACTCGGCGGTTTGCATGTTACACCAAGTGAGGCAAGGTTTGTTCTGGTGGCCATTTCGAAAAGTGGCAGAAAGGACTATCGCCAGTACTAAGCCCTTATAATTTGGTGAAAAGTAAGGGCTGATTTCGTGAAGTTTCGCGCGGATTTTCAAAGTGTAAAGTGGTAAGTTGGTATGACTTATCTCTTGTCTTGTCAATTCCGTCTGAATTTCGGTGATTCGTGTATTTATCGCGGCGATTCAAGTAATTGTAAAAATGGCACTTGCTGTGGAACGTTTCCTACATGTTGAAGTAGTATTCTGCAAAGTTGTGTTTCAAGAAAATAAAGCTATTAAGAACGATTTCAATTTCCTTTGATGCAGTACTTACTCTGAAGACTTTCTGCTCGTCTTATCAAAGAAAGCGATTTTTCTGATAGCATAGGACAGTAATGTAAACAGGCCTAAAACTGGTTTGTGCCCACTGTTTTGTTTTCTTTATCGACATAGTTACTAGAATTGTGCGTTGTTTATCAAAACAAAGCATAGAAGCGGATAAATGATCGACAAACGAAGAACAGACCTAAGTAGACATATTGATTAATAAAAGTAGTCAATCTGTGTTGACAGAAATCAGCGGATTCACCTAAAGTTCATGGTTCTAGTTATATTCGAGTAATTTCACCGCTGCCACAGCTGCTACTACGCAAAAGATTTGCACTTTACAGACTTTTCATTAGTTACCAAGGGGTTTATACCGAAGAGTAACTGGGCTGGATGAAGAAATTTCCTGACGGAGCAAAGTTGTTCAAATACATTTAAAACAATTTTAAAGCTGGCCAAGATGATTCTTTGGAGAGGAAATCATCTCTCTGATACCAATCCCTCTGTAAATAATGAGTAGTCCCCTATTATATGGCTTATGTTGTTCGCATTCAAATAATCGGACCGCAGCAACTGCATCCTTAAAATTACTGTAAACTTCGTGATGTGTGCATGAATTGCCAAAATTCAGAAGAAATTGAAAAGACAAGATACATGACAACTCACCACTTTATACGCTTAAAATGCATGTGTTACATTATGAAATTCATCCTTACTTTTCTCTAAATTATAAGGACTCAGTACTGGAGATGGCCTCTTTGCCACTTTTCGAAATGGCCGCCTTGCCTCAATAGGAATCAGCGAGTTAAGGCTGATTCCCATTCACCAATTTCTGGCGCGCGCGCGACTTTTTGCGATTGATCATGGATCTAGGCATGCGTACTTACAACAAAAAAGCACGTGAGTTTGATCTCGCGATCGCCAGAAAAAGTTGAAGTTTGTTCGACTTTTTGAGAGAATGTGGTCTGAAGTTCGCTTTACACATGTACAATATCATATACATAGTCATCAAGGAAGATAGGTGGGAAATGAGAGAAATTAGTTGCTGCCACCTACTTTAAGAAAAATTAAGATATTTCAGAAGCAAAAGCCACTAGCCACTCTGACAATAATAGCTGTTATTTTAGCTTTAAGAGCAAGTGGGGAGTTTGTTTTGCCCCCTTGAAAAATATTCTTATTATGCAGCAAATGACTGCATTTCAAAGCCCTCATTTTGCGTAGGTGCAGCTGAAGTGTAATTTGATATTTACCATGTGTTCGCAAAATGCCGATCGCAAAAAGTCGCGCGCGCGCGCCAGAGATTGGTGAGTGGTAATCGGCCTTTAGACATCTAGCGCCTTCGCCGCTTCTATATCATTGATTTATTATCGTCTAAATTAAAAGGAGGCTGCAACATGCATCTCAGTTTTGCATTGTTTTTGCCTTTGTTCATAGAAAGCAACGCTCTATCCATTCAATGGCTCTACATAGGGTACTACAGCAGCCTTTCTTCACGGATTTCCGAATATGTCAACAAATAGATCCATAAGCAAATAATTTAAAGATAACACTACCTTTATTTGAATATTTGCTGAATATTATGAAGAATTGTGATGAGTAAATATTTTGCAACTATTTTACATACAGAAGCACAATCGTTTACCTCCTTAAACTATTTTACATACAGAAGCACAAAAGTTTACTTCCTTCAACTCTTTCAACGATTTACAGTTCGAAATTGCCTACTCTGAATATTTCTGTAACTTTTTTCGAGCATTTTGTTAACTAAATACCCTCCAATAATCCTTCCTCTTTGGAGGAACCATATTTCATTCTTCCTATCGGAAAGACTCCCTTACAATACCAAGGCTTGGAATAAGCAATGGTTCTTAGTCATGTCACTCCATTTCCACTTTCAGGTACTTTCAGAGCTATTTAGCACATAATTTCTTAAGCTTACTGTTTAGCCTTTAAGCCATACTACATGCGTTACAGTTTTTAATGGTATAGGCATATCATGTAAGTTGAGGGAACTACTGATGACATACATCCATCATGTAAACCATCTACTAAAGTGACTGTCGTTGGGGAGGCACAAAAGAAGATTTATATTATTTTACAATGTTGCACGTTCATTGTGTGTAGTAAATATACAGCATTAGCGTAAAGCAACTTGATAATGTATTACATTTATGCCATTATAGGTTGATATATAGAATCAAGGTCGTCTCCATTTTCATCTATTTCTTCCCCAACACTACATTGGCATTCTTCATTTTCGGGAATCTCCCCTTTGTATCTTTGCGCCTTTGATTCTAGATTTTGTTCCTCACTGCCTGGCATCTCTACAGCTGTTTCATTTTCATTGGCTTCTACTGCCTCTTCATTTTTTTCCATGTTCTCTCTTTTGTCGACAGCATGAAATTTGCTTAGTTTCTCTACGTGAACAGTTGGAATTCCTGGGACCGAATTACTTGTGGAAGAAGACAAAGGGGAGGGCAATGCCGTTTGATCACGTGCGAATGGCTTCCTTTCAGTTTGACTTGGTGGCTTGTGAATTTGACTTGGAGCCAAGTAATCTTCCTCTTCTTCATCCCGCATTTTCCCTTCTTCATTCCGCGCTTCCTCTTCGTTGATGCTCTCCAAAGCTGCCAAATTGGCGACCAGAAATGGTTCTTTCAGTGAAGGGCAAGATCCCTGTCTTGATCTTTGTGGCACGGCGCGATTGAACTGTGAAAGATTTGGCAAAGAATGCTTTTTTTGATAATTGATCGGCTGTTGTATGCTTTCAAGAATACCTGATAAAGTGCACTCAAGATTTTCCATTCTTGACATCATTTCCGATCGATGAAGATAGGAATCGTTTTGTAGAACTTGACATTCGTCATTGGCTTGAGCTGCAGATTTCAATCCTGAAGAAGTCTCCTTCATGGACGACACAGCAGTTGACATCATGGACCGAGATAAAACCAAGCTGTTTTTGCTACGTGTTGGTATGATGGGTTCATAAACATTTTGCGATCGATACTCTTCAACGTTTTCTTAAAGGTAAGAAAGTATATATATGCTTATATGTATAAAGATATACACTTAGCCTGAAGAGTCAGCTTTGAACGGAGGAAATTAGTTGCAAGTGAATTAGTTGTCATTTTTTGAGTTTATATATATATATATATATATATATATATATATATATATATATATATATATATATGTGTGTGTGTGTGTGTGTGTGTGTGTGTGTGTGTATATATATATGTGTGTGTATATATGACTAATCACAAAATCGCGTTATTTTTTCTGTATTGCATAGTATTAGAGAGCTCTTTACAGGAGTAGTAAATGAAATATGATGTGATTGAGAAGGTTCACAAGCGTTCTTTCGTACCCTTTATTTCATCCAAATCCAAATACATTTCTTCTTGATTTACCTGTGCACATGCTGTTGAAAAGAAAAGAGGTGTATTTATTAACTTTCAAGTTACTGTAGTTGACCATGTAAACCATGTGTGTTCTGAGTGCTTATCAGCCTAGTTGGATGAAGTTTCTGCTTTCTGTCATCAAGGACATGCTTCCACACTCTCCCTATTTAGTGTCATTGATGACAATGTTCACAAGCCTTGTTGTGTACTTTGCTTAGTATTTAGTGACAACTGAAATAGCCTCATATCAGACATATGTGTGCACGTATATTTTCGCTACTCTTGCCAACTTGCCAACTTTGTGCCGTTCACAATTATTCAATTTCCCACATCGGCCGAATTAGCCTCATGTTTTCCAGAATTCATCAAGTAGACTTATTTCCACAAAGGTGACTTTTTGAACATATTTTTTAGAGCCTTTCATGACGATAAGCCAAAAGTTGGAAAGTTTGAGAACCAAAAAGTGAATGCTTTTGGTACAAACTGACATCTCAATAAATGCCGTGTTCTGTTTTTGAATATCATAACAAAGAAACCGACAGCTGGAAAAAGCTGTTATCGTTTTAACTGAGTTAGTGAAAGTAAGTGACCTATAGGTAAGTGAACCTTGTGCGAGGTATTTTCAAAGATTTTGAAGAGGCTATAAAATTTATTGGCAATGCAACTAACCATTGAAATTATTGTCAATGCAGTTGACTGTAGATTTCTGACTATAAAAACCTTGCGAATTCGATATTTGGTTGCTACTTAAGGAGTAAAGAGTATGTCAATTCTTCCTTATATAAATAATTCAATAGGAATCTGATGCATTTGAAATTTCATATGATTAAAACATAATTGAATGAACAAAATATTGCTATTTACTTTGCAATGGTTTCATTGGCATGAAGACGTTGCTGATGTCAGCATTAAAAGCATTCTCTTCAACATCCTGAAAATGTCTCTTCGTACTTGCTGGTCTTGCACTGTCTTTTGATCTTACTGAAGCTGTTGGTACACTACATAGGCTTGTTTCACATACATTAGAAGCTGTTTCCTTAAAGATTGAGTCAGCGAATTTTGCAGGAATCGCTAGACTTTGTTTTCGTAGTATGGAATTAATATCATTTGTTGATTCCATAGCCTTTACCTGACATTGTGATTTATTGACAGTTTGAGGTATTTCTGGTAATGGACGTTGAGTTCCATGCAGTGAAAATGGCCTTGATACATCTGTCGGCTCTTTGAAGTAAATGTTCGTTGCCTTTCCTCTGTTTTGATTTGAATATTCTAGGGGACTTTCTCGTGTATCCGCTCTTCTCCTTTTGTATTTTGTAACAAAGCATATTGCCAAAACGATCAGTATAATGCAAACAATAGATGATATTACAATCACTGATATGCTAAGAGTGTTGTCGTTGTTATTATCAGATTTGTTCTCTCTTTTCCCACCTAAGTTTGCTGTGCTGCTTGTTGGTAAAAGTACCCCTGTTGCAGTAGTTGATGTTGATGCCTTGCTGCTCAATGTTAAAGGTGCATTTGTAGTTGTTGAAGGCTTGTTGCTCGTTGTCGACGTTGAAATTTTTGTTGATGGTGCTATTGTTGATTTGGGAGGTAGCGTAGTTACTGGTATTCCACCTACAATCATTATCCAACAACTGTAACTTGAAATTTGCAAACAGACTTCTAAACGTTCTAGATACTCAAGTGGTTAGGCAATTTTATCAATAAAATACAAGTACAGCACATTTGTGTGTCTATACTCCCTTTCATATACGAGCGGGGTGAGTGGCCAAGCGGCCCAGCCAGTTCCATTAGCTTAACTGAAGTTACGCATGGCTGTGTACGATCAGACACTAGATGGGCAACATTCCAGATGAACGATTAAAACAGCTCACTCCGCCATCCTTTGGAAGGGACGTTAAACTAGGGCCCCATGCCTGGATGCGGCACGCATAGTAGGCCTAAATTAGCTGAATAACTTAGGTAAAGCAGCCTACTCAAAATAAAGTAAATAACAACTTATCTGTAAGCATAGACCCTTGACAGTACTAACCAAAAACAAAATCGAACTGTAATCGTGCTTCGTTGCATCCATCGGAAATGACCAGCTTTGTTCCAATTGTTGGTGAATAGCTCCCTAAATATGGTTGAATGCATTTGCCAGTTCTCATGTGTCGAATTGTCTTCGATGGAGTATGCTGAAACCATGCATTGGCGGAATTGCAAGCTGATTGAAGCTTGATAACACCATTGTTTACTGCTGCAATGGGGGCCGGACACTTTCCAGACGGAATATGCAACATGCTTCCAGCCTCAGTGAAGATGAATAACTCATTGCATGAATTTGTAAGAACAAGTTCATCATTGAGTTTATTCCAAGAAGGACAGAGCTTTCCACTCCGGTGCTGAATTGAGAAAGCTACACCAACACCTAGAACTAAGAATTAGCATAAAATGATATAGAACTTTTATCTTAACTTGACTTCACCGATGGATTGAATCAAAAGTGAGAAGGAATTGATCACTATTGCATGTTATATCAATTGCCTTTTCTCGTCAATCTCTCTGTCATTTAGCTGCAATATATTGTCTGACAAAAGTTTCTCCGGTGTGATGTGCAATGAAGAACATAATTTAAACCAAATTGCAACAGTACGCCTTACCCAAGCAATTAGGTTATGAATTTTGAAGCTAGACTGAAAGTGAAAGTTATACCATGGCTAGGGCATTTTCCAGATGATAGTGAAATGTCATCAATTGCAATATCTCCTCTAAAACTTGAGCCAATCACTCCTTCAAACGCAACCTACAATATATAGTTGGAGGTTGTCAGCTGGGAAACGAATCCTGTACTGTATTGGAGTAAAATCTGTGTACCGTGATACAAAAGACAATCATATGAGTCAGTTTAGGCCAGCATTTTGATGTTAATATTTCAAGAAGCTGTATAAAGCATATCAAATTAATTTGCATGTTTTAAAGAAATATGATTTCTTCAGCAGATTTCCTCCACAAGTCTACAACAAGCCATGTCTACTTCAATTCGCAATTTACGTCACTCTGCTATCAATTTATATCATCCACATGTGTTTAGAAAGTGCACGCCTAGCTTTTATTGATACTACATCAGAAAATGTGTTTTTTCTAAAATTGTATATCTGAGTATATTTATGCATAATAAGTATGAGAAAATAGAAATTAAGTCCCATACGACTGAACGGTCTTTGGTCAGAGTTACTTGTCCCATTTCCCATCTGTCACCTTGTTCTCCAATCAGGTTCCAAGATGGAGAAGTCGAAGCGTCCTGTAGCTTGTTCTTCAAGTAGACATTCAGTTGCCCCATACTTGAACCATAAAGATGATACCAGAATGTCAAACAACTTCCATTGGTACCAATGCCTGAGTATTGTTTTGATATCACGGATTTGTGTCCCAGCACACGAGGATTTGATGCTTCAATGTATAGATAGTACCCTACAATGTCATAATGAAGACTCCTCTTGTAGTGTGAAATAATATCTCTGTGGCTTTTATAATGCCAGCAAAGCACGTTCTTCATTTGTAAGACTCAAAAGATCAGGATAAAGCATTGAAATACGTTTAATTTGTGGGAGAAGTAGCAAGCTGGTCTTGAAAAATAATGATCAATTATGGGCATCCAAGAGATCCGTTGTGCCATCGGTGCGATGCCTAATCACTTTTAAAGTACAGCATTAGTTTCAACTTACCACTGGTGAGACTGGAAGTGTGATCAATGCTGGGTCCAGTATCATACGACGATGTATGACCTTTGCGTCTTATCCAGTTAAAGTGATCAGTTGTACTTTGTATAAAACCACATTCATCAGTTTCAAAGGTGCATGTTCCTGAAAATAATAGGAAGAGGTTGATATTGCTCTTATTTTTTTCTAGGTCACTCTATGTTCCTTTATACTTGTGCATTGCTTTCATAAATTTTTTGATGATGTATGGGGACTTGAACATAACATTAGTGTATGTATTTTATGTCACTTCTGATTAGAAAGTGTTCCACAAAAGAATTCCTAATTTGAAAGTAGTATATTATACTTCATAGTTCGTACATGATGTTTTTCATTAAGGAAAAGCAACATAATGCTTTTGATTGACTAGAGAGAAAATACTTGAGTTGAATGGTAGTAGCAAGTATTTTGAATGAGGCAAGAACTGATTCAAGTTAGATTGAAGTTTGAGGAAGGTTTGTAAAATTACCTGGTTGTGTAGTTGTTGCTATGTTGATATCTGTAGAAATCAATATAAGGAAATGAGATGTTGTCTGCATTATACTTTCAGGCTTTGTTCTACTACTCTGGGAAGATGAAGTTGAAAGCATTAAGAGGCACTTACATATTCTTGCGTAGCTCATTCATATCTATTTTCCTATTTAACGTTTTCAGCTATTCCTTCGAGTTGATTTCATAATGTAGTAAGATATTGAGGGGTGGCGTTAAAAAAAGCTCTTGGTGGATGTCAGGTCTCGAGCTGCCGAATAAGAAATGTAAACTCGAATGACATAAGCCAAAGTTGATAACATCCTTTCAAATTCAAGTGTTTTCAGGTATAGATCATCGACAGACAAGCACTTTTCACGTACCAAGGTTTCAACTTCCTTGAGAGACAGTTGGGGGTCTAGGGCTTGCCCCCACAAAATGTTCTATAATTACTCTCTCTAGAACGTTAGAGAATGTCCTTTTGCGTAGTAACAAAACTTTTCATACTTGCTTTTCACTCGGCCAATCAATTTTGCACAAATATGGAAGACATAAAACTTTGATCTTGAAAGTAAAAATCTTATCGTGAGTCTATCCAGACAAATCGGAATATGATGGAGAAACATATAGGTATGCACTCTCTCAGAGACACGCTGGGGCTTCTCCCCGAAAAAAACTTTTTAGAATCAATCTCTCCAGAACTTCGGAAAATACCCTCTCCTGTAGAAGGAAAATATACTTAAATCATTGATCATATATCATTAAATCATTGCTGGGATGAAATAATTATAATAATTTCATTATCTAAGATTGGCGTGAATAGTTGGAGGCTAATTGATGCCAACATTTGATTCTACCTCCTCCCCCCCCCAACCTGTGTTTCATGAATTTGAAAACTCAAAATCTTGTCAAGAGAGAGTCTACTCACGCAAGTACGGAAGTGCTTGTTGTTGAATGGTTGACGGACATGCTAAGTCTGCTAAGATTTGTCTTAAAGTTTTACTTAAAACTTGTTTACGTATGTTGCCCAGGAAACATGGAGGATGGAATATGTGCTCCTGCGATCTGTGAACCCATTTATAAGATGCGCAAAGTTTATATGAAAAGACCATTTGAGAAAAACATTCTCAAGGTAGCAGCGGATATGAGTGGCCTATTTAGAGTGTCGGTGTAGGGCCTTGAACTCTCTTGTGAAATCTGGAGCTATCTGTATATCTAAAACCGCGGAAGATAAAGATTCTTACTATACTTTTAATATCGAGGAGTTTGGAACAGAAGAGGACTTTGGTGTACCACTTCTTCAAGCAATATGACTGGGTATGAAAAAAATGACTTTCTTGTTTTTCTAGATCTTATTAGTAAGCTTACTGATGGTACAAAATACCTTCAATCAAAAATCGACATCGCAAAAAAAACGAGAAACTTTTAGCTGAAATTTTGAGTTAAAATTTGGAAAATATTGAATTATCATCATGCTTCCATACGTCACCCCCTAGAAGCTGTTTTACAAAAAAACAAGGAAGCAACCTCAAGGGAAACTACATCCACTCAAACAGCAAATGAAAAAAGAAATGACAGAAAAGAGATTGTGTACTATTCCAGTGTGAGCCGATAACATTGCTGAAGTTATGAAGCCAACAGTTACAATGAGAAAAAAGAAGGACGAAAGGAAAGAAGTAAATTCACCATTTGAAAGAGAGAAGTGCAAGTATAGCCTCAACGGAACAGGCGGAGAGTCTCAAATGAAATAAAAAAATCTACAGCAGCTCTATCAACAACTACCATAAAGTGAACAGCAAAGATATGAATATACTAGGAAACCCTATGAAAACAATACCAACTAATCAAGGGAAAAGCAAAGAGCTGATGAAGTAGGTGCATTTCCATCGCCGTTGCAAACTCCATCTTTTGCTAAAAAAGAGTTCCAACCGCTGATGAAAGATGAAAGCTTGATTATCATTAACAAGAAGAAGCAATTGCAAGACAAAGAAGGCGGTGTCTGACCCAGAAATACTATCCTCATAACTGGTGATAGTATGATATCCAACATAAGCGAGCGTATGCTAAGCAAGCAGAACAAAACAAAAGTTCGCAGTTTCCTGGTGCAAAAGTAAGGGACGTATTTGATGATGTTAAACCTCTATTTAAAAAGAGGCCAGAGAAAATCATCCTGGTTATTGGTGCAAATGATGTCGAGTATAAAACGTATCAAGAAATTATAGCGTAAATTAAATCACTCGTCCAATTTATGCAAGAGCGTTTATCTGGATGTCATGTAGTTATCTCAGAGATATTCAAGCGCACCGACAAGAAAAACTTGAACAGTAAAATTGCCAATTTCAACAAGGCTCTAAAAGTAATGAACTGCGATAGCCTGCAACAGTAGTATATTACGTTTGATCTTCTCGGTAAGTGAGGGTGTCATTTGAACTTCTATGGCAATAGACAACTGCCTATGAACATTATGAATAAGCTTTGTTCATTCTACAGTCATTGGAACTCACTGCCTAATGACTGTAGAATAGGTCATACCTCTCCAGCATTTAAAATGAAGCTAAAAGCCATGCTCGCATAGCACCATTTAATTTATGTACTACGTTTTCTGTTTTTTTCGTCATTATTATATGATTGTATCTTAGGTTGCACATGTTTTCTTTTAATGGAGGGCTCCTTGAAAACCAGTTGTGCTGAAAGGTAACCCTCCTAAAAAATAGAAAATGTAAATAAGTAAAAATGAAAGTGATGAAAAATGTGCTGAGGCGAATTCTGATATTCCAAGGAGGCTCTACCTTCGGTTTCCTAGCTACGAGCTTTTAGGTGCAGCATTCCATTCTGTTATCCGTTTGGGAAGAAAACTGCTAACGTATGTATGTGTTTCGAAAAGGAAAAGTAGCACATCAGACTACTTCCAAAATGCGCCTGTACGTGAATGTGCAGAGATTGATACATCTCATAAATAATGGAGCAGAGAGGGACGGAAGGGACTCAACAGGGTCACCAAAGCTTTTTATCGGAAAATGTTGGGCAAGCAAATTATTTTACACTGTAGAGATAGTACACTGGGGCTATCCATTTAAAAGTAAATTGGAGCTAACAAAACTATCAAATATTCTTGTATTAGGCTACATAAAATCCCTTCCAATGGTCTGTTTCATAACTGACCTCTTCATTGGAACCTAAGCAAATACAGCATCTTTCTCCTGCAACTGTGACCTCGATGTGCCCACACAAAGCGCACAGTGCGACCGGTGTATCATACATTAGGTATATCTCATCTAAACCATCTATACTATGACTATCGAGTGGACGACTGAAAATCTAAAATCTGCCGAGTGAATTCATGATTTGTAATCCTTTAGGGGTGTCACAGCCCCCACACCCATATAGGGCCGCCCCTCAGGGTGTTTTCATCCTTATTTTCATCGAATACCTAAGTTATTATTTCTACTTCTTGGAAAAGCATTATAATTATTACTTCGAATGTAACAGATAGGAAATGCTCTATGAGTGTTGCAAAATGATTATGCATTACCGTAAGCTATGTAACTTAGAAGAAATCCTCGATAGGATGTTGACGTGCCAGTGTATCGGTAGAATCGTATGTGAATGTATCTATATCTTGTAACAACCATTGCAGCGGACGAACATTTGAAAGTCCGAATTGTTGCGCTTGATGAATATGTAGATGACCAGAAATAAGAGCCTACAAGATTATTAGCATACTAGATTAAATTTGACATTAAATGGAAAATGTGAGTGTTTTCCGCTAAGTTAATTTTGATAGAATGTTTGTATACATGAAAATGGAACGAGAACTGCATTAGAGCAATAATAATTCACATGCTAAAGATTTATGATAGTTGCTGAAGCCTGTAAAGATTGTTCCATAACTTTTAGAATGATAGAGAATTGGCATGTCACAATATGAGTTAATGTACATCGTTTGGCGAAAGCCCCTACATATTTACCTTTTATCGCAACATAGTGATTGCAGTGCAGATTGAAATCCATCATTACAATTCGAGTCTCTTTTCCTGATGATGTAACTATTTTGTAATAGCACGATGAATAGCTAATCAAGTATGCTCGCGGGTACCCAGATGAATATATAGTACCAGTCAAAGATGTGCTGTATGTGTTACTGAAAGTAAAATGTTATGATGTAAGCACCGATAGGAGAAGAGAGAAAAGAGATGACAGAAAAGAAAGATTTTCCTTGTCAGTTTTGTCAGTTCATGCCATGTTGCTGCTTATTGAAGTAGCCTCAGCTGAATTTTTTCAACCTCTATTTTGGGATCTTTGTAAATACGACAAAAAATTAAAAGTCCTAGAATTTCACTTCGTCTATTGCATATAACCCTTGTATATGCATAATGCATCTTCAAGGAGAGCCCTAGCTCCAATGTCTATTAGATTTGCATCAGTGTAGAACCGTACATAAAGGCTACATTGGATGTTTTCAACCTGTATTGACGATATAATGAAATGACACAATTCCCCGTTTTGGGAATGATTGTAAGCATGACAATAAATTAATATAAGTAGATATTCTGACTGTTAAAGCGAAAACGGTGGATAACGTGAAAGGACCAGACTAATTTGAGTAAATATCGGTGATATGTAGAAGAAACATAGCTTCAATGAGAATAGTATTGGTTTGCTTTCTTGTTAAGTTAAGAATGAATGAAAAATTGATTCATGTACTTACTAGCAAGTAGAACTGGTATAGTATCCCATGTAGCTATAGCGACGACTTCGTAAACGATATCGAAGATACAAGTTTGAATTTTGAGTTGATTTGTATCTAATTAGCATCTCTCCACCAATGGAATACATGTATTTCATGCGAATACCTCTTGTATTGCTTGAACAGTATTTACCAATGCTTCGAAATGTTGTTGTGCTGTAGAGGAAGTAGATAGCTTGATGTCATAAAGATAGTGAGAGAAAGAGTTATAGAGACATGGAGCTCTAGAGATCAAGGGATTCTATAAGTGCAATGAATACAGCAATTAGACATGCAATGGCCACAGTAAATGGTTCTTTTGTATGGTTGTTCTTCCTCTAAGGATTTGCAAAATTCGCATTTCAATTAAGCAGTTGTCACAACCACTGAGGTTTGGTACGCGTGGGGCAGATCCAGGCAGAACCGCGAACTTGTTCTATTGTGGACTACAGCATCATACCTACCTGACCACGCTTTTCACTTCATTGCATTAATACATCATTAGGCAAGACAGTTGCAAACTGTTGTTTAATGAGTTGTAAACTTGCATAGATTTCATTATAGATACAGTATATTATGGATACAGTTTGAAGTTGTAATACCAAATCTTTACAAGTTTTCTAACAAATAAGATAGCTATAATAAGAGCTAATCAAGGCCAATTAATGTTTAAAATATACATACATGTATATATAGCTAAAGCAATAAGCTGTGGTTTTTAAGTTGAAAGATGCGATAGTATGAAATGAAGTCAAGGTTTGGGTAAAAAATCTGACACAATCTGTAGAGTCGGGTTTCTCCATACTAAGATTCGATGTTGGGTTTAAATTCGTTTAGGCATTTAGAATCCTTAATAAGTTGTGGAACAGTAGTTTAGAATTGTGGGTCTCTAGAGGGAGAGGTTTCTGGGTCATATGTAGCAGTTTTATTTTTAGGAGTAAAACCGCTAGAGTTTCTCAGAATGTATTGGTCTTTCATTTATGGGTACGTGCTTTTGTATGCTCTTACAACTTATACAAGAATGTGAAAAAAGAATTAAAGAAAGAAAGAAAGAGAATGAAAGAAAGCAATTTTAATTGTAGAACTTGCAATATAGGTGCAATCTCAACAGCCGTGCAATCTTTGCGCAATACGATTCCTTCTAGTGTGCTACTTGCTTCTGTGCTATTGAGACTTGCACACCTTGATGATATGGCTGAGCTGCATGAAGTTGCTGATTTGAAATCCGGATTATCATTTTAGCTTATTTTAAGAGCTTTCACTTTCATTTTATCTTCCTAGCATTGCGATTGCTTACCACCTAACCTGCTATTTCTGCATTTAATTCCTTTAACGCGGCTGATGCTATACCTGATGCTTAGATATGAGAGTTTTCGGCATCAGTTTTGTTGCTTTTCAATTTGATGGCATTTCTCTTAGATCCTTGTTAATTAGTCTGTAGTTATTGAAGATGAAACTTACTTGGGAATGTTGTCGTTCAAATTCTGGTTCTGGATTTTGCATTGATGTTGAAACATCGTTAATTGAAGTAATTCATGAATTAATTAAGTAGCAAATTAATCTTAAGTATCTTCTTGGAATTAATATTAACATGTGTAACATTAAACCCAACCAGAAGCTCATAACAATTGACAAGATGCACTTACTCTTTGACGAAAACTTCTACATAGTCAGGATGACAATTAGGCATTTCCCCCTGAACATAGAACGTCATCCAGTAGACTTCCAAGTAATACAATGTGGCTGTGTATGCTGAACTTGGTGTGAGTCTCCAAATAGCATCTCCATTGTACATCAGTGATGTTTTTGATATATACTGGAATGACGTTGTTGCTGAATATTCTTTAACACTAACTGGCGATGCAATCTGTAGTAAGATGGAGAAAATTAGCACAAAAAGCGTTGTATCCAACATTTTAATAGATTTGCCAGGTTTCAGAAATAAATACCGAGTTTTTCAGAGTCACTGAAATCAAAGCAACTGTTGGAGTGGCATAGTTCTCCTCTTTGGATGCCTGTGGCTAGGACATGTCAGGGCGAACTTAGTCTTCACGCTACGGTAGTTTTCTGAGAAAACGAAACCATTTAAAATTGCAAAGGGGTGAGTAATCGTATCACGAACGGAAAGTATCATTCCTGAGAAGCATTCTGTTAGGAATGTTTGGGGTTTGAGTCTAAAAGTCAAATACGTCCATCATCAAAGCTTTAATTTTGAAATTGCTTCTGGAAGATTTTGTGAGAGTAGCTGCTCTTGAGAACAAATCGAAGTAGGAAAACAATCCAGAGCAAATAGAAAGAGGAAAATGTTGAATTGAGGAAATTGGCGCAAAGTTGATATATGGTAGACAATAGTCATAAATCGAATTACGTTCAGAAATTGAATTGGAAAAGGAAACCACAATATTCGTAGAAGGAAAAGTTAAATACCGTAATCCCTTAAATATAAGCCCAGGGGCTGTATTGATTGTTTCGTATTTTAGTGGGCTTCTATTCAAAGGAGACTTTTCAAAGAGGAAGAATGGTCTAGGATTATTCAATAATGGTCATTGAATGCTTAAGCATCAATAGTCATTAATAATGAACATTATGCAGTTAACATAACTTATAATTTTAGGTGCAATTAGAGCCATTTTAAAAACAATCATTCCATTTTTTGGATAACCATACATTTCAGACAACATTCTCTATGGGTTGCAGTATTTTCAGTTGCTTTTAATTCGATCACTTTCGGGAAAGCTTCATTTTCACGCTCTTCTTTTTTTTTCAAGACAACAGTTATCGTAGATTCATGGTCACGATGATGGCATAGGTGAGTTATCTTGGTCGTATTGCCCGATTTGATTTAGACAGTCTTACTTTTTGGAGCTTTTAACGCTCGATCTTTGTTGCTAAAAAGGTATTTGCTATCTTACTATAATCTGATGATTTTGAAAAATTTCACTCCAAATTTTGACATGCTAACGGTAAAAGCATTCATGTTTCTCAATACTTTAGTACCGGAAACCCAGCCGTTATGGGTAACATATTATTCCTAATTTTAGGTATCGTGTATATTTCGCTACTTTCTCATGAATGGATAGTAGCCCCCTTACGTCCTTTGCAAAAAGAATTCCCACCTGGCCTCTCAATGAAACTTGGAAATTTGAGAGTAAATGTGTCATTCTTCATAGATTTAGTGTCAGATTATGTTGCTTGTACTTCCTTTTCTTGATATTTGGCTTTTTATAAAGGAAAAATTTAGAACTATTTCAATAGTTAAAGAATATGCCAACTTAAGATGGAAAAAAGCGCCATAGGACAACAACGAAATGTATTTGTGTTGAAAACTTACAAGGCAGGCTTCTTATCGGAGAACTTTTAAGTTGTGGAACCGTTCAATCATAAGCCTTGGCCAAAAGAAAAGGGCCTAGATGTAAACATGTGTAAAAAACCTAAGCTTGTTTCATGACTCACCTTTCAGTTCCTAGGCCGTGTGTAGAAGATACGGATATTTGAAATTCATCAGTAAAATCCATTTCACTGGTTGAAAGGTCAGGCGATGTCTTCATCTTCTGGGCGAGGAATAAACATAAAAAATTTGTGCGACGCTCTGGATAAACAGTATTTTATTTCTGTTATATTCATTTTAATTGTACTTTTGTGATGTCTTGTTTATGAATTGATGAAAAAAGTTTGTGTTGAAATACAGTGGCGGTCTTTGAAGAAATTTCTAAAAGGGGGCATTGGTGCTGAATATGCCAGTACTTTAGAGATTGCAGAGTTCGAGTTTTTCTACAAGAAAAGGGTACAAGAAATTTGAACTTGAGGCAAAGAGGTATTTTTCTTGTAAACCATATGTGTATTTAGCCTTTCGTAAATTAATTTTGCCGAGAATTTGATGACTTAATGGCACCTGGGGGTAGCTGCTCCTAAGTCCCCCCCCCCGAATAACCTCCATTGCTGAAGTATGTCTATGACAATAATGACACCGATGCAAATTGAGCACTGATGCCCTGTTGCATTATCAACAGCAAATCAGGCATTTGTATGTACGTCATTTGTTTGTATTCATTGTTTTGCTTCGATCGTCTTCGTTCTGGCATCTAAGGCTGGCTTTTTGCGTCGCATAATGAATAAAATTGTTGAGAAAAAAATTGACATAGTATGACTTTAAAGCATCTATTATGCGACGTATAAAGTCAATGTTTTATTTCAGTCAACTTTCAGTCGATTAATCGACTGAGTCAGGCGAACATTCAACTATTATGCGACTTGGCTTTAGACGTCGTATGTAATTCAATTTCAGTCGAATAAAATTCAACAGGTTAATATTGCTGCGTGTTCGCTATTGCTCTAAATTATTCTATTGTTCTCTGTCCTTGAAGCAAGGATGGCTCAGCTGCCTCAAAAGTCAGAGACTAAAGCCTGGTTTCTATATAACTTTCTAGTGCCGTCGACGCGTGTGGATAATTCGTAAGCGGCACTAAGGACCTGGGAATTTTCATTTCATTTCATTTAATATATTTAAGGAGGGACACCCTTCAGCAATGAAGCTGATTTCCAAGGGGCCCTCCACTTAACTACTTACATTCAGTTCCATGTTGGTAGTTATGGAAATTTAGGTAGCATCAAATCTGGCATGCTAAGTAAATCTGGTCATCTGCCAACTTGAGATAGTGTTCCCTTTGAAAGGTTCACTTTATGTGATAAATTATTATTTGTTGCAAATGGCTCCAGTGAGCAAAGAAGTAAAAGAGGACACATGCCACAGAAAGACAGTAAAGTAAAGGGAAGCTGCATACTCTCAAAAACACACATATAAGTAAAAACACACATATTAGAAACTTCATGTAACAAAAAGCCTGAATTTGTATATTTTTACTTCAAATAACTAGAATCTTTTAGCCTGACATTCCAGCTGGTTCTAATAAGTGGCTAATTTTTGTTCTCTGGGAAATATGCTCAGTCTAGTTGCAAATCAACCCCTTTCATGGATCCTCCAATAATAGCACATGTATAATTGAGCTGGGTATGTTCATACATGTGTTTTGATACACAAGGTTCAGTGTATTGACAAAGAACTTAAATGCTACACAGTCAAATATCCTTTTTTTCTAGCATCTGTATTGGCCCCAGAGATATGAACCAGAATTCTGGTTATTGGAACTACCTCACTACATAAGAACACGAGTAGACTCATTTCAAAATTATAGGTTCTTGTATGTGGGTTTTTACTGTATTCAAGTTGGTCAATCAATAACCACAAAATTCAAAAAAATAAGTAAATCCCCATAGCGGTAAATTTGAGGATTGAGGGTACATAAAAGTAAGTTGTCGTGAAAGTAACAAACTTTGCTCTCTTACGAGTGGTGAATGATATCTTATTAAAGTGAATTTACGCAATAATGGGAAAACACCATGCAAGGCAAATAGGTGCAAAAAGTAAAGGACTTCTGATTAAGCTCGATTTTAGTCTGTATTTTGAATTTGCAGAGAAGTAATGACACTTTTTTCTGTAAAATAAATTTAAACTATTGAGCACACCTCACCATTGTGTAATTGTTTTGCATGGCTATTTTTGTCAGCAAAAGTGAGATTGTTTTACAAAATGAAACTTTTTAATGCATTGTGTAGCTATGTCAAGTGTTAGGAAAATCCTATTTTAATTTCCCTAACACATTTACGTTTCCCATTGATCTTTATCTACATGAGCTTCGCTTTTGAGCACTTGCCGTTTATCGCAATAAAGTCACAAATTCGAAACGAATTCAACTTTGCTTCTGTTTCATATACATATCGAGAGCCCCTTGAAAATCATGTATTACTGAAGGGTCACCCTCCTTAAAAATGTGAAATAAAATGGGAAAATATCCCCGGGTCCTTGGTGCCGTTTAGAAATCATCCACACGCACCTACGACCCACCTGCGACATTACTACTGAAGCATTTTTCCATATACTTTTCACTCACTGGCAACCCACCGGCGATGAGCTCTTCTCCGTAGAGAATTTTAAAATAAAACTCAAATGAAAGTCATTCTTAGTAGTATTGAAGCCATTCAAACATCTGAAACTGCCTGCGACCCACCGATGACCAACGGCAGCCTGTTTCCATTTAAATTTCTCTAGGTCGCCGGCACCGCAATGGAAAAAAAATTTGAACAAGTTTCAACGTTTCTTCGATGTCTGCGGTAGGTCGCTGATGAGTTGTCGGCAGTTGAAATGAAGTGGTTCCAGTAAAGACTGCAACGTCGCCGGTGGGTCGCCGGCACTAGAAAGTTATATTGAAACCAGGCTTAATCGAATCAGCAGTTTCGAATATACGATAGAAGGTATTCAAAAAATAAGCTTGGGGGAAACAGTGATATTGGTGATAGTGACGAAAATACATGCAGTGACAATGAGATTGATTTGATGGTGAATGACTACGCTGCATTCGGAGAATTAGAGAAAATTCTAAAGATGCTAGAAAATGATGAGAAGGAAATCATTCTAATTGACGATACCAATTGTGACTTCAAAAATAACAAGAATGCAAACTCTAAGAAACTCAAATCAATCTACTCTGAATATCAACTCCAACAATTAATTAAGAGGTATACACGAGTTGCTATCACCACTACTGAAGGTGGTGAACAGAAAGTAAGCAAGACCCTCATTGACCATTTCTCTTCCACTAATCCAAAATATATCATAGAGGCAGATGTAATGGAGATAGGGATGGTTGACCTATCTGATTTATGGTATTCGGAAAATAAATGCCAAGCGACAGAAAGAAAATATAAAAGAGTCGTCGAATCCCGTAACATGAAAAAATATGAGAAAATACAATTCCGTCAAGACCTGAACCAGATTGAGTGGGAAACTATCCTTGGTCCATACAGTCATCATCGGCATCGTTAGTCTCGGGAGACCATGATTTTGCACCCTAGGTTGTATAGGCTTTAATATAAGATCGGGTCATCGGCAACTCCTCTGGTGACTGTATAGTCCAATGCGGGAGCGGCAAACTTTGTGGCATCTGAGGCAACTGTGTCCTGAGGTGGGAGATTGTGGTTCCTCGGCAGCCTGTTTCCTACGGGCCCTCTTTTCGGCAGCCAATTTGCTCCTTTTCTGCTCTAGACAAATTGTCCCCATTCGCACTTGCTCCCTCCAGCCGTCACAATCTTTTGCCAAGGTCTCCCAGGAGTGAACAGGGAGGTCACATGTCTTCATGTCTCTCATGCAGACATCCTTGAAACGCAAGGATGGACGTCCCACACGCCGGGTGCCAAGAGCAAGTTGTCCATAGCGTATATCCTTAGGCAGTCTCCCGTCCTTCATGCGACATACATGGCCTAGCCAGCGTAGGCGACGTTGACGGAGTAATGAGTACATGCTGGGGATACTTGTGCGCTTCAGGATGTCTTGATGGGGGATATGGTCTTGCCAAGTGATGTTGAGGATGCGTTTTAGGCAGCGCATGTGAAATGTATTGAGTCTGCGCTCTTGATAGCTGTATGTCGTCCAAGTCTCACTTCCATACAGTAAGGTGCTGAGGACACATGCCCTATAAACTTGGCATTTGGTACTTAATGTGAGAGCTTTATTTTCCCACACACGCTTGTTAAGTCTGGCCATGATGGTGTCTGCTTTTTCGATCCTCCTATCTAAATCGCCATCTATTGACAGGTTGTCACTGATTGAGTGGGAAACTATCCTTGGTCCATACAGTAGAGACCCTGTAAACATGGCAGCCACGTTTCAGGAATTTTCGAATCCATCTTAGACGTTCATGCTCCAGTACGGAAGAAAAGAATTCATAACCAGTTCACGATATGCCAATGAAGTAAGGGGTAGCGTTCCAAAAACTAACTTGATGCTCTGCAACACCTGCAAGACAGGGCCCGGACAATAATCGAAAATGCCAGATTGAAAGAAAACCGGTCATGTGACTGGCTGAGCATTGAAAATATCATCCGATTTGATCGATCAGTCATGGCATAATTAACAAATTAAGTCCGGAAAATCTTTGTTGTAAATTTCAACAAAGGTCTTCGCAATCAAATTATACAACAAGCATTGTAAAGATCTACAAATTCCCAGGCTTAACACTGAACATGCGAAAAAGAGCTATCAATACTCTACTGTAAAAATTTGGAATACAATTCCAACGGATATTAGGGAGCTCCCAACTATTAGTTACTTTAAAAAGAGATTAAAGGAGTTCCTAAAGAGCTGATTAAAAATATGCTTGGCCATTTAAAAACACGACCCCCTGTAAGAACAGCGTCCTAGGATATAATTTTAGTTACTACTCTTTTTACTTCTATGTATTTAGACTATTGTAAATATCATCTACTTAAAATTTTGTGTATTATGATTTAAAATAGAAAAGCTGAAAGGTAGAATAATGTATAAATAATATATTATCATATCAATAATATCATATATCATGTCATATCATATCATATCATATATCATATCATATCATATCATATCATATCATATCATATCATATCATATCATATCATATCATAGTGACGAACTCTTGAAAAACGCTAGGCCAAAAAAGGGCGTCAAAAATATGAAGAGAATCTAGCTGGATACATAAGATTATTGAGGACAAGTTAAAGTCATCTGCTAAGATGATAATCTGGTCAAAAGGATAAATATTTAAAAACACTAACTTTCTCTTTCTTTTCGCCTTTTCTTTACCAAGCACTTTAGTAATGAGCTAGCACGTACCTGCATGGGGCACGGGGTCAATGCCCCAGAAATGAAAAATTTTGAATGGCTTTTCCCCCTCCCAACAGATTATTAACTTAGAGATTTGTATAAGAAAGTAAAGCTTTTGCCCTCCAAAGTTGTTATACAGGCAGGTTTTACCTCCAGGACATCTCCTCCAGTTACGTGCTTAGCAAGGAGGTCTGTAACACACATTTCTTCCGCAAAATTTGAAAGTTTGCTTTCTGGCATCTCGGAAGTATGTTTTGAGTTTGGCACGTGCATCCGAGCATGCGCATTGAATTATGTTCGACTGTTAAACGCTCGTCCAAAGTCAAGTCGCATAATGGTCGCATTTAATTACAATTTCATTCGACTGAAATTGAATTCTACTCGACTCGACTATTATACGACGTATAACGCCAGCCTAAACGACAAGGACGAGTAATCTCAGTATCCCTTGCCATTAAACTTTTCTTCGTCCTTATCCTCCCCGTCAATCTAAATCTCCCTATGGAATGTGATTGCAAGCGTTCGGTCACACTGAAAGCACTAAATAGTGCATGGAGAAATGCTAATGTTAATATAAAAGTTTACGTTTATCCATTTACGTATGTTTTCTCGTATTTTCATTGAGATTCGCGACTTTTCATTCTCGTGCTTACAGATGTCATAGTGCTCAAGACCCAGGGCTATTTTCTAGTTTACTCCGCACTTGTTCTCAGGAATAAAGACTAAATCAGAAAAAATGCTTTTAAAAGAAGAAGAATTTTCAGAATTGATAAGTCTTGTTTTGAAATTTTAATAACTTAAAATTATTAATATTAAAATTGTTAAGATTAAAAATTAATAAAAAGTCTTAGGCCCTGGCCAAACTACTCAATTCTTCACTCGAGTTTTTCCTCAACATTTCATCTCAAAGTTGAGCTTAGTCGAGCAAGTGTGGCCAAATGACTCGATTTTTCGCTCGACTTCTCTCGACTTTTCAACTACTCAATTTTCCGCAACCGTGTATCAGCTAAAAGTATTTACCATCACTTACTCTGCTGTACCGAATAATCGGGGGTATGGAATAATTGGGGGGGTTGGAAAATTTTTCAAAAATTAATAATAGGGGGGCTGGAGGTTATGAAAGTTAAATTTTTTTTTCACTTCAACGTAAATAAATGTAATAAAACGAAAAGCTAAGCTTAATAAATACTACAAACAATAAACTAAATTTCATGTTATTGTTTTTCTTCTCTAATACGTTTTTTCAGCGAAGCACGTGCAGCTTTATAAGTGTTTTCTATTTGGTTTCGAGCTGTAAAAAATTGTTCAGATGTTTTGTATTTGTCTAACACTTTCTTTATTTCATCTAGAAATTCAGCATCTTTACTGATATCTTCCGATTTTGCAATACCGACAAGAGACAGAATTTCCTATAACAGCATTACATTCTTGAGTGTCATAAAATCAAATGCATTTAAACATAAAATCAAAATTTTAAACACCTTTTGTCCTTTAAAAAAAATTTTGCGTTCTAAGTAACATTCGAAAATGCTTCGTGATATTGCTAAACGAACGATTTATTGTTTGTAAACTTTGATAACTGTGTAATGACAATGAGTAATAACATTTGATAGAAATATTGTCCAAAAAGGTTGGACAGTTTGCATTTTAGTCACCAAAATTAATAATAGGGGGGTTGGAATAAAAATGGGGAGGTTGGAAAATTTTTCAAAAATTAATAATCGGGGGGGACGATTATTCGGTACACTAGAGTATATTTGCCAGCCAATGAGACACTATTGCGCATGCTTTCACTTGACTTCCTCGATAAGTTGGCCAAACTGCTTGATTTTCGTTCAACAACAGTTCTTTTGCTCCATTTTTTGACAACGATCAAACTTCACTTAACGAGACGCAACGAGACGCCAATGAAATGCTATTGCGCATGCTTTCACTCGACTCACTCAACAAGGTGGCCAAACGGCTCGAGTTTTTGCTTGATTTTTTGTCGAGTAAAAACTCGAGTCGTTAGGCCAGGGCCTTAGCAATAAACATGATGAAAACCTGACTTTGTCTTCTAAAATGCATTTCAAATTTAAACACAAGCTTCACAAATTTCTGCCAATAAACAACATTTGCTGAGACTCAGTAATCTCTTTGAGTTTCAGTTAATCTCCTTTATTTACGATTCTGTAAACAAGTGATTTTTTCCTTGATTAGCTTAATATTTACTCCCAAATGCCAAATAAACGGGGGTCCTAATAAACAGGGGGGTCAAAAAAATTTCGAAATTTAATAAATAGGGTGGTCAAAATAAATAGGGGAGTGGGAATTTGAGAAAGGATTTTAAATAATGACTATACAAGGACGGTAAAGAAAAAACAGGCTTTCATAAAACACAAACCTAAAATGTATACAGCAGATACAAATTTTGATAGAAAGTTGCTTTCTCTGACGACGTCATCAAAATTGCAAAGTCATGTTGTAGAAGAGAGCAGCTTCACTAGGAGGACCTTATTTTGGTCAATTTTACAAGAAAACACCATCTAAAAGTAATTTAGATCACTTGTTTGAATTTTTTAAAATCGGAGTTTTTGAAAGGGTAGGGGGCTAGGGGCACGATACAACTTCGTGAAATATTGCTTATGACTAATTATCCAACCTAGCGATGAGTTGACATCATTTAAGATAATATCTGCATATTCTTTGCATAAAACTTCTCCAAATAATTGGGCATTTAAGGCCTTGACGTCATGAAATTTGACAATAAATGACGTCATAAAATTTAGATTGAAGAACCGTTCGAATAGCCATATTTGTATTGATAAGATCAACAGTTAAATTCAGTATATCATAGATGTATGCACTAAAACTTCAATCCTGGCATCATAGAAGCCATATAGCATCCGAACTTATAGAAATGATTTGCCAATTGCATCTTATTTTATGCATTTCATTTTCTGATACACTTTCAAAAATTTCAGCCTACCTCTCTTGCATACTTTCACTATAAATTCTTTTTTTTCATTGCTGTTTATAGCTCTGTAAATACCTTTTGCTGCATGTTTCTCACTCTCAAATGTTTATCGCCATGCCAACACCCATGATGGAGCTGGTGGCTCAATTTGCACTTCACCAATGATTTTCTTGTTGCAATGCAGCGAACAGTACAACTGGTGTCACAGAGAGTCAGAATGAAATGGGGCTCGCTTTGATGGCGTCAATATCAATGCCTTATGCAGTCTAATTCTAGTTTCAGAAAGCCTTTTCGTCGATTATCTTGTTTTGGGCAATAATTACACAACTCTCAACACATTTTAGATTACAGCACTCAGTTAAACTATAGTTGCAGGAGCTTTGCATTCACTTATTGTCACCACTTAGAGACATGGTCACAGTTGGTACAAGAAAGAAATCCTCATTCAGTTCTGTTGTTTGCTCTGCATTTTCAATTCTTCATTCAGTACTGTGGTTTGCTCTGCATTTTCAAATGTCTTTTGGCAGCATACTCTGTACCAATTCTGTGATGGCTATTCTTGCCCTTGGCCATGGAGTGGTAAATGCCACCCCTCGCAATAGGATGCCGGCTTTTTGCTACCACTGGGAATTTTTCTTTAATTTTTAGTTGTTGCCTAACTTTGCAGCTAAGGAGAGTTCTGAAATTTTGGTTGAGCTCCACCTGTTTTCTTGTGACATGCTAGAATGCTCAATGTTTTCCCACTACACACACACACACA
>WIPJ01000414.1:135791-210016 GCA_018155075.1 Cassiopea andromeda
ACACATTATCCATTTGATGGTGATAACATAAAGTATGAAATAAACTTCATAATTTGTACCACGTGATTCCTCCTGTACAATTTTCCACCCTGGCAATGGGCTTGTGTTGATTGTCTTACTGACGTTCAAAATGATATTAAAAAATTTGGATTAGCAGAGGCAAAGGTACTCATCCCACACAAAGGCTGAGACACCTACGCATAGTGCCCACCATCTTCAGACCTTCTACCTCGCATCAATTGGGTATGAGAATCTCTATTTCAGATCCCATCTCAAGGCCTCACATTTAGCCTCAAAATCTTACAATTTTCTTCAATGAATTAGAATATAAATGAAATACACCCATTTGGGTTGGCTTTTGTATTTCTGCATCAGCTTCCAGCATATTGTCAATGAAACCGTATTAAACTGAGACTGTGATCCATTGAAACAAGTAGGTCCAGAAGAAGAATAACTTAAAGGGTAGCAAAAGACTGGAGTAATGAACTCTCAAGATTTACAGCATATACCTAAACGTTTCTGGAACTTAATGTTTGATTTCACGAGGATATGGGCTCCAGAAAGCTTGGAAAACTTGCATGCTTACAAACATCTGTTTTCCAACGAAGATTACCTCTCAGTACTAGAGCTATGCTCTCTGTGTACCCACAAGCAAATTCTTACCCCGAGTGCCAATCCCATTACTGCTCGAATAATCAGGCTCTTTCTGGGTCGTACTCAAAAGGATGAAGTAATGTAGGCCAGGCTTAGTGCAAAAATGCAAAGAAATGAATGAGATCTGTAGGCATGAAAGAACAACTTAAATAGATTGCCTACTTCAGTCATCATGCAATACTCAATCTTCCCCATAATCACGCATAAGCATTTCCAAAGGCTCTTGCCTCCCCTTCCTTGAGAATGTAATTTGTGAACATCCTCTAATAATGATTGTTAAAATGGCAATAGTTATTTTCATTGGTAAACTTGCTTTTATAGTTCACATTCAACCTACCAAGTGCTATCAATGCATTCTTCGCTACCCTTCATCGCCAAAGTAGTTGGGTTGCGATGATCTCCTCTAGGAATTGGAAGAGACAGTTTCGCAGGAGTCAAAATAAGTTAGAAGAAGTGTAATTCACTCAAAGGCTTGAGCTTTGAAAGTAGTTTCCTTGACAATGTAATCTAAAATATGTCGAGAGTTGTGCAATTATTGTTCTAAGAAATTCCCTGTCTAGTTGTGGGCGCTACTCTTGAGAAAAAATCGAAGTAGGAAAACAATCCAGATCTGTTCGAAAGATGAAAGAGGAAAATTTGGAATTGAAGAGATTGACGCACAATCAATTTAAGTCGGACAATGGACATATATCTAGTTAAGTGCTCAAATTTAATTGCAAAAGGAAAGCAGCCAATATTCGCAGTAGGAGAAGTCAAGTAACGTAAGGGTCTGTTCAAACTCTCTCAATATTTCACAAAACATCGCTATAAACTTTGTTTAGTGGACTGTTGAGACCATTTGAGCACTTTGTTTAGTGATGTTTTGCGTTGTTGGGCGATGTTTAGTCTTGTTGAGCAAAAATCAAAGCCCGTTGAAAATGTTGAGTGACACTGCATGTTTAGTCAAATATTGAGAGCGTTTGAATCATAAAAATAAGAGGACTAGAACGTATGTTCTATTGTTTTCGCAGAGAAATAGCAGCAGTGGTATGGAGAAGTAAGTTGGCCGTAGCAAAGCGGCAAAATTCAAAAGCCTTATATTTGCATCTTCCTCAAAGAAGAATGTTCATAAAAGAAGCTGCCTGGTACAACATCTTGAAAAACACTGTTTCTGTTTACTTGCTGAGTATTTTCTCTGTAACTTCACTATGAGAGAAGGAATCGAGGATACAAGAGCTTGAGCAGCCTAAAATGGTCTTTTGTTGTGAAACCCCTAAGCGTGTATAGTTATTCAACCTGTTACATAGAAGAACTGAATTTTGTTCAGACTGCACTTTACAGTTAAATAGTTGACTATAATGAGCTATGAGGTTAAATTAGATTGTTGTATGCCATAGTATAACTCTGAGAGAGGCATTCCGACGCTGCAATTGGTATTACTACCCAGAACTACAGCTTGGTGATATTTACAAAACTAAGTGGTTGAAAATACCTAAATAAAATATTGATTTAAATATTGGCCAGAAATTTTTAATATTTCTCTATTATTAGCAGCAGATTACCTCTATACGATCGGTTAAAAACTCCTTGTTCGGAGTATTCAATATTTGTGGTGCTTAAAACTGAATATGCTTTGCCTTGAATTTAGTACATTGAATGAGCATAGATTCAGATACAACTTTGAGTGCATTAGTCCAATGAGTGCTTGCAATACTGGAATTGAAGATAATGCACACTTCTTCCTGCATTGCTCCTTGTTTGATAATATGCGTTCTGATCTCCTTGGACAAATCTAATGCCTTCCAAAACTGGATTTAGGCAATATTAGCCCACAAGCCTTATTACACCTACTTCTCTACGGCAGCCCAATGTTTAATGAAAGTGAAAATCGAAAGATTTTAGAGGCATCAATAGCATACATTAAAGTTACAAATAGGCTTAACTAAGCTCTTTTTTTATATATCAACGACTTCCCTTTTCGTTTAAGTTATTTTAAACAGGCTCTCTGTGACCCATGACATTAGCTCACACTCAAACAATCAATTTGGCACTGGCATTACAGTTTTTCGCCAGTGCCTTTCTTCTTAATCATTCGCATCCAGGCTAGTGCATGTCCGGGTCTGGTTAATGAGACGATGCCGTGGTACACAGATTGCGTTATTGTTGTTTTTTGTGCTAAGGTTTGTTTACAAGAATTGTAAACGCCGTTCGTAGCCAGAACCAGATGACTTTATGTCTATTTCTGCTACAAACGGCATAGAAAATTGTAACTGTCATGTTTGGGTTTTATAAACAAAGACAAAACAATATTTTGTTTATTTCCATTTGGTCGTCTAATCTTGATTGTCTGTTTTTCTTGTGATTTCTCACTAGCTGCAATCACATTGCAATCTTTTGGCTCTTAAATCTTGTGTCTAATTTGTTCTTTCCATTTTGCTTCTTCTCTCTTTTTCCATTTGCTGCTGGCCTTTGCCCTGATAGCTCACTCAATGTGGATCATGGGGCAGTAGAGGCCATTGGAGCGCTATGTTAGCCTTTATTTCTTTCAAACTGTGTTCGGTGTAATAAAATAGGAGCTAAAAATCTATTTGTGGTATAATTTTAGTGCTATTCAAATATTGAAAAATAAACAGCTGATTGGAAAAAGCTGGTAGAATCATAACTATAACTGGTATGATCCGGGGGAGGGAGGTATATTCCGGAAATGAAGGTAATGTATTTGAATTAGATGAAGATGAATGTTCAAATGCAGAAAGTAATTCAACATCTAAACTTTTAGCCTCTTGCTCCTGTTCATCACATTCAATGGACGTAATTTGGGTTTTTCCCTATTACTGCCTTTTGAGGGATGACTTTCGTTGCCTGCTAATTGCACATTTTTTACAAAGCGTCTATAGCTATGTGTTGAAATTTCAGTTCTTGGCGTCAATTAGAGAGTTTTTTCATATTTTAATTGCAAAGTTACAGGTCAAGTGCACAACTTGGACATACAATCTGAGTCTATGTGTCCAGGTTGTACATGTGATTTGAGTCGAAGAGTACAGAATGAAATGATTTTTGCTACAGGAAGGCGTGGGAGTAGTGTCGTACAACACCTTAAGCTCCTATCACAAATTATGATAGTAGTAGAGAATGTAAATATTAAACTCATTAGGCCTACTCCAACAATCGCAATACTTTCCTATCTCCATTTCTGTTTTGCTTTACGCAGAGCAGCACTATAAAGAGGAGTATTTCCTCTTCAATAACTTCAATCCTATCCAACAAAAAGGCGCAGCGCCAGTCATCGAAGCCTGGGGGGACTTTTGGTGCCTCGCCCTAAAATGACTATATGATTTGGTTGACACATCCATTTCAAAATCTTGCTAGAGGACCACAAACCCTTCACCCATAGCTTATTTACAAAGGGCCCTTCAGTTAAAAACACTAAACATAATACAAAGTATCAGTGTATACAAGAATCAGAAAAAGTTATGACTGTTGGCAGAAATAAACTAAATAAACTAAATGTAAATAATAATAATAATACTATATTTTTACAGGGTAATTCAATCAGCTATAAATATAACTGCTATCAAGAGAAGCCCTGTATAGAATTAAAAAGTTAAAGAAAATTGCCATACATAAAGAAGAAGATACAAAAACATATAAAAAATGTAAAAAATTAATCTTAAAAGGTTAATGTCATATTCAGCAAAAATTTGTCCATAAGCTAATCTATAAAATGTTCCTTCAGAGCTTTCTTGAAATGAATGTAATACTTCTCAGTTTTCAGATAAAGTGGCAAGTCGTTAAAGATCTTTGTTCCACTGTAATATATCCCTCTTTTTCCACTTTCGGTTCTAACTTTCGGCATCCGCAAGTCCGTACCATTACGTCTCGTTGCTTTTCCGTGTTCAAGTTTCGTAAAATAGTTGTGGAAGACTTCAGGAGCTGTTCCATTTAAGCATTTTATAACGAAATCTGCACATTGAATTGATCTTATCGATGCAATTGATCGCCATACTCGATGCTTTTTATGTTGCTCTCCAAAGATGCTCTTAAGTGCTCTCTTCTCAATCTTCCTGAACCTCGTTTCATTTGTCTCTGACAATGCAATGACGATGCCCGTTTAGCCTTTTCAGGAAGTTCATTCCATGTTTTTGCTCCACGATAAGAGAAACATCTTTGCAAGTTACAAGACTTCTTCTTGGGCAATTTCAAATCAGTCGCCGTGTTGCGCAGGACATACAAAGCGCTACTTAAAGTGCTTATGCATCCAAAATTTCGAAATTTAACTTTTTGCATTTTCTAATGCAACTTTGTGCTGTGATCATCATACTACAAACTAAAGTATCATAACTCATATGGAAAAAAGTTATGAGCCCTCAAACTTCGCTATTTTGGCATGTCAAGTGCGAATTCTAGCTACTGTGCATGATGTCATAACGAGTACGCGAAACATTGTGATCGCTTGTTAGCATGGATTCTACTAGCAAGTCCTGCAAACGTCGTGGAGGACGGTACTGTGTTGCTGGTCTCCCGAATCGAATAAGCTGCACAAATGGTCAGCATACAGAGGGGAAATCCGTTCATACGCTTCCACTCAAGGAAAATGACAGGAAAAGACACCAAGCTTGGGTCAGGTTTGTGCAAAGACATAGGCCAAATTGGAGCAGCACCAACTCGTCTTTTCTTTACTCTGGCCATTTCGATGAGAACTGCTTTACGAAGAATCAGGAAATCGCTGCCAAACTTGGAATGAAAAGGAAGCTAAAGCCAGATGTTGTTGATTGATTCATCGTTTGCAGACACAGCAGATACTATTCATCAGTCACTGATAGATAGAGCTAAAAGACAGGTGAGACTTATCTATGTGTTGTTTTTAGACCCTGGCCAAGTAGTAACAATTAACAACGTTGAGGAAAACAGGGCAGGGAGGTATGTTGAGTTGGTAGATTGGAAATGACCTACTAGTAAAGGAAAATTACAATGCCATAGCAATGTATTTCAATTCCTTTCAAGGACTATCCGTGATATGTGTTCAAAAATGGATGAAACAATTGAGGAGGAAGAAATGTTCGCAAGCCTTAATACTGTATGTACCGGATATCCAGTTTTGGAAAAGAAAATTTTATTCTCTCAGAAATAGATCAGTTGACTTAGAAGATCAAAGAGTAAATTAGAAGACTCTAATCAATGCAAACTCTACTTCATCTAACGCAGAAGCCATTACCCTACACGTTGTACAGCTTTAACGCTTTGCTTATAGGTCCTAAGTGACTGTTTAGAAAATTTGACAAGCTATGAGCTGCAATACGTAATAGATACTGGTACTTACCAAATCAAGCCTCAAGAGTTTGTGGTAGCAGTCCAACGGGGCCATTGGCTTCGACATTTTCTTTATCTTGAGCATCCGAATCATAAGCTAGTGGCTCTCCGTGGCATGCACCTATTACCCTACATGTTGTACAAGTAGTAGTAGGCCTGGCTGTGCAAGCACACAGTCATCATTGCCATCATCTTCTAATTGATGATCAGTAGCTTCATCGTAAAATGACAATTCACTGTCACTGTTTGCGATTTTCATGAGCCGTAGCACGCCAAGACGAGAAGCTTTTAACGCTTTGTTTGTCAACTGTTATAGGCCTAAAGAATGCACTCGGTTTGATCCTCGTTATGACATCACGCAATGGCTATCAAAATTCGCACCTAGTGCCTCAAAACAAGCGCTAATTTCTGCACCTTTCTCGCCAGTAAGAACAAACAAAATATCTTCATGCATTGGAAAGACCGAAGTTTCGATTTTAGCTAAAAAAGTATATTCGAAATTTTCGATGCATAAGCACTTTAAAGACTATTATTTTCGATTCATCAGTAATAGACTTTTCAATGATTTTAAATCCCAAAACATCAATAAGTAGTCTGCTTGGGGTGCCGAAGTTGCTGTTGGTTAAAATTCTAGAAGCTCTGTGCTGAGGTTTTTGTTACTGAGTAATCACAGTAGAGCCAGCGCAACCCCAAAGACAACACCAATATCGAAAATGTGGCTCCACAATACCTGTACATAAGGTCTTGAGAGTATCATGTGGTAGGAATGCTTTAGAATGCCTTAGCAAGCCAATCGCTTTAGATACATTAGTCGAAACAGTCTTAATACATTCTTTCCCATTAAGAGAGATATCTATTACTACACCAAGATGTTTATTATTTCAGATCACTTCTAACAATTTGTTTAGAATTGTTAAGTTCAAATCTTCATTTCAATTTTTAAGGTAGGAATGTTTTTGTTTAGTTGCTATTAGCATCCAATTCGTTTTTGCAACATTTATGGAGAGTTTGTTGCCTTTAAGCCAAGCATCCAATCGCATGAGATCGTCATTTATAGCTCCATTAAAGTCATTAACATTTCGAAGTTTGGCAGCACAGGCCCGTTTCCTCAGCATACATGGATACAGCAGAATTTTGGACAGCATGAGGCAGAACATTTATATAAATAAGAAAAAGGAGGGGACCTAAATATGAGCCTTGAGGCACACCTACTTCTATCTTCTCTATTTTATAATTGATCCCATTGACCCTACCGAACTGTCTTTGGTTATACAAGTAAGATTCAGACCACTCAATTCTCCACTATTGAATACCGTAGTGTTCTAATTTTCTGCAAAGAATCACATGGTCAACAGTATCAAATGCTTTTTACGATCTATAAAAGTAAGATCCACAAGCTTTCCCGTATCCAGATTGCTATTCCAATCATAATGAGGAGCAGTCGCAAGAGCGAACGAAAGATAGTAGAAAATAGCTGTTATAGTAATTGTAATCATGTTTTCGCCTCATTTTCCTCTTTCTGTTGATAATGTTCTGCGGGTGCAAGCAAGGACTTATGTAATTTTATTTTATTCATTAACGAATGAAGGTGGAGAAGTTATGTTTCCGTTGAGATGATTGATAATGTAAAGATGTTTCCGTTGAGACGATTGATAATAAAAAGATGGTGTTGATTTCAAACAAAGCTTGTTTGAGCATAACGAAAAACAATGAGTATCAAATTGAGATAAATAGGAACGACAAAATTCGTATTATCAATTAAATATTTTAAAGCAGTTGGCCTCAATCTATAATATGAGACATACCTCCAGCAACTGCAACAGTGTTGAATGATACTTGCTGAAAGTTACTTCTTAGTTGTGCTACATTCAATTAAAATCAATTACATTTTCATAACAAAGCAGTAGTTATCAGGTGCTAAATATGCTGTAATAAACATGCTTCAATTAACATACAAATCATAACCATGCAAAAATATCATAAACAATGCGTCGATTTTGTCGCACAAATGTCATTGCACATGCTATGTCACATTGATCTCTTCACCTGTAGCATGAAACTCGCCTCAATTCTCTTCATGAAGGGTTGGAATTGGTGGGAGCGGCGGCTTGCGTCCAGAATATGACCGAGAAACAGACAGGTCTCTTTGATCATGTGCCGATACTTTCCGAGCAGGTTCGTTTGGTGGCATATGAATTTGGTTTGGATCTAAGTAATCCTCCTCCTCTATTTTATCCTGCGTGATCTTTTCTTTAATATTCTCGAAAGCTGCCTGATTAGCAACCATATATGGTGCGGTTAGAGAAGGACATGACCCCTTTCTTGCTTCTCGTGAAATGGCACCGTCAAACTTAGGAAGACTAGGTAGGGAATGCTTCTTTCTTTTTTCATTTTGTGATCGACATTCATTGACGTAATCTTGAATACAAATAAAAAAGACAATAGCATCTATCATCTTAGTTCAAGGACACAAGTCAACATTTTGCTCCCATAAATGGGGATCTGTATTGTACGCAGTGGCTAATTTAGGGACTACTGGACACGAGGTCGGGATTATTTGCAGAGCCTTCGTTCGAGAATATTTTTGATTACCAGAACTATTGTTCAAGCCCTTCTCCGTTGAAATTATTAAGTCTCACAGTTGTGCCTTGCATTTTCCTATTAAATCCACGCATACAGGGACGTCGTGAGAACCCATATATTTGGGGGGTATACGGTTAAATTTACCTAAATTTACCTGGTCATTAATCTGCTCTATCGTCACCGATCACTATGGGGGCATGAGGGCAAGTATGGCTTTCTAATGTGCTTTCGAATTTTTGGACATTGTCTCGTATCCAGTGTCTGTTATATGGCACACCGTGGTAGAGCCCGTAGAAAAATTTTCAAAATTAAGGCTCTAAAATGGCTGGAAAGCGGTATTTTGAAGTTGGATTTTGCAAATACATTATTTCATACGACAGCCATTTTGCTAATGTTTGTTGCAGAATTTAAAGATATAGTGTTCCACATTCTCAATTATCCAAAGTCTATTGTGAGGACCACCATGGTTGGGCCCGTAGAAAGATTTTCAGAAAAAGAATCTCAGATGACTGGAAAATGCTATCTTGTGATTGGTTTTTGCAAATACAGTGTCTTATAAGAGAGCCATGTTGTTAATCTTTGAAGCAAAAGTTACAGAAAGTGTATTATGAGCTAAAACCTCGAAGCTCAAAAGATCTTACACTTTGTGCTCTGGAAGAGAATGCGAAGCAACTTAAGAGTATATAATTCATGCATCTGTCATTTAGGGCTGCTTTCTCTTGTGGATGATTCACTTTTCAAGAAGAAGGGACATCCACTTTTCGATTGCACGTGTTTTGCACAAAACAAACGAATGCAAGTGGATGTTTATAATTCGTTCACATAATAAAAAATATACACAATACTTCCTTTAACTATACGTTCTTCCAACAGTTGTACAAGCATTATTTAGCCTTCAATTATTCAAAAATTACTTGAATTTGACGATGTACTAACCCAATTTTACTTGAATTTTTCCAAGTTTTAAAAGTTGGAGATTGTTAAATCCTTACACCCCCATTCACTGCGTCCATGGAGATTGTTATATTCTTACACCCCAGTCACTGCGTCCTTGGAGATTGTTATATTCTTACACCCCAGTCACTGCGTCCATGGTGCATTCAAATGTTTTCTGTGACCTCTTTTCAATTCTTTCTTAGGTGTAGGGCTAGGGACGGAGCTTCTTAAAATTTTTACAAGTACGCCTTTAGATTGGGAGCCATCCACATAGTACGTACACACAGATGGAGGAGAGGGCTTCCTGCCAATATGTACGTACACAATACGACTGCTTCACTGCACCTAACCATACCAAAAATACAATAGACTTTTCGTAAACAGTCTTCAGCTTTCAAGACGTATGAAGGAGTCTGGCAAAGAGAATGACAGACGTCCAGATAGACAGTGTAGGAGGAAGGTGTGAGAAAGAAGGAACAAGAGAAAATTGTGAGGATTCGTTAGAGATAGAACTTTTGAAGCAGTGTAGGAACCGGAGGTTATTGGTTTTATATACATTTGTTGCAAAATAGCTGTAGCTTGCTGGAATATACCATTTTTTATAATAGTAAATTTTATAGGACTATTGAGGCTCAAAATCACTGAAGTTTACGAATATTTTACGAATGAAGCGAGGCTCAAACTTCATTAAGAAATAAGAATTTTTTGTATCGTAGTTGTTATAGTGCTTTCAGGTGTTCTTTTTCATTATTGATACAAAATATAAACTCTTGCTTTTGAAATGTAGTAAAACATCAACAAAGATTGGAATATTTTCCCTTAAAGTTTTAGGCGAAGTTACACCTTTGATATATGAGAATAATTTTAGCTCCCTCTCTCATGAAAGTTAATGATTGAATGGATTCTTGAGGCAAGCATAATATTACCAGATGAAATCACGTACAAAACATGGCCAGTGTAAAGAATTATGCTTCTTAGCAACCTAAAGGACATTGATCCATTCGAGGCAATCCGAGAGGAAAAGTTTGTTTAGAAGATATTCTAGGATTTCCAATTAACCCATATAATAAAGATGGAAATGAGAACATTACACTTCCAATGTTAACAAACTTTCGTATTTGCTAGCAAAGGAATAATGCAGAGAGAATGCATAAGAACATTTGTAAAAGCTTTTACTCGAGATAGTAATGAACCCTAATTGAAGGGGCTGTCACCTTGGAAGTACGTACTTAGAGAGGGGGTTCATCTGGAAAGCGTACGTTTGCGTACAAAGGGGAACGTGGGGTCAAAATTTCTAGAAATTCTGCGTACGTACAATATGGATATCCTCTTACAAGAAAGCCCATTGTTGAGTATCAAGGTGCATCGTATCTTAGATAGTATAAGCTATCTATTATGACATCATACACTAGGAAAAAGTGGGGAGGGTTACACTCCCCTGGCCCCCCCGACTCCGGTGTACCTGATAAATAATACTGGTCAGCACACAATTTTCATCAGAAATCTAAATCGCCATTTCATAGGGTACTTTTGCGCTTATTTTTGATATGTATTTAGTACTTTTCTAGCATGTCCGGGTTATGAGATACAGAAGACTCTGAATTTCACAAGAACCAAATTAAATATAACAATCTGCATGAAATTAATGCAGTTAGAATCATGTGCAATGTAATTTATTGTGTTAAGTAATGTTTTTCCAAATGAATTGCAACAAATGGACTATTTACCAACATGATTTGATTACAGGATGTTATTGAACTATTTTTAATTTTTTGACTGAAATGCTGTGCATGGCTTGCATTTAAATGGTTATGCAAACTTTCTAGGAAAGAACGATGCTCTTACTTACGAAGATAGCGTTAATAATCTCAATGAAAGCTATAAGGCAGTGAGGAGCTGAGCGCCAATAAAAGTCCACTTCTTGCATTCCCACCTTGACTTCTTCCCTGAGAGTCACAGGGTAGTAAGCAATTGAGAAGGTGAAAATTTTAATCAAGGCATAAAGACGATGGGAATATGTTGGCGTGAAAACACAATGACAGATCACTTCTGGATACTGTATAAGGATAATCCAAACAAGACATTCAAGTGAAAATCACATTTGTGAAGAATCAAAATCGCATAAATTTCGAATTACTGTAGAGTGTTTGACAAACATGTAAGAATACAGATGAATTTTGTTTTATTTGAGTTATTTTAATGCGTTTTTCAGAATTCGTTAAGCAGTATGGAACCGTTGCACCAGCTAATATTTTGAATAGATAAAGTCAAAAATGAATGACTCCTGTAGCGCAGAAGTCTAATTTGCATAAGAATATGAGAAAAGATTTGCTATCATGACGAAAAAATGATACAACTTGTTAAAGATCTATTAAAACTCTGAACTGGTTCAAAACTTTCTTTTCTTACCTTTTACCTCATCCAAATCCAAATACATTGGTTCCTGGCTGTCTTCTGCACGTGCTATGGAAAAGACAGCATATGCTAATTTTTGTTTCACATTCCTGTGTTTGAGTATATCATTAAATTTGGTATATATTGATTGTCATAGTTTCGTGATTGCTTCTCTTCTCCCATTTCACGTTTTGGTCTTGATACACTAGCTATAGTGAACAATACAGTTATCCCTATTTGGTAGCACACATTTAGGTAGTGTAGGATTCAATGCTATGCAATGCTTTTTGACACTTATAAGCAAACTACATCCAATCAAGTCCGCGTTTCTTTAAACTGCATTGGATAAGAGCATTTTTCATGGATTGGGAGGCAATAAGTCTTTTCTAGTTAAGGAATAAACTTGCCTTTCACCCCAAATAATGTTGTGAAGTAATTAAGTAGCTATCAGATGCTGATGAAAGTTTGTCGATAAAAAGTTATTGAATAAATAATACTACTTACATTGCAATGGTTTCATTGGCATGAAATCGTTGCTAAGATCAGCACCAAAAGTATTCTTTTCAACATCCTGAAAACTTTTCCTCATGCTTTCAGGTTCTGCGCTACCTCTTGATGTTCCTGAAGCTGTTGTTACACCACACAGGTTTGTTTCACATATATTGGAAGTATTTTGCTTTAAGAATGGGTCATCAAATGTTGTAGGAATTGCTAGGCTTTGTTTTCGCAGCACAGAATTAATATCATTTGTTGATTGCATACATTCACCTTGAAAGTGTGATTGATCACCGGCTCGAGACTTTTCAGACATTCGTCGTGGTGCTCCATGTAATGAAAGTGACCTGGACCCAATGATCGGTTCATTGAAGTATATATTTGCTGCTTTATCTACATTCTGATTTTGATTACCCAGGACGCTCTGCCTTTTAGTCTCTCTATTCCTTCTGCATTTAGTAACAAAGTATACTGCCAAAGCGATCAGTATAATGCAAACAATAGATGTTATTACTATTATTGATATGCTAAGAGCATTATCATTTGTATTACCAGATTGCTTATCTCTGTTGCCATCTAGCATATTTGTCATACTTGTTGTTGATTGTGTCCCATCTGCAGAAGTCGATGAGAGAACAGCTGGAGTTGATGACGGTGAAGGCTTGTTCGTAGTTGTTGAAGGCTTGTTCGTAGTTGTTGAAGGCTTGTTCGTAGTTGTTGAAGGCTTGTTCGTAGTTGTTGAAGGCTTGTTCGTAGTTGTTGAAGGCTTGTTCGTAGTTGTTGAAGGCTTGTTCGTAGTTGTTGAAGGCTTGGTGGTAGTTGATGGGACAGAAGGTAATTTTATTGACGGGATTCCCACTGTCAGAGAAGCAAAAGTAGGATAATAATGTCATGTACTTGTTGTAGTAAACAGTTTTTGTTGCAGATTAAACACATGAATCTGCATGTAACAACATCATACAAAATTCCCTACACAATATCTGCTGTTCGCATTCTGCTATGATAACTTCAAATTAAGTCTGGTTGATTCCACGAAAGTCATTGCTGTAGCAATGCATCTACTTCATGTTAGTGGATCTATTTTCAGGACAAGCTATTTCGTTTATTCGATCTAATGTGATTTCTAAGATTTGGTAATACCTGCGTTTTATTTTTTGCTCTTATTGCAGTTAATTGTATGTATTTAATGTTATTTATGGTATTGCTGAAGGGATATAAGTCTAGATGAACTATTAGCCTCTCTTCAAAGATTTGTTTTGAAATTACAAACCATCAGCAAAATCGAACTCTTTTGATGTTCCTGAGCATCCATCGTAAATGACCAGCTTTGTTCCAATTGTTGGTGAAGAGCTCCCTAGATATGGTTGAATGCATTTGCCAGTTCTCATGTGTCGAATTGTTTTCGATGGAGTATGCTGAAACCATGCATTGGCGGAATTGCAAGCTGATTGAAGCTTGATAACACCATTGTTTGCTGCTGCAATGGGGGCCAGACACTTTCCAGAGAGAGTATTCAAAATGGCTCCATTTTCAGTGAATATAAATAACTCATCGCAAGATTTAGTAAGCATTACTTCGTCATTTGTCCTATTCCAAGAAGGACATAGCTTACCATTTCGGTGTTGAATTGTAAACGCTACACCAGCATCTGGAACTGTAAAATTGGCACAATATGATATAGCACTTTTGCTCAACATTTGCTTGAAGGCCACACTGACCATTATACTTTTAGACTTCATTTAATTCAATGTATTTCTAACATACAATCATACACCTCTCTGTTAAGGTAGCGTATAACTGGCTATCTGCAAAGCTAGTAGTACAGCATAGATACCAAAAAAATCAATATCAACAACCAGAAAAAAGATAAAATGCAATGTCATGGTGAAACAAAGGACCAATGTAAGTAATAACTAAATCAAAAGTCCAACAAATCAGGATTGTATCATGGTTTGTTGCAATGACAGAAAACGCAATAGGTACATCTAATGGCTATGTTCATAACTTTCCTAATGACATAATTTTGAGCAGGTTTGTCCAAATAAACGTCGTCAAGCATTAAGAGCAGTGATTCAGAGGAATTACCCATAATACCGACTGCACTCATTGAGAGATTAACGAATTTGACATCAGAATGGGCATGTTTGAGATCCATAATAAGAGATCTGTACTTTGAAGTTTTGTGATCACTGCTGACTTGTGTAATAGATTCGAATCCTACAGTCAGTTCCGATATATAAAGGATAGAGTTTTTAGAAATGAAGACAAGGTCTGGTCTTAGAGCATCACCAGTGATGACACATGGAGATAAAAAGGAAGGGAGATCGGCATATAATAAGCAATCTGAAATGAGGAAAATATTTGCAAGAAAGATAAGGACCGAGTTGTGGCGCCAACTATATCGGCCATCCTTAAGATACGGCTTAAAGCTGGAGACGACATGTTGGAGAGATTCAGATTGGAGGCAGAATGAGCATGCAGATGACTGAGAAATAGAACATTTACAGAGATTTTTCCTTGTTGAAAGAGTATTGTTCAGGTATGTAATTGAAAAGTTGAAAATATGTTTTGATAATAATGATAATAATAATCAAGTTATTTACAGTAGGCTGCAATGTAGCTAAATACAGGAGCTGACTTAGGACTACTTTACAACGAAATAAGTACAACAAGACGTACAGTACAATCCTATTACAAGCTAAAAACTAAAATTAAAATTTACATACGAAGTGCAGAAAAGCGAAGCAATATTAGCGAATTTCTCTGTTTCACAAAGCATATGCTTTCTTCTTGTTCCTATTAAATAAATCCAACCTGAGCCACATAGCATGTCACCAGGCATATGCAAACGAGTCCAGAAAAGTTTAGGGGTTCTAGACTTTTGAATCGAGTTGTGCAAACTATTCTGTTTAGAGAGCTTGCAGAAATAATTGCAAAACATGTAAATCAGCCGTAAAAAGGATTCCAAACAACCATGCTGTCGGTTTAATGCACCTCTGAATAAAAATGAATTCAATGTGCGCCCTGAAAATGAAGGGCCCATCACACCGGTATACACGGGGGCCCAAGAGTGTTAGGATAACCCTTACGTGATCCTGTCAACTAGTAAATTCAAGTAAAACGCTTTTCTATCATTGTACTTTTAAAAGTACATAAATTTGCCATACAACATCCTCTGACTAGAATGTCTCTGTCATTTTCATCTGCTTTACGAGATTGACAGGATCAAACTTAGTAAGTAAAATTCTTTTCAACATTAAATGCTAAAGTCCTCAGAACGCATATAATGAACAAAGCAAACATTCTCAAAATTCACATGAAATTCATACCACGATGAGGACATTTTCCAGATGATACTGAAATGTCATCAATTGCGATATCTCCTGTGAAGCTTGAGCCAATCACTCCTTCAAAAACAACCTAGAAAAACAGAGCGTTTAATGTACTTTATTTCACCATGGAGACAAAGACTTTACATTTGTTTTTCATAAACTGTACTGTTACCTTGATATAAAAATGATATCCTCATATATCGATTTTACCTGGATTTATCTTAAGAATATTATACACAACAGAATGTGCTATATACAAGCTAATCCCAAAAAATACTCCTTAAAACTAGTGCTCAGTAGTTCATTGCAGTTTATTCTGCCATACCACACCCAGGGGCGGATCTACACCATCGCACTGACCACACCCATGCTTGAGAGTTTCACACCCATACTTGAGAGTTTCATACCCATGCTTGAGAATTTCACGTTGGAAAATGGGTTTCTCTTATCTCCAGCAAAAGTGAATACACAAGTGGTTACTCTTTGATACCCAATAGTAGATGGGTGTAATAAGAAGGGGAGATTAACATTTTTATTAAAAGTATAAATTTGGGGCGGGGGTTGCTAATAGATTGGAGAATCAATGTTCAATAGACGGTATGGGCACCAAACATTTCAAAATTATTTCAATTGGTTGTTAACATTGTATAAGTATAAGGTATATAGTTTGTTTTTATTACCTGTTAATATTAACTTGCGTTCACAAAACCAATGTATTTATTTACTTATCCTTTTTAAAACTTTGAAATCATTAGATTAGTAAAATGGAGGTTGTATTTTTTCAAAAATGCTTAGTTAGGGGGATGTTTAATAAATGGAAATGGGTGGTGAAGTTTTCAAACAGTTGTAATCGAGGGTGGGTCCCCCTATTATTCAATGGCAGAGTATGTATTATGCTTTCAGATAAGGAACCGGATATTTTTCTGTGTGAATGCATATAAATAGATTTTTGACTACATAAGCAGCTGATTAATAATGATAATCATTCTTACGACTGGACGATCTTGGGTCAAAGTTAATTGCCCCATTTCCCATCTGTCACCTTGTTCTCCAATGACATTCCAAGATGGTGACGTCATAGTGTCTTGTAGCTTATTCTTCAAATAGACATTCAATTTTCCCATGCTTGAGCCATAAAGATGATACCAAAATGTTAAACAACTTCCATCAGTGCCAATTCCCGAGTATTGTTTTGATATTATTGACTTGTGTCCCAACGCACGAGGACTTGATGACTCAGTGTAGAAATAGTAGCCTAAATGACAAAAAGAAGATTCATCAAGTTATAACCATTGCTATTTCAATTCCAGAGAATTCAGTTAAAGTGTCTCATACATTCCATAGTGCTTTTGGGTCTTGAGAAAACTTCTTTATATTTGTGGTAATGCGATATTAATATGATTGCGAAAACACTGCCAGTTTCAAGTAGGAGATCTGAGGCCCGTTTAGCAATTCCAGGGAACAGAAGAGCTTGTGAAATATATTAAGAGAACAAAGGAGGATGGCAAAAATGGAAAGGAACTTCGGGTCTCTTTCAGGGAACATCTCTGTCTAAAGTTTCTCATGCATTTTTCTATTTTCATTTTATCTCATTTCATTTTCACATAATTTAGGGAGGGTGGCCCTTCAACGAGTGCTGGCTTCCAAGGGCCCTCCATTTACTTTACAATATAACTGACAATGCTATTCAGTCTAGTAATGTAAAACAAAGTTGAAGTATATAGGGTTGGATCCAAGAAGCGGGGGCAATGACCTTCCAAGCAGCAATGTTTCCTATAGCAAACAATAGCATTAAGAAACATTTCACATGAAAAAGACCATTAAGCCCCCTCCCCCAAAGTCCAGCTCTGGATCCGCCCCTGAAAGCTTATCATGATTAGAATACACCGAAATACAAAAACTGTTAACAATTTAATAGAAAAAAAAGACGAAAAGTAAACCTTATTTCTGCTTTGCTTTACAAGCCTTTAGGGAGGATGCCTGCTTAATTTTAAGTGGATGTCAATGGCATGATTTTACACCTCTATAAGAAAAGCATTTCTGCCCAGTAGTTGTTGTTTTCTATGGCAGATATAGGTCTGTACTGGTATATCTTAGAGCCAACAGATGGCATTCAGAATTTCTTATAAACAATTTTAACAAATAATCTGGTGCAATACCATTAAAGGCCTTGAAAACCATAGTGTTCTTATTAGTTTCAATCAAATCCTGGATTGTTTTCAGCCCAAGAGTATTTAGAAGCGACCTAGAATCAGCGTCAAGGCGGCTGTATGTCAGTATCTTTGCCGTTCGATTTTGAAGCTTTTGCAATTAGTTCTTTTCGATCGCTCCAGAATTACCTCAAACAGAGCAGCCAAATGTAAAGTGTGGCTCATCAATTCCAGTATACAGTGTGTTTAAAGCATCTTGAGGTAAAAAGCTTTTGGCATGTTTTAAAAGTCAATTGCTCAACTGAATTTTGATGATAGAGCTTTAATATGACCTTTCCAATTGAGATTCCTATCCACTTTTGTACCCAAATATTTTGCAAGAAAATTTTGCCTTCTCAGTACAAAAATTTATGGTGAGTCTACTTTCGTCCTGTATTGCAAAAGGGCGTTTTCCAACACTATGGAGGGCTTGGTATTGCAAACTGTTCCTGGCCGCATGCCCCTATACTCCCAATTTTCTCCTGTCTCCCTTACATATCTACGCAGTTCTTTTCCAATAGTGTCCTACTAGCTCTACCTACTTTCCTCATGTTACTCTTAACACGCTTTTAACGCGTCTCTTTATACAAACCATGTTAATGAATCAGTAAGATAGTCACTTACTTGCCGTAAAAGCTGAAGTTTCCTCTCCCCCTCCCTCTCAGTTTGTGTTAGTTGGGACTGCACCTACCGTACACAAACACACGTAAATTTCGTTCATCTTGAGATGTTGGCCCATTAAGATGTTGGCCCATTGAGCCTCGCCGATCTACTAAACCCAAAGAAAGTAGATGAATGCCGCCTAAGAAAGTAGTTTGGCCGGTGTTTGCTTGAAGAACTTCAACTCGCCTTCCTTGTTCTTCTGCTGCTAGTTAAACATCACAAAAATGAAGATTTCGAAGTTTATTATTATTCTGAAAAATATACCTGCAAAACCCAACGGAACAAAGAGATTATCTCAAGGGACCAGGGGAACAAGTAAAAATTAGCAGGAAACAAAAGAAAAAGTACCCCTTCAAATGTTCTCAGATATATAAAGAGATATATGTTCACATTGAAACGAAAAGGTTTCTAAAATGCAGTGGATTTCAAACGTAATTAGTGTTGAAAACTGACCTTTGACTCTTAAGACTAATTCATTAATAATCTTAGGCTCAAAACCAGAAAGAAATTAAGAATGCTGAGGCCCAGCGTTAGGTGATCTTACGTGATTTATTTTGCTATCCAGTGTTTGATTATTGTGATTTTGTAATTTTTTACTGATCAGATTTTTTTCCAAATTGCAAAAGGTCCTTACTAGTGACAAATCCCTCGACACTCAATATAAACAATTTAATAACACCTTTTCTGGCTCAGTACTGATACTTTCATAGTTTTTACCAATGTCAGTAACAAAACTTTCCAAGACTTGCTTAGAAAAACTTTTAGGGTTCAGATTTTTTGCACATGCATATTTAAGGAAAGTGCAGAAGCTGCAGCTTCTGAAATTTCAGTTTTTGCGGTTTTTTTGCTGCTGCTAACCCATTGGGTTAGCCTCGGTTTTTACGGTTTTCATAAAATATCATGTGCAACGTGCTATGTATGTATGAATTGTTGAGATTTTTATAGGTGACTTGCAAACAAGTGCTTTTGGATTAAAGAAAAGAGTCAAATAAAGTAAACCTTTGGTAATAAGCAACAGGATTGCAATTGTTCATTCAGAATAAAAGATTCAGATTACTTGATTGAACCAGTTCTGGTATCTGGTCAAGTAGGATTCTTCTGAAGCCAGAATAACTGTTATTTTTGATAGGCGCTATCCTCCTACCAATAAAGTTGACCTGAATGAGGGTGATTATTGAAGAATAAAGCGAGTTGGGAATTAAAGAAAGGCAAACTTTTCCAAAAAACTTTGACTCAACTCTGAAATTTTTAGAATATGGATTGGTTTGCAAATGCAACTTTTGATGTGCAACTTCATGCAACTTACGAAAACTTACAACATCAACCGAAAAATCGTATTAAGTTGTATGTACAAATGGAAGTGATTGTTAAAATTTTGGTCTTGTGACCAACTGCACCTTAATGCAACCTGCAACTAATTTAGGATGGAGATCCTATTTTGCGACAAAGCTACAAATCGTTGACCAGTAAGAGTGCAAAAAATATTACATGATTTTACCCAACATACTTCTCTCGCAAACGAACATGCTTCTACAATACGAAATCTATGAAATATAAGGATATATTCAAATGGATTCAAACCAAAAATGATATAGTGAACTTGTTAATGCCCCATGCTCAGGTGTCGTTGTCATTACATTTCAAACTTTGTGCGTCTCTGTTATCAGGGACGCTAGAGCATATTTTTGAGTGGGGCCAATCCACTCCAATTCAATCTTTTACCCAACATCCTTTTCTTCTTTTCCCACCAGGATCAATATTATCCCCGCTGCTACGCAACCAACCTCGTACACCATTGCAAAAATCCCGTAAAAATACCGCAACTTCTGCCACATTTTGTGGTAAGATCGCGTGGGATGTTGCTGAAGGTTTTCATGTGTAAACAACAAAAATGCATTGCATCAACTTGCAGGTTGCTGCAAATTGCAACTTATTGCAACCTAGTGTAAACTGGCTTTCAAGAAATAATTTTGAACAAACAAGCTTAGAGAAACTGTTCATAATAGAGCATTGGATCTTTAGTTTTCTTCTTTGATTTTACATATATAGGGTTGACTTCTACAAAGCTATTTATTTATTCATGTCTACTTTGTACTGTAATTATCATAAATATTTTATTGTATTATTTTATAATTTTATATTCTTTTATAAGGAGGGCCCTTCGTACACCAGATATGTTGAAGGGCAACCCTCACACAATATGCAAAAATGAAATGAAATGAATTTGGATCACATCTTCAAAGTGCGACTTACTCGATGGAATTTTCTTGAAATATTTAACGACCAGCTTCCAGATTCTTACTCCAATAACACTTAGAATACTTAGATTCTAGACTGAAATTCACTCAATATACTTATCTTTGTAAAGTGTAGTCTGACTTATGTAACTACATTTGAAGGACATCTGTTCAATTTTAATGACTTTTGTCCGAAGTCAACTGTGCATAGATGTTTCAAATCTATGCGGCTTTTTACGGTTTTCCATTTTTGCGCTATCGAAGTGTTCAAAACTAAAGGTAACCCTCCTTATGATACTTCAAACAATGCTTTAGATGTTGTTCACTACAGCTATAAAGTGATTGCAATATTTATAACTTACCATTACTGAGGCCATACGTGTGGTCAATACTGGGCCCAGTGGCTGTAGACGCTGTTTGACTTTTGTGCCTTTTCCAGTTAAAATGATCAGTGGTATTTTGAGTAAATCCGCATTCATCAGATTCAAAGGTACATGTTCCTAGGTACAGCACGAAGAAGATGACATCATTCTTATTCATAGCTAAGTTTTCATTATTTAGTGCATGAGTCAATTATTAATTATTGTATTTCACGTAGTACCTATGTTGTATCTAATGATGAATAGAGAATTACACAAAACATTGTGGGCATTTCGTCTCTTATTTTCAAGCCCTAGTTCATGCCTCCTAGTTCAGTGGTGGATCCAGACCAGGGCTACCACAGCTCCCAGGGCTACCAGAGATCCCAGGGCTACCAGAGCTCCCTAGGCTACCAGAGCTCCCAAGGCTTGAGCACTGGCCAGATTTTCAATCCTAAATAGCTGGCTGATTTAAAATGGGAATTATCAGAAGCAGGTATCCGTATTTACTCCTTATTGACAATAAATATTGAAGCCCTATCGCTGCTTATTGAACCTTTTTTCTTAGAAGTACCACATCTAAGATACCAGGTGTCTTGGGGACGCAGAATAAAGAAAGTATTATCCAATGAGTTTGCACATTTGAAATATATTTACCAAATCACTATTTAGCTTTTCTATCTCATACTGCATTCCTTCCGAGCTCTGGTGAGTCTGTAATGTACAGAGGCTCAACTACCCCTGGATCCAATCAGATTCCTCCATTTTTCACACCCTATTGGCACGAGCCCTGGTTGGACTTGCATATTCTGTTTCACCCAATCTAGCATCGCCCTGAACAGAGCTCAATTTCTGTTAGCCAATCACAATATTTGTGGACCAGGGCTAGACTATGTCAACATGAGGACAAAACGTGATGATGAGTTGATGTTGAAATAGTGCCACAGTGCCCTAGTGGGGGTCCAGACAGTAGCTGTCGAATACTTCAAGTATAAATGGTCAATTGCTTTGCGGTACTAGAAATGTCAGAATCGATTTGTGAAATCAATAGTGCTGGTTCTCAGACCTGTAGTTCCCTGCTTTTCAAGAAGCCAAATTCTCTAGTATGACACCTGTGAGGTAAATTGACATAACGGCCATGTGACTATAAACGTAGTAGCTGTAGGGTACAGGGGACACGCGCCCCTCCCAATTTTCACAAAAGTGCTGACAAGATGTCCTTCTGCAGCTAATAGAGTTGTCTATTAGGTGCCCATTGCATGTGACTCAATTTGTTGACTGCTTCATATTACCTTGCAATTGGCTATTACGCTGAATTGCCCTTCCAGCCAATACTATTTCCATTCTCAACTATTTGTTTTGGGGTTTTTAAAGTAACGAAGTCAGGTTCTCAACTGAGCTGCATTCATTAAGTCATGCTTATAAAACCCCAAATTTAATTCCACACCCATAGGGCCACGTCCACGAGCTTTTCTGTGAGTCCTGGTCAGATTTCTCCCTACATCCGCCCTTGTTGGTTAATTCCTAGCTGATAGACATGTATCAGTCAAAGCTGGTGGTTCTTTGCATGAAATACTTTAAACTATCTTTGAGCACCGATAGTACTTTCATGGAACTCAATGGAATGCTATCTACCACTTAAAAAAGACCATGTATCATTCGGATGATAGAAAACAAAGACTATGAAGAAGCCAATAACAATAATAACATAAATGGTGTATGAAAGCTTAATGAGCTACCTGGTTGTGTTGGCGTTACTAAACTCACATCTGCGGAAATGGAAGATGACATGATCATTTAATGGCAATGCCAATCATAAGACAATAAAAGGTTCTCATCATGTCAACTGAATCAAACACAACTGAAATATTACGTTGAAAGTATTTTATGCATTTTTGATAAGAGAAATGCATGGTGATTTCACTACTGCTTCTAGTCTTGCTTCCTCATGCGCTTCTGCGCAATGAGAACTTTCCCAACCGTTTATGCTATCAAAATAGATTAACTCTGAGTATGCCAGGCGTAAGTGGAAATAAATGCTTGTCCATGGAATCACAAAAAACACCCCTTTTACTGGCAGCTATTTGATAAGTCAGCACCCTATCACTAACATTCCATGGCCTTTCAGTACGTAATATATAGCCCTTCTGGTAAAAAATCACTGATTGTTAATCATTTTCAAAATACCAGCTGTCTATATTCCAGCTGTCTAAATAAAGGGTGGCATTTTCAATGGATCATAGTGTTTGTGCAGCCCTGTTTGCAGAATCACCCCATGGCCATTGGTCTTGTTTTCTGGCTTAAATTGCTCGTGAAGGTGAATCAGGCTGGAATATTTGCAACTTAGGGCCCAAATACACTATGAGCTTAAACAGCAGTAAGATATTCCAAGACGCTACTTAGCACTGAAAATACTTGATTCTGGCTTACGTTTGCCAGAGTAGCTCTTCTAAGATTAACTGCAGTAGCCAATGTACAGTCTTTAACAATAATTTGATAATTGGACATGACTCTCATTGCTTCTCCGTCTATTGCATGACTTCACTCAAACATCTATTGTGTGTATGCCGAAAGCGAACGATGTTAATCCGTGGTGACAGTATTTTCCAAGCTGAGCACCTCCAAGAGATGCTCATTTTGAACGAGTGGTTCCTTTCATGTAAGGTTAAAGCATCTGTAGGCATGCAAATTTAAGCATGTAGTGCATTTGGGCCCTTAGGCACCAAGATTTATATGGCGGAAACATAATCACGTTGTATTCCTGCTTCTTTCATCGACACTAAGTCCATTTCCTGTATCCAATCATACTCTTTATTTACGGATTTTTCTTAGTGCGACTCAGCTATATGATTATTAACTACCTTGAGTAAGATAGGGACTGATGTCTTGTAAGTAGCTTTAGTATTGCTCATCAGTTTACACATAAGTTTGTGAAGTTTGCTAACTTTGATGCATATTTATGAGCATAGTTTACCATACTAAGAAAGAGCATCAGAAGTTACCAATTTTTGCATTATGAGGTCTCTCATTAGTTTACTAGATATGAAATCTTTTGCAATCCATCTTTCTTCAGTGTTCAAGGTGCAATAGTGCTGAGGTGAAGTAGTCAATGAATTTTCATAATCCCTGAAACATATACTATGATTTCTGCTAACTGTTTTTATCCAACTCAGCTATTTGTTAAGGATTGGCATAGATATAAAGCAATAATAGTGTTCATAGGACTAAGATTTCTATGTTTCTGAAATTCTAAATCTGAGCGTATTTATAACTTTACACACCAACAACTGAAAATGACCCTTTTACTAAATCTTAGGTCCTTAGAGTGCAGTGATTTTGTACCCCTTTCTCAGTAATTGGAGCCACCGGGAGTATGACTTACCATATGCAATATAACTTAGCAAAAACCCTCGATAGTTTGTTGATGTAGAACCCGACCGGTAGAATCGTATATGGATGTATGTGTATCTTGTTACAACCATTGCTACAGATGAGCATGTGGAAGAGCGAATCACAGCACTTGATGCGTGTGTAGATGAAGATGAATAGGAACCTAAAAAGCAAACAACATAGGTCAGTTATTAGAAGGTAAATCAGCTGTTAGAAGCTGAAAATACAATTCATGCTCGCAATGTCTGATATGCTGATATGCCTTACAACAGTCCCTCCCAAGTTCACGTGCTTCCTTCAATTTGTGCACACGATTGTGAAGTTGTACAGTTTGAAGATCCTGCCCTTTCCATTATAGAACTAGATTGATGATAGGCAGATGGGCATAGGATAAACAGAGATATATTGCCAAGTATCGATAGACAGTGTACCTCTTATTTCGACATAATGATTACAATTCAGATTGACATCCATCATGGCAATGCGAGTCTCTTTTCCAGTTGCAGTAACAATTTTGTAATAGCATGATGAGGAACTGACGACGTAAGCTCGTGGGTATCCAGATGAATAAATGACACCAGTCAATGACGAACTGTATGTGTTGCTGAAGTGAGATAGTACAAACCTTTATACTGAGGCTCTGAAAAAAGGTCACAAAAGGAATGCAAGCGAATGCTTGCCTGCAACGTTATGCTTCCTTCAGATAGCATTGCTTGGTAATACAGTCAAGTGATAATTTCACAGATATTACTAAAATTTTCATTAGCCTCATCAAAATGCCTAAACTATTGTAGTTATTAAATCTATGCCCTCATATAATTATCGGCAACATTTGAGTAGAGCGAGTGGAAAACACTTTCAATACATAATTTGTAAATTATACACTTCAAATCTGTAGCAAAACTAGAAATCATTTAGAAGTAGGGATAGATTATAGCTTTCGGTTTTATGTTGTATGCACTTACTAGCAAATAGAACTGGTATAGTATCCCATGTAGCTATAGAGACGACTTCGTAAACGATATCGAAGATGCAAGTTTGAATTCAGAGTTGATTTGTATCTAATTAGCATCTCTCCACCAATGGAATACATGTATTTCATGCGAATACCTCTTGTATTGTTTGAACAGTATTTACCAATGCTTCTAAATGTTGTTGTGCTGTAGAGGAAGTAGAAGGGGTCACTTCACTTGCTTGGTATGGAATTTAACTTCAACTAGATACATAAAGTTTGGGGATCTGAAGGGAGCATATGTTGTGGTGAATACTTTCTACAGAATGGACCGTATTTCTATTCAACCTAAGGTTTGAGAAAGTATAGGCATGTTTTATATTCGCTTTTCAACTTAAGATTGGGCATCCCTCTTGGGTCCAATTTATTCCCAAAATTTGAGCGCATGCGCAAATCAGCACATATTGCGGAACTCTGAACTTGTGTATTAGGCTAATGGTTCGATGTTCATTGCCTCTTCATCTTTAGGCAGCCCACGAGTGTTATATCAGTTGTTGATTATTTTAGTCATTTGATTAATAACTTTGTTTTCCATGTACTGCAATAGCTCTGCTGGGATCTCATCTGTACCTGTAGCCTTTTTCTTAGGTTACGACTCTATAGTGCTCTCTACTTTTTCTCTGTTAATATGTACCTTCATAAACTGTGAAACTTCAGGTGTTATCTTACATGGTCTATCGGTATCATAATATAGATCTTCTACATACTCTGCCCACCTTTGCATTTTGTCTTGTTCTGTAGTAAGTGTGTTTCCATTCTTATTTTACGTTACTGTTGCTACTTATTCTTTTATTCGTTAACTTCTTTATCATAGCATGCGCTTTTAGATTATGTCTTCCATCGAATACTTTAATTTCTTTGCACAAACTTTCGTGATATTCTTTTTTAGCCTTACGACACAATTTTCGCATCTCTTTTGTTGATTCTGCATTTCTCAACTTGTCATGCTTAAAATTGCGTCTTCTTCCATTACCTCCAAGATATCTTCAGTCATCCAGTTTTGCTTCTTAGCCATTTAACGTTTTCCACATATCTTTGCTGCTGCTGTTGTCATGAATGCCTTTAATCTGTCCCAGTCATGATTGCCATTATTTTCCTTGACTTCCTTGCTGAATTCTTCCAAGAACTTATCTTGCATGCCTTTCTCTTTAAGTTTTTCTATATTCCACCTCCTGCAAACATCTCCTCTTTCTGTTTTTTCAGCTTAACTTCGATGTTCATCCAAACCGGATCATGATCTGAACTAAAATCTGCATCTTTTCTTGCTTTTGCATTAGTAATGGAGTTTCGATATCTTTTGTCTACTAGAACATAATCAATCTGATTCTCATCTTTCCAATCTGGATGCCTCCATGTGCTTCTTGATTTTAATTTCTGCTCAAACCATGTGTCACAAATAAAAAGATTCTCTTTCTCCCAAAATTCTATTAATCTCTGTCCTCTCTCGTTAGTTTCACCTAACCTATATCGTTCTACTGTATCTTCATATCGTTTATTTCCTACTTTTGCATTAAAATCTCCTAATACTATCATTATATCTTTTCATTGTTTCTGTCTTTTTCCCTCTATCTCAATACTTTCATACCCTACTTCCTCCTCATTATCTTCACCATCCACATTTGGAGCATAAACTTGATGTTTCAATATATTTCTTGCTCTGCCTGATACTTTCAAAGTCATATGCCTTTCTGAGATTGCGTGATAAGTTAATACCGAACTAATAATTCCCGTTCCTATGATAAAAGCAACCTCCTTTCTGTGCCTCTCTCCGCTCGAATACACTACCTTAAACCTTTACCCGCTAGGTTGCTCGTATATAAACTCCCGACTACCTTTCCAAAAGGCTTCAGATATTTCAAGTGCATCAACTTCCACTCTATTCATTTCCGTACAAAAATTGGCAAGTTTTCCTATTTGCTATAAACCCCTGAAATTCCCGGCTGCAATTTTCCAGAGGTCGCTTGATGACGTTGCATGCTTGCCTCTGAATCACAAGACGTCCACCAGGCCAGACTACGGCTCCATAAAGTTCGAGCAGCACCCCTTTTGCCGAGATCTGAAAATAGCTTAGGTTTGAGAGTTATGTTGATTATTCTCTGGTGCTAATAAACACATTAGGCCCCAAGAACTACTGTATCCAGCAATCCCATATCTCAGACAGATGTGCTAGCCAATGTTTCCGATGAAATCTTCTGCCTACCACTGATTGTTGAAGTTGCCATTGACTAACAAAGAGCTCTTCCGCCAATATCAACTACCTCTATCTTGCTGACCAACAGAGGATCGTAACCCTGACTTGGGAGGCTGACTGGTACTATATCTTGCCAAAGAATGACCAGGAAGCTAATGGAAGGAAGGGGAGCTTCACCCCCCCCCCATTCATAACCGCATGGATTATGCCATTGTCTAATAAATGATCATGTTGGTACCAAGAATTCTGAGAGTTCCAAGCATGTTGTTTACATTTAAAACAACCGTAAATGACTTTCAAGTATACACTGTATTTTCACCTTGTAGTTCTTTTTCCATTAGGTTCGTAATAGATGACGAAGCTGAGAAGGTATTTCCCAAATTTTTCTAGGGGCTCCGTCCATAGATCCCCGTCCTATTTTAACGGAATTGCTCATTTTATACATTTCATGTTTTACATGCAAAACATAAATCGCATCATAGATGACTAATTTGCATATATGACTGGGGGCATCTCTAAAGACTTCCTAATTATATGTCGTACACGTACACTCAACCCTGTAAATAACCAAACCCTTTTATAGTTACAGGATTTACGTAAAGGTCTAATGAAAGTTCTGTCATAGTTAGAATGTTATCCTTCTACGACCCTCCAAATTGAGCCATATATTTTTCTCTATTAAGTAGTAAGATTCCGTATGAACTTAAGTAGTTGTGTAGAATTTGAAACTTCTTTCACATTATATTACATGGACTTTATACCTCTATTGTTTTGGGTACTCCACTTACATGTTATTCACCGTTAGTAACAATTGAAAAAAGTTATAGAGTTGAACAAATTTTGTTGAAGAGAGACTGGAGGAAATAGCATTTGAATCCTGAGTCCAACTCTATTTTTCTCAACTGTTCATTGCCATCAATAAAGTTTATTATTGGAAGTGTAAGAGAAAAATGTGGTCATAACTTTGCAGGTTTATTCTCAGTATGACAAATGAAAACTAGAGAAGTCAAAGTTCACTTACTCTTTGACGAAAACTTCCACGTAATCAGGTTGACAATTAGGCATTTTCCCTTGAACAGAAAACGTCATCCAATAGACTTCCAAATAATATGATGAAGCTGTGTATGCCAAACTTGGTGTAAGTCTCCAAATTGCATACCCATTGTCCATTGACGGTGTTTTTAATATGTACTGATATGACGTTGTTGCTGTGTATTCTTTAGCAGTTACTTTCGAGCCACCTTTTTAAAAGAGAGTAACATGATTTTTCCAAAGGCATCATCTTATGAATAAACCATTAAAGTTTGAACTTATCAAGCATAGTTTGGAAATAATCTCGTCAGGCAGCCCTAGTATTCTTGAAAAGCAACCTTTAAACATTAGAGTACATTCACTTATGAATGGAAATGGTTTACGATCTAAACTATGTTAATGCTTCATATGAAATTACTAACCATATACAAAATCAAACTGTAGTCGTGCTTCGTTGCATCCATCGTAAATGACCAGCTTTGTTCCAATTGTTGGTGAAGAGCTCCCTAGATATGGTTGAATGCATTTGCCAGTTCTCATGTGTCGAATTGTTTTCGATGGAGTATGCTGAAACCATGCATTGGCGGAATTGCAAGCTGATTGAAGCTTGATAACACCATTGTTTACTGCTGCAATGGGGGCCAGACACTTTCCAGATGGAATATGCAAAATGGCTCCAACTTCAGTGAGCATGAATAACTCATTGCAAGATTTTGTGAGAACTAGTTCATCATTGAGTTTATTCCAAGATGGACAGAGCTTTCCACTTCGGTGCTGAATGGTGAATGTTGCACCAATTACTGGAACTGTGAAATTGGCATAATATGATTTAGCAAATTTAAGTCATGGAAAATTTTTTAATACCATTGATAATGGAAATGTTTCATATACCCACATCTCCCGAATAGATAAGAACATTGGAATACTAGTGGAAGTTTGCACATTACGGAATAGTAATAAACAGGGAGTATGAAATAAGAAGGGAGATTGGAAAATCAGGAATAAATTATTAGGAGGGGAGCTTGGAATAGACTGGGGCTTTGGCAAGACCAAAATCTATAAAATATGCTGTCAGGAAAGATGACTAAATTTTAATAAATTTAATTCCCTCAGTCCATTTCCGTGACGCTTGCTTTGCATTGCTTGAGTGACAGATTACCGCAGCTTTAAGGGGACGTTGGAACAAGAGAGAAGGTGGACAAGAATCCTTAAATTTAATTAACGGGGAGCACTGACTAAGCATTGGGTGGTCAGCAAAATATGGCAAATTTAGTACACGGAGACCCCGTTAATTCAGCAGAAAAGAGTATGCTATTAGTTTAGGTTTGAACAGCGGCAGAAATTTCGGCGTTTTTTTGGGGGGGGGGGCAAAAGCTTCGTGAATGCGAAAGTTACACGTGCATGCCAAATTTATGCTGCCTAATCAGAGCAACATTATTTTTTCAGGGGGGACACAGTTGCTGGAAGGATATAGCCATGAAAGCATGATAAAATGAAAGGAAATCGGGGGTCTGGGGGCTTGCCCTCAAGATAAAATTTTGAGGTCATGCCTTTTAGAACGTCGGAAATCATCCTTCTACAAAATAGGAGGTAAATTAGTTTGATAATTGTTCTCTATGCTGAGAAGGAAAATTGACTTCCGATTCTCAGGTGCCAAACAAACGTCTCCCTGCTTATTAATTTTTTGACTTTCCAACCCCCCGGAGCTTATTAGGATCCCCGTTTATTAATTTTAATGAAACTGACTTTTTTATAAGCCCCTCATTTCATTTCCTATCTTTGTTAGTACTACTTAGCTCCAATTCTAATGGAAAAATAGCGTATTGCTGTAAATATTTTAGTTTTATGCACTATGACAACCTGTTTCTGTTCTTTCCATCCTTGTATACTCATTTAAAGCCTTTTCACAAATTCCAACCCCCCGTTTATGCAATTTCGGAAATTTTTCCAACACCCTGTTTATTAGGACCCCTCCCGTCTATTTTGCACTTTAGACTAAAGCGGTTTCAGTCAATTCTAACAACTCAGAATAAAAATTGAAAACGCCACAACGATCGTAATTGTTTTCAAAAGCTATGCCTGTGCATTACTAGAAATAGTGGCTCTGCCTTTCGGTGTAATATGCCTGTACACCAAAGCTTTGGAGAAAGCAATCTCATGAGAGTAAGTTGGCTTGTACGTTGTCATTTACTGCTTATTGTGAAACACTTCCAATGAACCTCTGTCACATTTTCCAAATCTGAAATTATTGGGGAAAGGGAAACCGCTCTCTCGCCCCTTTGGATGTCCGCCGCTCGGTTGGAATTCACTTTTCAAGTACTTCTAATTATTTGACACATGTGATCGATAATGAGATAGAGATTAGCAAAAAGGGTATTCCCCAAAACAGTAGAAGTTGAGGATGCCTTTTGGTAAGTGGCAGTGTATTTCAAATTTCAACACAGCTCTGCTATGAAGGAATGGAAAGGCATCGTATAATCGAAGCTTCATAAATGTCGTTATGTAGCTTCTCATTCCAATTAAAAATACAAATACAAATCTCTCTACTAATAAGTAATTTGTATCTAGCAGATGAGGCCACAACTAATTAACAATGAATTTTAACCTAAGAAAGCAAAAATAATGGACAACAATAACAAACCAGCAAATGCACAAGCAAGCATATATTAGTATATAGAGAGGATTTCTTATCATATAACTAATACATAAGCGGCCAGGGTTGGTCCAGTGTTTATTTTGTATGCAGAAAATGCAGTACGTGGATCAAACAATGATGGTTGTTGTTTTCCTTAATGATACACATCATGTGTTGGTTGACATCATGATCCTTACACAGGTCAATGAAAGATTTACAGGAATTGCCAAAAGTCCCTATGGAGCTGATTGAGAGATTGATTAACCGAACACAACGGAACATTGAGGAAAGATTGCGAGTAAGCTGAAGATACTTATCGTGCTTTCTCTCTGCATTAAGGTTAGTGTTAGTTTAAAACCAACAGTAAGTTCAATGATATTGAGCGTATCAGTTCCAATTAAGAAGAGCATATCTGGATGTAAATAGTCGCCAGTTACAATACAAGGTGAGGGGAAGCTTGAGAAGTCAAAATATAGGGTGGAACGTTTGCAGGGGCATCAGAAGCTTTTCTGAAATGTGGGGGTAGGCCCCCAAAAAGGGCACTTTGAAAGTAGAGTCTTCTCAAAGCACGATAATAGCAGTTTATCAAGCGTTACTGTTCTCGCCTATCACTATTTGGTCAATTTTCTAGACATTGTTGCCCGGCTACTTATAAGCGATATAGATTGGATGGGGGTTTATCATGAGACGGTTTAGAGCATTTCATGCATATCTAAGGTATTAGCAAATTAATTCTTTTGTTCCTTTGGAAATATCAGTTGGAATATGTTCACTACTAGATTTCTTACTGCAAAGTAGATCTATCTGCCTCATGACCTCCGTTGGGTTTACATGAGAGAATTTGAAGGTGTTACCATGTAGCCCATCGGTATTAAACCTGACTCTGAGGGAGAAGGAGGAGCAGCTGCCCCCTCTGCCCTCTTCCATGGGAGACAGGAGGGGCATGAGCTGCCCATCCATCTTGAACTCTATCCATCTCACCTATCTTGTGAAGGGACATTTTCCGACTTCGTGGACAGATTGGTTAAAGACAATTTTTCTTGAGGCAAACCCCCCAACCACCAACTTGACAAGGTATAACTACAAGACAAATATACTAAACACTGTTCTCCTACTTTAGATTCTGAAGACCAAACTCTACCTGCCCCTGTGGAGGAACATAAAAATAAACAGTTGTGCCCTTAGATGAAGCCTTGTCCTCCCTCCCTTAGGCACTAGCAGGCGTCCCTACTTAGAATAGCTTTCACGCCAAACCTATTCTCAAAGTTTGACTTTGCAACCGTCAAAATATATAGTGAACAACGAGTTTGCTTGGCATCGGTTATTAATATCAAAGTGCACCAAACACGGTCACATGTCAGACAGGACTCATAACATTACTTGAAATTCGTACCACGATGAGGACATTTTCCAGATGATACTGAAATGTCATCAATTGCGATATCTCCTGTGAAGCTTGAGCCAATTACTCCTTCAAAAACAACCTAGAAAAACAGAGCATTTAATGCACTTTACTTCACCATGGAGACAAAGACTTTATATGTTTTTGTTATAAACTTGCACTGTTACCTTAATATAAAAATGACATCCTCATATAGCGATCTTCCCTGGATTTATCTTAAGAATATTTTACACAACAGAATGTACAATGGCGGCTTGGCAGGAAGACCGTGGGTGTCACCCCCAGTGAAACGTTGTGATGGGGTGCCGGAGAAGAAAATCGGGCATCCACGCAGAGAAACATTAATTATTACATAAAGGACAATTAGTTTAACCCTGGAAGGGAGCAGCATATTCCAGCTGTAAAGGAAAAAGGATGTTTCTCTCTGTATCAGTGCATATAAATAGATATTTGACTAAATAAGCAGCTGATTAATAATGATAATCATTCTTACGACTGGACGATCTTGGGTCAAAGTTAATTGCCCCATTTCCCATCTGTCACCTTGTTCTCCAATGACATTCCAAGATGGTGACGTCATAGTGTCTTGTAGCTTATTTTTCAAATAGACATTCAATTTTCCCATGCTTGAGCCATAAAGATGATACCAAAATGTTAAACAACTTCCATCAGTGCCAATTCCCGAGTATTGTTTTGATATTATTGACTTGTGTCCCAACGCACGAGGACTTGATGACTCAGTGTAGAAGTAAAAGCCTAAATGACAATAAGAGGATTCACTATGTTATAAGCATTGCTATTTGAACACCAGACCATAGTTGAAGTGTTTCGTACATTGATCAGTGCTAATGAATCTTAAGAAATCCTTCTTATATTTGCGGTAATACGACATAACTATGACTGTGAAAACACTGCCAGAAGTTAAAGATCCATTAGATGGAGAGATTTATGTTCATATTGAGACGAAAAGGTTTCTAAAGAATGTCCAATGGATTTCGAATGTAACCCTCCTTATGATGTGAGAAACATCTCTTTAGACGTTATTCAATACAGCCGTAAACTGACTGCTACAGTTTTTAACTTACCATTGCTGAGACCATACGTGTGGTCAATGCGGGGTCCAGTATCATACGAGGGAGTATGACCTTTGTGCCTTTGCCAGTTGAAGTGATCAATGGTATTTTGAATAAATCCACATTCATCAGATTCAAAGGTGCATGTTCCTAGGTATAGCAGGAAGAAGATGACATCATTCCTATTACTTGCTAAATGTTCATTATCTCGTACATGAGTCAGTTATTACTAATTGTACTTCACATACCTATGTTTCATCTAATAATTTATAAAGATATACAAAAAATATTGTGGACTTTTCATTTCATATTGTCAAGCCCTAATTCATGTCTCTCAGTTAATTCCTGGCTGTTAGAAATAGGGTTCAATCAATGCTGGGTGGTTCTTTGGATGCAACATTACATACATTCTTTTGAGTACCGATAGCCATTATGGAAGCTCAATAAAATTTTTTCCAATAAGTGAAAGAGACCATGTATCATCCGGACGATAGAAAACAAAGACTGTGAAAAAGACAATAACAATCTTACATAAATGGTATATGAAAGCTTAATGAGCTACCTGGTTGTGCTGGCGCTACTGAACTCACATCTGCGGAAATGGAAGATGACATGATCATTTCATGGCAATACCAATAATAAGACGATAAAAGGCTTTCATAATGTCAACTGAATCAAACATAACCGAGATATTATGTTGAAAGTATTCTATGTATGTTTAATAAGAGAAATGCTTGGTTATTTCACTACTGCTTCCAGCCTTGCTTGCTCGTGCCTTTTTGCGGAATGTGAACCTTTCCATCTGTTCATGCTATCAAAATGGCATGTTTCGGAGTATGCAAGGCATAATTACAATACGTATGACTTACCGTATGCAATATAACTTAGCAAAAATCCTCGATAGTTTGTTGACGCAGAAACCGACCGGTAGAATTGTATATGAATGTATATGTATCTTGTTACAATCATTGATGCAGATGAGCATTTGAAAAAGCTAATCACACCACTTGATGCGTATGTAGATGAAGATGAATTAGAGCCTAAAATGAAAACAATTAGAAAAGTAATTAGAAGGTGCATCAGCTGTTAGAAGCTCAAAATGTAGGTCCTACTCAAAGTGTCTGATATGTCTCACAAGAGCTCCTCCCCAGTTCTACCATCAGTTTATGCGTAAAATTGTGAAGTAGGACAGTTTGAAGATGCTGCCCTTTCCTTTATAGAAGTAGATTGCTGATAGGCGGGCGAGCATGGGATAAACAGAGATATATTGCCAAGTATCGATAGACAGTGTACCTCTTATTTCGACATAATGATTACAATTCAAATTGACATCCATCATGGCAATGCGAGTCTCTTTTCCAGTTGCAGTAACAATTTTGTAATAGCATGATGAGGAACTGATGACGTAAGCTCGTGGGTATCCAGATGAATATATGTTACCAGTCAATGACGAACTATATGTGTTGCTGAAGTGAAATAGTACAAACATTTATACTGAGGCTCTGAAAAAAGGTCACAAAAGGAATGCAAGCGAATGCTTGCCTGCAACGTTATGCTTCCTTCAGATGACATTGCTTTGTAATGCAATTCTGTGATAATTTCACAGAGAGTATTACAACTGTCATAAGCGTCATCAACAGGCCTTATAGTTTAGTGGAGTAGTTATTAAATCTGTGTCTTCATATAATTTTTGGCAGCATTTGAGTAGAGGAAGTGTAAAATACTTTCAATATAGTATTTGTAAATTGCGCTCTTCACATCTGTAGCAAAACAAGAAAGGCAGCAAGATTTGTTGACTTTGTGCGGTTAGAATGGTCAGCAGAAGAGGCAATATTTCGAATAAATAGCTTTTGGTATTACGTTGTATGTACTTACTAGCAAGTAGACCATGTATAGTATCCCATGTAGCTTGAGAGACGACTTCGTAAACGATATCGAAGATGCAAGTTTGAATTTTGAGTTGATTTGTATCTAATTAGCATCTCTCCACCAATGGAATACATGTATTTCATGCGAATACCTCTTGTATTGTTTGAGCAGTACTTTCCTATGCTTCGAAATGTTGTTGTGCTGTAGAGGAAACAATTTTGATTATTTGTGCTGTAACAATTTTCTTACTACTCTACTGGCTGCTCATAGTTTCATAACCTCGTTTATGCCTAATCTGGAAAATGTTTCGTTTGAAGGACGAAATGGTGTAAAAAACATAAAGATATGTATGGTTTGCTGGTTAACCTACAGCATGAAAGTAGCAACAAGTGAAAGAAGTATAGTCGAATAATAATGATAAGCAATAATCAATTTATTTTAAACTGATGCTACCTGCCTTTGGATGGCTAGTTTTTCAGCAATCTTCTAACAAAAACATGTTTTCCTGCAGTATCCTGCCTGTTAGTTTTGGAGAAAGCTCGCACCCAAAGTAATTTTTGCAATGTGAATTTGGTAGTCTTACTTTTGCATTACTATGTTGCCACAATGTATTTATTCTTTCCATTTTTGGTCACTTTCCGGCCTCCTAGTGTATTCCAACCTCCGTTTGCTAGGATTTTTGGATTTTTGCAATCCCTCAGTTATACCATCCTTATTCCTTTAGGCACTCAAGAGTAGCTATGTACATTAGAGTATAGTAGAACTAATCTAAGTAAACTGCATGCTCTTGAGCAACGAATAAGCGCTCCCACGCATATGAATTGTTCAAAAATGATCCACCCAGGACGTCCTTTGTCAAGATCCCCGCATATTATTTGTGAGTCTGTAATTCCATCGAATATTACGGAGCGTTAGATACCGAGTTCTTTACTTTTTTTACAGTTAAAACAACTTTTAAAACTCATGCATAGATATTGATTACTTATAGAACTTTTCCACCCAGCACGCTTATTTCAGCTCCCCTTTGTTGAGTTTTCAAGAAATTTCCAACCCACTGTTATTCCAACCTCCCGTCCATTCGCGACTTAGGAATATGCTAATAGATCTGATAAATTCATGCAAGGTTAAATATTTAGGGCTTGAAACAGGACTGTAACAAAGGAGGGTCTGGGGGTAAGGCTACCAGAAGCTACAAAATGTAGCTCTGTGCTCTCTGAGAAATTTTTATATTGTTTACTTCTTGAAGAATAATAGCCCGACGTGAATCATAGTCGAGAATTTCAGTTCACATTTTAATCTTATTTATAAATCCACACTACCGTTGACGCTAACGCTACCGTTCACGAGCCATATTTTAATCAGACGCTACCACTGACAAATTATATCAGGCCCTAACTTTTGAATTTAGGCGTAACCATTAACATATCTTTTTGAAAATGACGTCAGGCATTTCGGGGCCACGCATTTCGGAAAATTACATCAGGCGTGCTTGTCCCATCTTCAGTTGAATACGAGAATAAAAGGGGGCTACAAACCCTAAGTGGGAAACAATGTTGAATAAAACATGCTAAATCAGGGCGCGTAATACAAGAAGAAAAGGTACAGGGCGTGTAAACGGGTGAAAAATGAAAATAAACAAACAGAATTTGCCTATATATGGATACAAAAATAAGCAATGGAAACATATACAGGCGACAATTGCCTATATAAGGACAACAATAAAGTGAAAGGAGAAAAAAACAAATAAGCAAGTAACCTATGGAGATTTAAAAAGGCATAAGGAGTTCTGTTTCATTACTTATATTATCTAAGATATAAAAGTCCTCAACAGAAGCGGTATGTCCATTGCCATTAAATTGGGACAAACCCCTTGACCCCCACTGTTTTCTGCTCGCCAAAAGCGTTTCTATTCAACCCTATATCAGTCTGCTGCTCCTTGTCTTTTGCTGGACCGCTTTATCACTTCCATCTATTTATCTTCGCCTACCCTCTTACGCGTCTTATTTGGCAAATTCTTTCTGCTTCTTGGTCTATGTATATCCTTTCTCACTTTCTACAACTGCTTTTACAGACCTCTCGTTTGGTCCCCCCCCCCTTCTGTGTCATATTCACTACTTTCAATTCAACTTTGCTATGCATAGAGTAATTTCACCCAGAGATTTGCCCAGCCAATTTCCTTTTGAGAAACGTACTGCAAGAATCTAACCAACTGTGGCTAAACAAAGTTCAAGGAAGCACAGTAACAAACAGGATGCTAAATCTCATACATTGTATCAAACTTCCTTGCAGCTTCGAGCAAACTGGGAGGTGTCATACCCCCGCCCCCATTTGACCCATCATTGACTGAGCACACAACAATAGTATCCCGAAAGCAAGAGGAATTGTAATTAACTTACTCTTTGACGAAAACTTCCACATAATCAGGTTGACAGTTGGGCATTTTTCCCTGAACAGAAAACGTCATCCAATAGACTTCCAAGTAATACGATGAAGCTGTGTATGCCAAACTTGGTGTAAGTCTCCAAGTTGCATACCCATTGTCCATTGACGGTGCTTTTAATATGTACTGATATGACGTTGTTGCTGTGTATTCTTTAGCAGTTACTTTCGAGCCACCTTTTTAAAAGAGAGTAATATGATTTTTCCAAAAGCATCATCTTATGAATAAACCATTAAAGTTTGAACTTATCAAGCATAGTTTGGAAATAATCTCGTCAGGCAGCCCTAGTATTCTTGAAAAGCAACCTTTAAACATTAGAGTCCATTCACTTATGAATGGAAATGGTTTACGATCTAAACTATGTTAATGCTTCATATGGAATTACTAACCATATACAAAATCAAACTGTCGTCGTGCTTCGTTGCATCCATCGTAAATGACCAGCTTTGTTCCAATTGTTGGTGAAGAGCTCCCTAGATATGGATGAATGCATTTGCCAGTTCTCATGTGTCGAATTGTTTTCGATGGAGTATGCTGAAACCATGCATTGGCGGAATTGCAAGCTGATTGAAGCTTGATAACACCATTGTTTACTGCTGCAATGGGTGCCAGACACTTTCCAGATGGAATATGCAAAATGGCTCCAACTTCAGTGAGCATGAATAAATCATTGCAAGATTTTGTGAGAACTAGTTCATCATTGAGTTTATTCCAAGATGGACAGAGCTTTCCACTTCGGTGTTGTAAGGTGAAAGGTGTCCCAGTTGCTGGAAATGCAAAGTGATATATGGTCATAAATACAAAGCAGTTTTTAAGAAACATTTACTGTGGGACAAATCCCAAGAAAGGGAACATGCTAGTTCAAATATCAAAGAAAAATTTTGAGGACTGGGAGCACTTTTTGGAGAGAAATCCTTTCAAAGATGCTTTTAAAAACATCTACCTCATTTTCTAATTGGAAACTCACATGTTCCATAAATTCAAATACATTTGAATCAGAGCCTTAGCGAAAACCATTTATCAGCTCTAGTAGCAAGTAATGTCATGTCTTTGGTTGCTGCAGCACGGGAAAGAAAGGGGGTCTGAGGGCAGTGCTCCTGGGAAAATTTTTGATTCAGTGCTTTATGATTTGGCGTAAATATCCCAATATCATTATTGCCATTACCTAAACTTCTGTTGCATCTGAACCTTTAATGTGGTTTAGAAGATATTCACCTATTTCATATTTATCACTTACAGTCACAATTTGAGTCACATCAATTTCTTCAGTTCAAATGCAAAGCTTTTGGAAAAGAGGGAGACTTCAGGGGGCAAAACTCCACTTACTAGGGAGGGAATTTCGAGAACTAGGGGGCACATGCCCCCGATTTTTTATGTTAAAAAAGCCAGTGAAGTAGGATAATTCCAAAGCAAGGATTCTATCATCCATTGAATTATAGTACGTGGAATGGAGAACTTTTCAATGCTGTGAAAACATTACATTTGTATACCTTGCTTCAAATTTTACAACTTAGAAAATCTGTCCATAGTAGCAATTGACTTCTCTTATAGTTCTATTTGATATTTAGTTGTACACGCACAGCAGCAGTCCAGATACAAAAAGTGCATAAAAATGCTTCTAAAGTGCGACGTTACAATTCCGCCAACCTTACAGACGTTACTAACAGGACCCTCTTTTGCCTGTCCCATGGATAGCTTTTCACCACAAGGTTAATCTTATAGCCTAGATAAATGGCAAGGAGATCCGTCCAAAGGCGTTCCCAAAATTGACGTAATCGCATTTGCCTGTTTTCAAGAAAAGTGGAAAGTGGTTACTCGATCAAAATCTCCTTTCAAACGAACATATTGCCAATAAAAATAAGAATCTATTGAGAGGAATAGGAAAGCTTTGTTGTGCAAAAAAATTCCTCCCTGTAATAATTGTACGAAGCATTTATAAAAGCATTCCTATTCCTTTCCACTAGTCATGGATCTAAAATATATATAGAATGGTCGTTGAGCACTATTTTATGTATTGTATAGTCTAAGATTATCAAGGTCTCCAGCCACTGAGAAACTGCAGAAGTCGCAAATCGGAGCTTCTAGAGTTGTCACCAATAATCAGTGTATACGGTTTGACTGTCACTTATCAAAAGACTTGGTCGATCTACTATTAAAAAGCTGATTAAATCTGAAAATACCAAGATGGTTTTAAACTGCTTAATTGATTCAGCACATGTATATTTTATGCAGATCTTTCAGAGATTGTCACAGCAACGTGAAGAGCAGCTATGGCAAACTCTGACTGACTTCATTGTCTTAAAATTGAGACATAAATGAGGCCAAAGCTGTATCGTAGAGAGAGGCCAAGTTTGAAATAACTTAGAAACAGAAGACAAAGATTTCATATTCTCTGCTTCCTTTCATCAAATCAATATCTCAATTAATTTTTGCATCTACCTTTCCTTTTTTCTGTTTAATTCTCAAGCATTTTTGAATGAAAGATTGCACTTATGCTTTTGAAATAATTTGGCTTATATTTGGATGTTTAAAATATTTGGATATTTAAAAAATTTGGATGCTTAAAGTATGTGGATGTTTAAAATATGTGGATGTTTAAAATATTTGTAAGTTTAAAATATTTCGATGTTTAAAATATTTGGATGTTTTTGCTTTAGTATTTGAATAGACAGTTTATAAATCAGTTGGATAATGCAATTTGTGCATTCAGCTCAAAATTTTACCCTGCCGCTTTAAAACGAAAATGAATGAATGAAATGAATAAAAATGGCAGACGATGTGTGAATAGATCGGGATGACCTTTTCACTAATATATTCTTTAATGGCCCTGCTATTACTTTCTCTTTTCAACCTGAAAAAAATATGAGATACGCTTAGTAACGGTAAATGATAGTTATACCACGATTAGGGCATTTTCCAGATGCTACTGAAACGTCATCTATTGCAATATCTCCTTTGAAGCTTGGACCAATCACTCCTTCAAAAACAACCTAGAAAAACAGCATCTGTTTACTTCACCTGCACTCGAATGAGTTTCATATGAAGTGCAGTTGTTGCATTTTATACCTATACTGTCTTCAACATTATCTCTGAGATGAAATATAAGCCTGTGTATAACGAAAATGAGAAGACTGTAATCAAGTAGGCGCGGATCCAGCGACTCAGGTGACCGGGCTCAACCTTGAAATTCAGAGGGACCACGCCCTTTTTCATCTTGGGACACAACCATTTCTAAAAAGTTTCTATATCATACCATTTGACGGATAGTCATTTGAAAAGGCAATGTAAGCTAGATGGGCTCTGTCAAGTCTCCACAATCTTTCTCTGAATTCATTAAAACTTGTTATATTTACTTCTATATTAAAAAATATTGACTCTTCCCTTTTTCATGCTGTTATTTGCATTTAAATTCTACCAGAGTTCCATCAGAACGGCTAAAGCACTCTCCATGAATGACTTTCCGATCGCAACCCGGTCAACCCTGTACAGCCTTTATAGGAGTTCAATGGAGTTTCGTATTGCGACCGCGTTCAATTCTGCGAATGAATGGTTGACTGGGCTCAAATTTCCTTCTCGTATGCAACTCAAGAGCCACAGATATTCTATACAGCCACTCGCTGTGCTATTTGATATGGCACAGTTCATAGGTGAAAGCAGTGGCGTAGCTACGATTTGGCAGTGAAGGGGCGAAACCCGGAAAAATTCCGACGAAATTTAGGGATGTTGTTTTGACTGATTATGTCACAATGGTAAGAGCCAAAAATGTCAAAATTGAGTTGTTTACGAAATAAATGGATATGAGGAGTGTGCAGCTCTATTAAAAACAGTTCAAAAAATGTCACCTTCCAGTAGGATCCTTTGTATTTTTCAAATTGCGTTTATATGACAAATATAAAATCACCCACACCACAGGTATAGTGAGATTTCACTTCACGAGAGGTGGGATCTACACAAAGCACTACCTGAGATGTTTTTTCTCATATAAAAACAGGCCCTAAGGTTTAAACTTGAAAAATATATTTGTTGACAAACTTTTTCACGTGTTTAACTTTCCGACAAATTTTCCGACAAGCAGCTGGAAAAGGTTGGTGGGGGGGCAGCCGCCCCCCCTGCCCCCCCTCTAGCTACGCCACTGGGTGAAAGACATTCTGCTCGCCAGTCTTGTATTGTGTTAGGTTAAGAATAGAAGACGACAGATACAAGAGTCTTTATATATTGGCATCCATTCAATTGTAATGAGAGGAAGGAGGGTCTACATCACAAGAATTCGTACTGTGTAGCATTCCATGCTTGAAATAGGATTATAAGAAACTTTGTAGAGACTTGACATAATAATAAGCATCATCACTTAGTATGCAATTTTTAAAACTTTGACCGGGATTTTGAACCCGGTCAGCCCGGTCTAGATCCGCTTCTGCCAAGGCTATGTATCTTTTTGGCATCGATTCTTCTTATTACAGAGAAAGATAAGTTGCATTACTTCAAGCTAAATTGCATAGAAACAAAATGCATGCATGTCTCATTGCCGTTCTGTTTACCCCCGTCTATCATGCGACTTATGGAGTTGCGTAGCATCAGAAAACTAAATTAAAGTTCTGTATGAAGTCTACTTCTGATGCGAAATCACCATTCTTTCCTTAACTCCACTGTTTACCTTGAACCATCTCGAAGAATATAAAGTAAAGCTGAATAACAATGCTCAAAGTTCTTACGACTGAACGTTTCTGGGTCAAAGTTATTTGTCCCATTTCCCATCTGTCACCTTGTTCTCCAATCAAGTTCCAATATGGTGACGTCATATTGTCTTGTAGCGTATTTTTCAAGTAAACGTTCAGTTTTCCAATGTCAGTGCCGTAAAGATGATACCAAAATGTTAAACAACTTCCATCAGTGCCAATTCCCGAGTATTGTTTTGATATTATTGACTTGTGTCCCAATGCACGAGGACTTGAAGACTCAATGTAGAAATAGTAACCTAAAAGACAATATTTAAATGCTCGTTGAGCTTCTGAGCTCTACCAATGTAATATGTAAATTCCTTATCATGTATGCGTATCGAGAAATCTTTCCTGTATCCAGGGGCAAAACTTGGGTACTTCCATTGGGGGGTGTGAGGCATAGTTGCCCTACAAAAGGGCATTGCCCATCAAATTTGACAGGGCGTGTCATGTATAGAAGTCATTAAGACCAGGCCTAAGATAACAAATTTTGACAGGTAAACTTTATTTTAAAAGATGAGTGTGGTCTCCAAAAGTGGGCTTACATGACGTGCTGGAGAGAAACTCAAAGTCAACCAGTGGTTGACAGTTTCCCACTTTTGAGGAGGCGGGTGGGTCAACACCTCAAGAAAGCTAAGACGCATATCATGTAAAACTTACACTGACCAACCTTAAACAACGTCGTGTTGATAGAAGCTAAAATATTTGGGAAGGCTATAGCTAATAAAGCATGCGTATGGAGGGAAAGAAAATTGAGGGTCTGGGGGCTTGCTCCCAAAAAAATTAGAGACCACACCCTCTAGAACGTCGGAAAATGCCCTTCTGCAAAGTAGGATATAAATTGTTTTCCTCCTTGATTTTTATGCTGAGAAAGGAAAGCTGATCTCCTAACCTGCTTCAATCGAATTTTGATGGTGAGGAGCAACATATGAAAAATTGACGCCAAAGTTATGTCGTAGATGACGAACACTTAACTCTGTAGCAAAGATATCCCTTTGAAAAGAAAGGAAGGGAGTATGGGGGCTGCATCCCCAGAAAAATTTTTGAGACCACACCCTTTACTTTGACTTAGAATGCACCTCCCAATACTAGAACAATTAGATATGCCCCATTTTTGAGAGACTCAGTAAATAGGTATGCCCTATTTTTACACTGCATATGACCCCAATAGAAAAAGTAAGCGTTGAAGGACGATCATTTACGTTCCAAGCGCTAAAAATTGTCCGACAAATATACCAGTTGCTAAACAAATTGCCCGACAAATTTTTCAACAGTGGGGAGTTGCTTCACTCCCCATACCCCTAGTAGTTTCTACCCTGCCTGTAGCAATGGCGGTATAGCATCCATGTACACTTTAAGAGAGCCAACAGATGGAAGTCTCTCTGTTCATTTTGAAGCAGAGGTGTGCAAATCTGATCCGAAACCAATCCGAATCCTAATCCGATCCGATCCTATCCGATCGTATTTGTTCGACATTTGGAGCAAAAATTTCTGTTTAATATTGGATCGGATTGGAAAAGTTGTTTCGAAGTGAGATGGGCTCGGGTTGGATGTTGAATATCTCTCTATCTTTTAGAGGGAGCATGCTCTTGAACTGGCTTCCAGATGCCACAAAAGACGCCAACGATACAAAAAGTAATGAAAATAATAAAAATAGTCTGTTGATACTACAGAACTTTACCACAGCACGAAATAGCGGCAACATTATTTTGACATACTAGCTTTCATTATGTCAAAATAATGTTGCCGCTTTTTCGTGCTGTGGGAAAATAATAAAAAGCTGGACGGACTTTATATCCTTTTCTCTCCAGATGCCTAGGCTCAGGGCTGTATAATCTTATCTCTTCTATCATGTTGGATATTGAGGCACAGGGCTGAGCATTTTTATTAGAGGATAATATTACGCCTATAAATATATGCATAAACTATTAAGGCTCAATATAGTTGGAGTACATTAGTTATAAAGCTATTTTTGCTAACATTAAGTAAAAAACATTGGCCAACACTATTTTTCTGCAGGGAAAACTTCCCTAACACGATAGCTACCTTTGGGGATCTGACGTCATAAATGATACTCGTTTTGTCGGAGCACGTCAGGTTTAGTCAATACAAAGGCAGATGACTACTGTTCTGATAGACAAATACGACAAATTAAGAAACATTACTGGTCAAAAAAATTGTTTTCTGGGACAATAATCCTATCAGAAGGACTAATTTTTGTGTGCTGATTCCAAAAATGATACCAGTTTAGTCACAGCATGTTTGGCGTAACCAGTACAAAGCTCCATGATTACAGTTTCCCTGTAGAACAAGTCAATGGGAACCTTGTGACTGATAGTCACTATTAATGCTGTGAAAAGAAAGTTGTGAAGGCCAGAAAATTAAGTAAGTGCATCAGCTATCAAGCTACAGTCCGCGTGTCTAGGTAGTGAAAGAACACTTCATAATCGCAGGCCCCCCAGCATCCAAAATGGGATTTTATTGTACCGGAAGAGGTGTGAAAATAATGTAGACAAAGGTATTATAACGTAGTAGAGTGAAAGACTAGTAGGCTTCCATAATCAATAGTGAAAGGAATCGCAATGGTGGTCGTCATTATAACACTATTATGATGATCAGTAAGATGGCACTTGTAAGGGAGTGGTAATAGCCATGCATTCTTTACCAATATTGCTCACTTAGAGATAAATAGCTAGAAAAAACCAAGCTAGAGCCGTGAAAAAAGAAATTAGAATTGCACAAATCGTAGAGGTATTGGTATCTTGCATCTCGCTTAAGCGTACACAGGACATTGCATTTCTATATGTGTAGATACGCTATAGGCAGGCTTCACTGCATGTATGTATGAATATATGTGTCTATGTATATATGGCCATTTTTATGCGTGGAAATACTGATCTATGTATATTTATATCTATAGATCTATGTGAATATGGATAAATGTGTACATATATACATTGATGCTTTCAATAACTGCACAAAATGTGTGGCATTCATGAAAATTGTGTAAAAAGCGGGACATGTAAAAAGCAGAAAATATAGATGTGATGACAGAAAAACAGTTATGATTTTCAGAATCAGCGTTCTTAATTTTTTTTGACCAGTGTAATTATTATTTTTGGATCTGATTGGATTCAGATTAGACATTTCGGATCGGATAAGATCGGATTCGGATCTGAGAAGTTCAGATCGGATCGTATTTCAAAGATAAACGAATTCTCGGATCAAAAATAAATAAATGCAAATGTATATACAGCTGTGGAAATTCAGAAAAATGTGTTCTTTGTTTTCAACGTGTTAACTGTCAAGTATCTATATACGCTAAAGGTTAAGTTTAAATGCAAAACTTCAGACTAAAAATAAGTGACAAAATTAAATACTCAAAATCAAACATGTACTTTAAATATCAGTACACTTAACTGCTTTATCTCAATCCGATCCGATGCACACCTCTGTATTACAGAAAAGTTACTGGGAAGCGTAAAATAGATCTATAATGTGATCCTTCTGATGATATGACAAATAATTTGTTGCTTGTAATATATTTAAGTTCTTAATTGATTGCTATAGTTTAAATTACCAGTGCTGAGACCGGAGGTGTGGTCAATACTTGGTCCAGTGAATTGAGAGCCCGTGTGTCCTTTGCGCCGCAACCAATTGAAGTGGTCAGTTGAAGTTTGAATAAATCCACATTCATCAGATTCAAAGGTGCATGCTCCTATATCAAATGAGAAAAGCTTTGTTTCACTCATCTATAGAGGTAATGCATGCCTCTCATTTTCTGTATGATTGATATGTTTATAGTGATAAATCTCCTATTTGAGTGGTAAGATATGAGTAGCGCCACTAGGTAAAGGCAATCAAATGCCATCAAAAATTTGAATTAGAGCATTCTTAATTAGAACAATGGGTCATAATATAGCGTTTATCGGTACCTGGCTAATAGTTACACTTCTGTGCCTGTTGGCTAACCTTACACATAGGCCTAATGTAGACTGACAATATAAACGACTCTCTATATCTAACCACTTCGTTACAATAAACACCAAAACTAGTGAAAAATTAAGTCTCATTGTAAGTTTTGTAGTGAATTATTAAATTACCTGGTGGTATTGGTATAGCTGCGATATCTGCAAAAGTTGTTATAAAAATTACCATTGAGCAACTGTACACTTAATTGGGGAACAAAATACATAGTCCTTGAAATGCATGTATGAATGTACGTGGTTTCATTTTCATCTACTCTATCAAATATTTTCTGAGGTACAAGCATCAACTTCAATTGATGATAAAGTTCTACAGAAAGTAATCTTGGTAGCTGTTGAACACATTTAATCTGAAATACTCGGGAGAATGCTTAGCATGATGTAAATAGATATGACTTACCGTACGCAATATAACTTAACAAAAAGCCTCGATAGTTTGCTGACGTATATGTTGACGCTCTTTGGAACCGTATATGAATGTATGTGTATCTTGTTACCAGCAATGCTACATGCGAACATGGGAATCCGCGAATCGTTGTGCTCGTTGCGAATGTAGATGAAGATAAATATGATCCTAAAAAACAAACAGTTTTGCAAGATAAATCTTAGCTGCTATTGGCAACTTCATCCAGGGAGATTATATTCTTGGGGGGGCGTTCTTTCTTGGGAAAACGGTGCAACCTAAGTTTCGAGTCAGACCTAAAGATAGTGCCCTGGAATCATAGAGTTATTAAAGCTAGAGCGCTGACTGGCTAGTTCCTATGATACAAAACAGTGGCCTCGCATGTAAATCCATAATGGCGGCATAGTCAGGCAAACGGCATTGTAATCTACACAGAAGCCAATATGGAAAGTGAAACTTCTGTACGTTACAGATCTGTGCCAAAGGTTTTGAACCAATGCAGGTAATCTGTTACAAAGTATTTGTGTGACGATGGGAGTCAGCAGGCGTAATTACGCTAGCATACAATAAAATCGGGATATCTGTACGCAACATATCTGTGGAATGTAATCAGCTCAAAATCCAGATTGGCAGAGAAAAAGAGTTAATCCGTGTTGCCACTGCCTATTCCATAAAAATTGTAGAATTTTATGGCTTTGGAAATTTTTTAGCAGTCTTTCATGCTTTTATGGAGGAAATTTTAGGGATAATATTCATCGACGAAGTCGCAATGGGTTAAAAGTCAGCACAATTGTTGAAAGGTATTTCTTTTGTTTTCATTCTTGATAGCAAATAGTAAAGCACATTTAAAAAGGTTTTGGCAAAGATTCATCTAGCAGCTAATGCTCTTCATATCAAAGAGCTTTATGAAGTATTAAGTAAGTCTCTGAGTAGTCTATCAATACTATCTCGAGATTGACTTGAACTTAAAACTAAAGGCAGCAACAAATGAGCATTTCTATCCTTATCGTTCTATGTGGAAAAATAGAGCTAAAAATATTAAGTCATCTTACCATTAATGTTATTCATTATAAAACAAGATCTGCTTCGTAAGTATCTGTCTCCTAGAAGGTTTATTTTGTCTCATGATCCGTTCAGTGTAAATCCTGCTGAATCTGTGAAATATGAATTTTATGTACAGTTCCGTGTCAGGCTTTATTAATATCGTTATGTGATCATCACGTAGTCTTGAGTCTAGAAGATGGTGTGCAATGGAGTGTTGTTCTAGTGAGGAGAATGCAGATCCTTTTGTTTCAATGAGGGCTTTCTGTACAATTCTGGTTATGCATGCATCAGTAATTGTTGCCCAGCTCTTTAGCTCTATTCTAGCCAATCTATCAGTGACCTCAACAATTTTAAAGACTGAATTAGATGGAGTAAGAAGGTCACCATATGATTTACATTTGGTTAGTGATGAAGAACTATAACTGGCGGAATTGCTATCAACTGCCTGATAGAGTGATGCAACACATTCCGGACATTTAACTTTCTTTTTTAGTGATTGTGAGATAAAACCACTTATGTAAAACAGAACATCATCCTTCCAGATGGCACTGGAATCCAAAATAGCTTTCAAGCTAACATCAGCACAGAATGAAGAATTCTGAGAAGGGATATTCTCTATGATGTAGTTTGCATTCTTTGATGCCTCTATGTTATTCTTCATCAACAATGCTCTAAGAGCCCAATTCAGCTGCAAACGATTTGGATTGTTATTCCAAACATTTCTGCTTCGAATCTTACTAAAAAACATTTCTAAGGGGTCTTGCGAAAATTTGTATGTCAAAACATACTCAAAAGCAGAATTTTGCCTGGAGAGTAACCTTTCTGCAATTGCGAAAATGGACTGTGCTGATGTGCCAAAGCCAATAATGAATGTTTTCCTGGAACCATCAATGATTTTCTTTCCAGTAGCATCTGTGAGTGTTGTCAAATACTCTATACAGTTCTTTACATAATTCTTTGTGTCTGCAAAATTCTCTGGTGTTAAAGGTGCTTTCATAACTTTTCCAAATTTACTCTTTGAGTTAAATACATCAAATTGATTGTTCATGGTCATGATGAATTCTGTTGATTGTTTGCTGTCCCTAAATTTAGGTTACTTCAGCCCCCTGAGATAATCAATTGTTGCTGCTACTGAGAAACTTAGAGTTTGGGCAGCCACTATAACTTTCATTTTGTGGTTTTGCTACCGAGCATGTTGTGTTATGACCTTATTTCCTAAGTGTAGGATGTCCTTTTTAATGAATTTCATGAAGCTTTGCAATGTAAGACCATTCAATCAAGCTGCCATTGCTATCTTTAAAAACCTTCATATCCCCAAAGGCATTTCTTGCTAACTTGATCATATGACATATGTCTAAAACTATATATATATATATCTTTTGATCTGGTCTTGAAGGATGAGGGAAGCTACCATCAAATTTGGTAAGATCACAGCCTAATTTTTTTGCACATGCAAGATTTTTTGCACACCCATCAAATGTTACAGCATGGACTTTCATTCCTGCTTCTGTCAAGTGGTCGATTCCATTAGTAACAATTTGTGTTAGGACATCAGAGCTCATTTTATTAGTAAGGAAGTAGCCAGTTGGATAGCTCCATGGTTTTCTCATGCCTACTGTAACTTGTGTTTCTACATGGGCCAAAGCTGTCCCATGTGTTGCGGATTCGGTTCTCTTACTCATGCTTTACTTCAGAACACTTTTAGATCAGAACACAAGTGAACTCTTTATTACTGTAAACGATGACTACCAACAACAACTCACAACAACTAACTACTAAAACAGAAACTACAGATACATAAAACAGAAAAGATTGACAGTGGTCAATTAGCCAAAAGCAGTCAATGTTTTAATTAAATGTCACTTCGTGGTGCCTCTCTAATTGTCTCCTACTGTTTGGCATCAGGGGTTCCCATCATGAACCCTACACTACTGCCATTAAAAACAGGGCATTCGGTGCTGCTGAATCTGGCTCTTCTGCCGTGATGGATCCATAATTACAGGTACCTGCAAATTGCTTTTACTTCTCATCCCAGACAGTTTCCTTTTTGATTGCTATTTCATCAAGAAGTAGCACGCAATCATTCTCTGCCTCTTTTACCTTTTCAGATAGAGACTCCAGAATATTGGCTAAAAACCCTGGCTCACATTCAACATTACTGGACCATGCTCTCAAAGTTGATGGGTGTGGTAGATGAAGAGCTTTTCTGGCAAATGTGTATGCCTTGGGGTTATGATATTGTAGAGATATTACACATTGCTTTATTTCCTCTGTATATCGTGAACCTGAGGATGCACCATTATTTTTTCTTTCATTTTGTATGATGCTTAATGTAAGTTCACCAAAATGACTGCTAATACAATTTTCTCCTTCCTGTGATATTAGTTCCAGCTTTTTTAACTTTTTGAGGAGGTTATCTACTTTATTTAAAAATCTTGTATGTTTTTTCTAAGTTGTCTATTTTCTTTTTTTTCTTTGTCAAAGATTTCCTCATTCTGTTGTTTTCTTTACTTAATGATATAGCATAAGAATGGTCAAGGTTTGGTGTTCTCTTAGGAGGGACATAAGAATCTTCCTCAGGTGTAATATCTACAGTCTTTCTTTTCAGTGGCGGTCGTCTTTTCTTATTACTATTTTGCAGATGCTTGGGAAATTTAAAAAGAGATGGCACAGAATCAGGCCTACGCTTTCTTCTTTGACCGTTTACTTGTACAAACAGGCTTGGTGAATATAAAAACAATCTGGGGTGAAATGTTTACTGCACAGAAATGAAGCATTGGTTGGTTTCCAACTCTTTCTCCTGACTGCGATAGTCCATTTTTTTCAAAAAACTCCTTATTTCTCAATGAGAACCTGAGTGACAATAATAATTTGCATTATAGGCAATTTTGTTATGAAACCAATGAAAATGAGTAGCACGTAAATTTTGTCCATATATGTAAAATATACTATTCTTTTTCATTTCTGGACCTTGGAAAATGCACTACTGTAAGTTTTTTAGCCTTTTGGATGCTTCAGCATCTATTTTTTACAAACGGGTATGTTGTGTATTCATTGCACATACCATCAACTTAGGCCTAGAATGGCAGTCCACAAAGAAAGCTATTCAAATTTTATACAAATAGAGAGCTATATACTCTTCCAAAGAAGTGCTAAAATTTTGGTCTCTTTTGAAAATGTCTACTATGGATTTTCTCATACTTAAATGAGTATAATACTCACCGGTGAAATTAAACCACATTGTTGATTTTATCAGTTCCCGGTGTTTTTGTCCATCTGCTTGTGCAATTGTACGTAACACAAGAGGTTGGCATTATATTACTAAGCTATTTACTAGTATACATGCATATCAATTCTATTTCAAATATATTTGTTAAATTGATAATTTTGTAGTGCGAACTCCGTTAGCTGTAGCTTCCGCGTAATCTTCTGCCTGACTACGCTACCATCTGAATATGAATGTGTTGCTTGTAATATTCCGCTTTAGCTATTGTAGAAGGGGAAATACACCGATGATGTAAATATTGAGGAGAAGACAATAGGAGGCAGCAGCGATGCCCGGGGGAACATGGGGGAGCATTTTTAGCCAGCATTAATTTTCTACTTCGTCCTAATTCGACTAGAAAGTATTGAGGTAAGGGACCTCTAGCAAGATGTAATTTTCTATAGGCCTATTGCTCGTTATCATGCTTTCTCCACGTCTTTTATTGATCGTCGTTGTAATGAAACAGTAAGACAGTCATTTCTCTGCGGTGAAATAGGTGTAGCAATCAAAGGGCGTTGTCATTGTAAGGCATGACCAAAACATCTCCCCTAGTCTGCAATGGCTGGCTACGAATACAAACAAAACAAGTTTCTGTGCTAAAAAAGACCCTAGAAGCCATTGTTTTGATTTGGGGGTGATTGATAGCAAGTTCCAAAATTCTAAATATAATATTTCTTTACTATGCTAGAATGCGATCTAAGAGTGATTTCAAACATATAAAATATAAGAGCAACACTTCAATATGTTCAAAAAGTAAGGGCATGATCCCAAAAGATAATCTGAGCACAGTGGTGGTACGTGTTATTGGGCATAAGGGGCACCCTAAATCTCATTTTCAGCAAAAAGTACATAATTGGTATTGTAAAAGGGGTTCGAGTTCCGGTCAGATTTTCAGGGTTGAGGATACAAAGTTCTTGCTTTGGACCAGAACTTTCCTTTACGGTGATAATCGATGACATATCATGCATGTATTAAAACTCCCCGGGGCCCACCATGTTGCTGAACAATTTACAAACAAAATTAGGACAGCTTTCACCGGACGATATTATGTGCTCCTATTTCTTCGTTGTGATTTTGATTACAAAGCAAAAGACGTTTGGAGTCCCTGTGGTATGTAGAATATTCAACTGTACAGCTGCTCAAAGTTCCTTTGACAAATTCGCAGGCGCCATGTCACCGGAATATTTACCATTATCAAATTAAACTATTTACCGAGCCACCATATCTTGTAAAACAGGGTTGTCCCGCTATGTTGTCAGGGGCGGATCTAGACCGTCGCACTGGTCGCAAATGCGAAAGTCAACGCTCAGCTGCAAAATAATATTTTTGATCACTTGAAAAGTTTTTCTAATTTGCACTGTATTGAATCGGCTCTAAGACGGATTTTTCTGTTTGCTTTTAGTAGGTAGGGAATTATATATAAGTGCCTTACATTTTCCTATTCTGTGGAAGAGCTGGTCAGAAAGAGGAGATCCCATATTTGTAATCTTTATACTGGATTGTTAAATCTTACATTTTTTACAGAAGCCCAACAGGGCAACAAAGTAGATAGAGTAAGATGTCTGTGCACAGGATGCTTCTTACCCACTGTCGCACGACTGTCGCACAATTTGCATATGAATTGAGGTAGCCAATCACATTGCTTTTCTGTGCGACCGTATGCTTAAAGGATGCTTTGTAGTGCTGTCGCACACTCTTGAAATTTGATAGATAGATTTTACTAGGTTGCTTAGCACGTGAAAGGCTGCAGAATTCCATTCATATCGCAATCTTTATTATCTTATGATGGACTTACTGGAGAATGTAAAGCACTTTATTGAAGAAGAGAACTACAACGCGTTGGAGGCAATCTACAATACGTCCATTTGGATATAAAGATATGCCCTTTTCCAGATAGAAAAGAGCAGTTGCAATTGCTATTTCAATGCTACCTTCCAATGTATCGATGTTATTGCAGATTTGTAGAGTTTCTCAAGCGTTAACTCTTACATCAGTAGGGGGCAGCCTACCTCCTTGCCCCCTGGCTACGCCTCTGATGTGAATGACCCTTTTGTCAGTTATCAGTTGTCAAATTTGTCATATAGCTTTAGAGTTTACATTAAATTGAAATTGAGAGGTTCGAACCCGCACTACAGCTAGGAAATCACTGTGAAGTCAAAGGAAGCTTTTAAACTCTTTGAAACTTATAAACAGCCAAAAGTTTTTAGAGCATTATGTAAAATTTACTTGTTAGTCAATAAATCTTCTAAAAACGTCAAAATTCTTTAAACAATACAAATACTCAGAAGCCCCAAATTCAAAGCTAAAAAGGCTTTCAGATATGAACAAAATTTAATTCTTAATCCCGTTAATCTCTTTCATCTTTTCCAAGAATGATTTGCCACTCGGAATGACCCATTATCATGGATTGTCAATTTTCTCAATTTTTATCAAATTCAGAGTACACATTATTGAGTAGCAGCAACCCTCACCAACCAAATTTTGTGCTGACCCTAAAATAGGGCTGGCGAATGTTGTGGCAAAGGGACAACTCTTAGAATACATCTACCGTAAGGGGGACACTGGGGAGCGTAGACTGTGACAGATTTTGAGAATTTTCAACTGGAGGGAACATGTTTGATAATGGTGACGACACGCTGCACAACCATTACTTAATCTTCCTATTATTCTAAAAATTGAACTCAAAAAGCAATTCGTGATGTAAGGCAGGAGTGGGTAGGGCAAAAGTTTGCTTGGTTTCATGATATTCTGAGAATGAGGAAGTATGCCAAAATTTGGGTGACTGATTTTTTTTTCTTCTCATATTAGTATCGTTGATCAAAAGGGTTGTGCTTTATAATCCTATTTCATAAATTCAATTGTCACACCCACCACACCCAAAACATCCATACATGGAATTTATGGCTTCCAGTCAGATTTCTGATTGGATCCGCCACTGGATGGCATAGAAATCTATTTCCATTTGATAGTCATAATAGACACTTCAATATATTATTAAACGCCAATAGATAATGGAAATTACCTCTTATTTCGACATAATGATTACAATTCAAGTTGACATCCATCATGGCAATGCGAGTTTCTTTTCCAGTTGCAGTAACGATTTTGTAATAACATGATGAGGAACTGGTGACGTAAGCTCGTGGGTATCCAGATGAGTAAATGTCACCAGTCAATGACGAACTGTATGTGTTGCTAAAAGTGAAATGTTATGTTGTATCGTAAGTATTTGAAAGAGTGTTTGGCTTAACTAAGCGCCCCCCTCACATGAGCGTCTCTTCCTAATTGCCAAAGTTCTCCTTCAGACTAGAAAATGGGAACCCATGCTGAAAATTGTTATCTCTGCAGAGACTCTCTTTCAACTATTTTATGGGAATGAACGAAATGAAGTAAGGAAAGACGAGTACTCACATATACTTTACTTTATTACACTAAGAAAGTTTGGCAATGCAATGTATATTATATTTGCCTGGGTAATGACCTATATTACATAGCTTCAACTTCATACTTTTATGAGCACCTCGGCTTGAATGGGTGCCCGCTTGAATGAGTACCCATCCTGAAAGGACCTCTGCATTGAAGTGCTCAAAAGTAACGATGTATGTGGACGATACTAGTCTAGAACGGGGGTCTCCAGATTGTTTGAGTCTGAGGGCTGCATCACTTTTTAAATAGTAGGTAGGGGGCCTAGTACCGATTCGAGTCCCAAATAAAAAGAATCAAAATAGGGATGCGGGTGCACAGCTAGGAATTTTTGAGAGCAGGGGTCCAATCCATGAAAGGGCACATCAAAACTTTCTAAAAGAGGATACAGTCTGTGAATGTCATTTTTTGAGATCCATTAGTGGAGGAAATACTGTGGGAGGTTTACTAATATCCTTGTTTGAAGACAAATGATTCCTATTGCTACTTCTTATTATGGCAGGGAAGGAAAATAGGGCTGGGGTGAAGCCTCAGAAAAATTTGGAGAATCATGCCTTTTTCATTTTAGGAAAACACCCTTTGTGATATAGAGAGCACTACAAAAATGGCGATTCCGTTCATTGGCTGAAAATGACGAGGATCTAGACGTCCAGGACCCCCAGTTGCGCGCCTGGGTGCTACTTTTAATTGCTTATATTTTCTGTAGACACAGAAGTCTCTGGGTACCTGATGAGCAAGCCTCGATGGTCACATCCGGCCCGGGGCCATAGTTTGGAGATCCCTAGTCTAGAACATTCCAATAGTGACACTAAGGGCATAACCAACGCTATTACCATAAATCTTTGAAAATCCCCCACCTCAAAATAAGCCCCCCTTTGAATACGTCCCATGGGGCCTTATTTGAGAGAAGCAACATTGTAGACTAATATCACAGAATAGTGAATAGGCAGAAGGGAAACTCTGCTCTTTTCAGAGAGCATGCTCATTTACAGTGAGCTGTGATGCCATCAATCAATCAACATGCTTGGCAGGACATAAATTGATGTCATCACTCCATAATCCTCTTAGCATGAACGGGTTAGTGAAGACATGTCTTGTCTTTCCAAGGCTAATTTGCAGATCACAGTTGGGGGTGGGATTGCCCGCGTTTAGCGGGCACCCTTTACAAAGTTGTAGACTAATGTCACAGAATAGTGAATAGGCAGAAAGGAAACTCTGCTCTTTTCAGAGAGCATGGTTTTTTCACGCATGCGTCAATATGGGGTTCGTTGAAATGGGGCCAGTGGTGTACAAGTTGTGGAAAGTCATTGACTTACTGATAGGAATCAATCCAAATTCTCGTAAACAGAAGAGGAAATGAGCAGAATTTTGCAGCTTGCACCCATTTTGCTGCAGATAACTAGACATGAACTGGGATTTTGCATCTAGAAGCTCCAATGGACTGACTTCCGCGACTTTTGAGTCGATAAGTAGGCATCGTTTGTTTACAAGAAATCACTTTCTATTTTGCGATTTTATTACATTCTCCACACACAATATCTTCCATTTTTGTTTAATTGTAGGAATAGGATGCTGAGCACAAGAAGAAAAGTTCTACTTGACATGCTTTTGAATAACTTGAAGGAGAATGTGCTGAATATTTCAGCCATACTTCTTGTTGAATACATTACAATTACCAGAAATTATTTGTCACCATTCAGAGTTGCTATGCCACAGATATGCAAATTTTTAAAATATCAGGATAACAATTCATAGTTAATTTAAGGTAGAATAAGTGCACAATCACGTGTAACTTAAAATTTGATTGTGTAAGTAGCTGGTTGTAGATCTCATGGAAAGGCAGGTTTGATGTTAAACAATTTATGTGCTTTATTATAAAGATGAAATGATAAATTGCAAAAATCTGGTGAGTAATTTCTTGTATGTTTTTGACATGTTGATACATCGCAGCAGATCATTTCTACTCTCAATCAACTTGCACCAGCATAGATAATTTTCTTTCTTTATCACTTACACAAAACAATGATAAGGTAGAATGGGCTTTGAAAACAATAAAAGAGCTCATATTTTAGAACTTCAAAGCTTGCTTTAAAATCAGGCACAGTTCATGCATTTCAATGTCTAGTGCACTTTTATTTTGAACTCTGTTTATCACATCAATGATATTGTTGCAAATTTGTTGAACAGCAGCTCATTATCATTCAAGAGATCCTAACATCTCTTTAGAAAATGGTCTAACCTGTATATTATATCCATCCTTTCAAGGAAAGGCTCCACTCTTATCCTGCAGATGTCAATGTTTTTGTTTTATGTTCAAAGATGAACCATCTCCCAAGGTTCATATATCTTTAAAATGTGTGCTTGTAATATTTTAGATTAAGAGTATTTTGTTCCATGAATGTACTTAGTTCAGATTTTGAATTACTCATCATGGTTAGAAGACCATTGCACAGCTAGAAGCAATTTAATGGTTAATCAGAGTTAGCCAGTTGCAGATTATCCTAGTGAAGCTTCATTTCATTTCAATTCATTCGGGTTTTCATTCAAATCAGGTAGTATGTGGTCACTTCATCTGACATTAAAGAAAAAATATTTCACTTTTTGTTCTTTTCCACATACTTAATTATCCTAATACTCAATGGAACATATTGTGCAAATATAATAGTGAGCTTCATTATAAAGTTTCAGTTTAATAAGATGTAAGAATTTTCTATCAAAAAAGTAAGACTATAGAGAAGAATATTGATCCAATTGAACTTTCAAAAATGACTTTGAGATTATAAGGCCAAATATTTCATCTAGCAATTGCATTGAAATTTTGGTTTATAAAAGGGGCATATGCCCAAATGCAGTAAATTTGAATACCATTGCCTACATAGTAGCTACTAGTGAATACAGAATTGGCACTTTCAGAACAGAAAGTTAGGAACAAGAAGAATCAAATATATACCTAGATCCCTCTATCTATCTTCCAACACACATGTGATAGTGTTCTTATACTTGGGATTCAATAGCAGAAGTTCACAATTGAGATTTTCCATATAAAGGGTTGATTTCTCCCATCTAGTTGTATATACCATGCATTTAAAGCTATATGGTGCATACAGAATGCAAGTATGTGTGGTGTACTCTCATATCATTTTTGCAAGCTATGAAAATTACAGGTGGGACATGGTCTTGAGAATCGGCTTCATCACTTTCAGCACCATCAGCCTTGTGGACCTCGGAAGAAGCTGACCAAACAATTCCACCTACCACAATGCAAATGTGGTATTGCGTGGAGTTTTTCACATGATATATAGCAAAATGCAAAATAAAAGCAGTAAGCTTTTTTAGTTGTAGCCCTGCATATTGGTTGAAATGGCAGCAAAATCGTTGATCTGAATTTTTCCAGTGTGTTCAATAAAAAGAATGTACTATAAACCGAAACACCTTCAATATAACTAGCTTATGATATAGATATTAATTGCTTGCTCAGAAGTAACCTTTGTCGTATGATACATAAGGATTAAAACCACATATCTCAATAAAGGCAGTTTCCACTGCATGCTATATGCTCCACCATTGTGAGATGTCTCGAGATGAAAACGAGTTTAAGTAAGCGCATTCGTAAAATCCGTTCCCCGAAAACAACAAAGGTGCCGACAAGATTTTCCCTTCTGCCTATTCACTATTCTGTGCTAATATGTTCTGTCAAGAAAGTCATCACAATACAATAGCTATAAAGCATTACTTCCTATGATTGAAGAGAAAAAAGCAGAAAGAAAAGCGAGTTTTGTGATGATAATGAGGAAATCATTATTGGCTAACAAATCGCCTTGCAAAATAGCCTTTTTTGCAATATTTAATTTAATTTATTGAGAAAATTGTATTTTTTTACGTCAACCTTTGTGGAAAAGTCCAAACTTTGAAATAAGCTCCCTCGGATAAATCCCCATTCAAAAATTCAATTTTTGCAAATAAACTCCCGGGGGGGGGGCTTATTGGAGGATTTGTGGAACGAGAATTCTTTGCCTAAAAAACGTCAATGCTAATATGTACGGGACACATTTTGCATGATAATATTTCTGCAGAACAACCGAGAGCCAATTTTTTCTCTAGCACTCACTATTAAAACTAAGTTAAAAGTGCAAGCCTTATTCAGCCTTTTGAGGCATCCAAAGCAGAAAATTGTTAAATAGTTAAATACGAAAATTGTTAAATACGAAGTGTGACGAAAACAGTTTTGCATACCGCTGATGCTATGATTTGGAACTCACTGCCAAGTGATTAAAACTCAGCTAATACTTTTCCATCCTTAATAATGAACTTGAAGACCATGCTTGCATAGCGCCAGTGAAGTGGCTTGTGTTACTGTTTGCGATATTTGTTAGTTGATCTTTTTGGTAATTATTGGCTTCGTATGTTCTTAAAATTGTAGGATAATTGTTTAACATGACTCTCATAAATCAATTCTATGGTCTGAAGGGTAACCGTGTATAAAAAATTAGAAATGAAATTCCCTGCAATATAGTGAGCACCTAGACATCCTTTCAGATACTCACGGTATGCTGCGCGCTTTCTTTCGAAAAGAATTGTAAAAGAGGTTGTAAGCGAATGCATTTTATAGAAGCTATATTTATTAAATACTATGTGTTTTACTTTCATTTCATTTTATTGCTTTGGTTAATACATATTTTATATTTGCATAACTTTTTATTTCTATGCTGACATGCAAGATATTCGTCCAAGCCCACATTGTTCTAAGCAAGGGGTCACCAACCTTTCTGGCATTCGGGCCAAAATTACGATATACTAACGTAACCGGAGCTAATGTGCGAAACGTGAAATTAGCAAACAAAAACGACTCCAAAATGCAAGTGCTTTGTAAAAATAGTATTATATTACTATTAATTATAGGCCTTCTTTCCTCAATCACTGGGGCCTGATTGGGTAGTAGCTGGGGCCGGACTTGGTTGGTGACCCCTGGTCTAAACCCTGTTATCACTTTGGCGTTGAAATTATTACTTACATCAAGAAAAGCTATTTGAAGTAGCTATATAACCTGGTCTGAACGCTTATACATAGCTATCATCAAACGCGGACTGGGCAGTCACAAAATATAGTAGGTATTGGAAAGTATTGCATATAACTACAAAATTTACCTGCAAATTTTTAGCGAAATTTATTGACATATAGAAGCAGAATTGATTAAATCTAATGAAATTTAAAGGAACTGAGTGGCTGCGAAAACAAATATTCACTTAAATATCAGATTTTTTGTTGATTCTCATTTGGAGAATACATTACCTTCAACAAATTTTGGACAGCTAAATCTCGGACATTAATTTTCGCACCATTTTTATGATTTCGGACAAATTCAGAAAGAAATTTCGGAAGGAGAAGTACTGACTTTTAGAAAAAAGACAGACAAAACTCCTCTACTGATCGATCCCTATGCTATCACGTGGACTAGAAAAGTGCTATATTGCTTAATTCCAGAAGTTGTTGGTCACGTGACGAAAACATTGTCGCGTATATTATGTTTTTTCATAGAGAAAGGAGGCCGAATGGTGGCTTCAGTTTACGATGCAAAGTAACGACCATCACCCTCTACCGAAAGGTGGGTTAGAGATTTTTCTTGATGTAACCTATTTTGTTGTAGACAATAAACGGCGTTACATGGCAAGACTCATTGAACGAATCAAGGAAAATTATGAGACGCCGAGCATTAGCTATGAAGAAGAGGATTAGCTATAGAGAAGAGGAAATGTAAGTAGACGAATGGCTAGAAATTGAAAAGCTGAGGATTCGTTGAGTATATCGATGGACGATGATAAAAAAGAAGAATAAGAGGATATGCAAACATGAAAACTATATACTAGTGTCGACTCATGCTGGTTGTTCTTGAGTGGTTAATAGTAAGGGGATCAGAAAATCCTAAAACGCTAATATGTGGGGCTTGGAAGAAATAGAGGGGTTGAAAAAATTACCAAAAATGTAATAGAAAATGCAATGACTTCTTGTTACAAAGTAACATATATCAAAGTGACATTCCCAAGTTCACAGTACAAAAGGCTAGGCAATGCAACACATGTGCTCAACCAACGCTTCTCCTCTAAAAGTTGCCTTAGATGAGATCTCACTTTACTAAGTTAATAGACGGGGGTTGAGATAAAAGTGTCCTGGGTGAAAAATATATGAAAAATTACTTAGAGGGGAACGTCTATAGGCTCTGAAGAGTATGCTAAGACCTTTATTTATTTAGAAAACAATTGATTATTTCTTCCGTGCGGGAGATTTATTAGCAAATAAAATTTTCGGTCAATTTAAACTTCAGACGCAAAACATTTCGGACAATTTAATATTCGGACTACCTTTTGTCTGAAAATTAAAACATCCGAAATTTTTTGTAGATAATGTATGTAGAACTTGTACAACTACTTACTAGCAAGTAGACCATGTATAGAATCCCATGTAGCTTGAGAGACGACTTCGTAAACGATATCGAAGATGCAAGTTTGAATTTTGAGTTGATTTGTATCTAATTAGCATCTCTCCACCAATGGAATACATGTATTTCATGTGAATCCCTCCTGTATTACTTGAACAGTATTTGCCAATGCTTCTAAATGTTGTTGTGCTGTAGAGAAAATAGATAACTCGATGTATTGGCTAAAATACTCTAGCAATACTGAAGTGCATTGGCCATAGCAATTGATTCATTGGTGCTCACTTTCTTTCTAAAAATTCATCTGTTCATTAGAGCAGGGGGTAGCTAAAGTGGGTGCTGCGTGAGCACCGAGCCCCTCCAACAGTTAACTTGTCAGCTAATTCTCAATACATCATTAGTGAACATGTATACCGAGCATACCGGTGTGATGGCTCAGTTGGTAGAGCGTCTGCCTCACAATCGGAAGGTCGATGGTTCGAGCCACGGCCGAGTCATAGCAAAGACTTTAAAAACTGCCTTTCTCCCCTGGCGCTGGAGTGGGGAAGCTAAACACGCGGAGCCACCAGTGGACCAGCCCCCCGCCGTAGCCCCCACTGCAATCACAGACGCGTGGCCTATGGCTATAGAAACGGAGATAGACGCCGCCCTATGCTCCATTGGGCGCGAGAAGGACTTTGATTTTTTTTTAAACCGAGCATTAATTTGCTGACTACTTCAATCCTTAGTAGTTTAACATGATCTGTTGCATTTAGTTTCTTACCCTCAATGTTAAGATGTAGTCGTCTATTTTTGTTCATACTGAGGAGCATTAACTGAGATTTTTTTGGATTGACTACCATACCATTGTTCCTAAACCATTCAAGTAGCTTACAGAGGTCGTTCTCCAAGTTAGTCACTATTTCTTGCAGATCATGTCCGCACGAGTATAAGGTATTATCGTCTGCAAAATTGCATATCTCTGAATCTACGTTGATTATGCAGACGTCAATAATGAAGATGTTAAAAAGTAGGGGATCTAGTACCGATCCTTGTGGGACCCCAATTTTTTAAATATTCCTTGCGATGCTTCTACGTGAATCAATTATTACCCTTTGATAGCGGTTATTTAAATAACTATACAACAAACCTAGACTATTTATTTTTAATCCATATGCTGCTAGTTTTGCTATTAGGTAGTCATGAGGCAAACATTCTTATGCTTTGGACAAATCCATTAGGATTGTCCCTGCCAGACCGGATCTATCCAGACATCTTCTCCATTTTTCCAGTAATCTTATCAAAGCATATTGCGTATTATACCAAGCTCATAAAGCACATAAGGGGAATATCACAGCAAACATAGCAATATGAAATGAACTGCCATTGGTGCAAAATGCTATAGAAAATGTTTGGCTGCATAGGCATAAAATTTCTATTATAACATGCATCAACAGAATCTGTTGAGAAGTCTTCAATTTATGAGAAAGAGTTGCTCTCTTTTCAAATAGTTCTCCTTTTCAATCACGTATTGCTCATGTATATAGCTTGTAAAGTATTAGTCTATCAATATTTAAACCTCAATGAGGTCTGTAACCTGTTTTTGAACAAGCCATGTTAGTGGGTTCATCGTTTTTGACTCAATAAGTGGCTTTATATGCCAATTTTTATGGTGCTTTAGCAATTCCTGCTTAATGGAAGTGTAGGATTTCTAAAGCTATTTCAGTCAAGCTAGTAATATATAGCAAACAGGTGTGTTACCACAGCAATCAGTAACCCTTCCATGTTTGCTAGCAACAGCTTCTACTGGACAGTGAATCATAGAAGAGGTAGCAAAGATTCGTGTGACGGGCCTGCAAAGAGAAAAGGTCGAGAAGGCTCACAAAGTACATTATAACTAGAGGAAACTGTCTTAGGGATCAAAAATAGACTACGATATAACCTAAATTACGTAATAAACGAGCAGGCTATAAGCGAAGTATTCTTGTCAGGGTCTGTATGAACCATTTGCTGGGATAGACCACTACGGTACGTTTCTCCGAAGGTAAGTTGTAGATGAGTATGTTATAGTTAGATTATACTGTATTATCCAGTTCACGTTCATCAGAATGGGTATAGCTGCAATTGTATTAAGGCCAAATTGGCTTGTATTGGACTATGAGTCTCCTACCAGCATTAGCATTGAAAGTGAGCAACTCAGTTTTCATCAAAGCGGTAACTAGATCAAGCACGCTGGAGCTGGGGGCCTGGGTCAGGCTGCAGCTCCCTCCCTCACTTTTTTGCTATTTTGCATGATTTCGTACAATACACGGCCTTTCCTATCTATGATAGGATGTATTTTAATATTTAAAAAGGTGTTCTAGAAAACAATAGGCATACTTATAAGCATTTTGAGGGGCTCCATCTTGACCACAATTTCTACATCCAATAGGATCTTGGCGAGTGTCCTCCGCTCTTCGGCTCCGGGGAAGGCCCCCAACTCCCTCACTCACAAAATAAGCAGGTACGTAACGTTATCTATCATATAGTAGTACTTTTGTTGATCAATAAGTTTCGAGTTTTCACTTGTGAAGTTAGAACGTCTAGTCAATTCATCATTAAAGCTCAAAGACTTTACAACAAAGCATCTGGTTATGAACAGACCTGTAATTTTACGACGACCACGGTTTTGAAGCAATATACTCCTATTATGGACTATGGATTATCTAGCCTCGTTCTCGTGCTAACATTCAGTAATCCCCAACATGTTTTTGTTAGCTTTCATATGGATTGCACATATTGCATAAATCTATTCCCTCAAGTATGCCAATATTGGGAGGGGCAATAGTTGGGTTTTGGCCTTAGCCTCGTTTCTGTGCTGACATGGGCAGTTCTTTGGTTCTGTGTAAAAGATTGTTGGGCACTATATCAGATACTGCTGCCCTTTATGTCGATAACACCTTCATGGTTTTATCTTTAAAATGCACAATTTTGGTCATAAACTGCCATACTAACAGGGACGCTGGTGAGTATCTTAGAGTGAGGGGGTGGGGCAAGTGATAGGCCCCCATTGGATGTGGCAGTAGGAGTCAGGGGCAGAGTCCCTTAAAATTGATACCAGGACGCCTGTAGATTGCAAGAAAACCGCCCTTTTGAGCATCAAAGTATATCTTATCTTAGATAGGATAGACTATTTATTGAATGACATCATACACTAGCAGAAAAGTGGCAGCTGCAGTCCCCCAGCCTCCCAGCTCCGGCGTGTCTTATACATGAAAGGTTGCATGCCAAAAAATATCTATCATAGTTGAAATGGGGAAAATGGGGTCTGGGGGCTTGCCCTTAGAAATAATATGTAGAATAACCATGTCAGAACTTCAAAAACTGCCCCTTTACAAAATAGAAGAGTTTTTAATAGTTCAAGAGACTGCTATTAGAAAACCTCAAAACACTTTGTAAGTGCGAAGACCAAGCTGATTAAAAGCATCCAGTATTCTTATCAAAAACCTCTTTATAACTCTCTGTTCTAACAGACGTATGGTCTGGCTCTTTTCTCCGATATCAGATGAAAAATATATCTATTTATTTTCTGTTTCTGGAGGCAACTGCTCCAAAACCCTTTCTAATTGCTTGATTTATTGCTTACTGGTGGGGCAGGAAAAGAGCCTACTGGTGCAAATACCCCACTAGTGACAATGTTGAAAGAGTCTCTGTTTTGTTTTGAAGATGAAGTTTTTTCTATGATGTTTCCATGAACCTAGTTTGCATTTTTCTTGTTCAAAGAATATAAAAGTTGACATTTTATGTGCTGTGAAGTCCAAAAATTCTACTCTGCCAGAACACTGTTAAATGACTTGATTTAACAGGGTTTGACGCATAAACAGATCACTAATTCAAACAGCAACCAATAAAACCAAGATACAATGAAGCTACAATTTAACATAAACTCAACTTTCACAAGAGCAAACGATTCTTCGAAGCGGAATTTCAACTGCAACCAATACCACTAAAACTCACAACGACCTGACAAACTGCACTCAAACTCACGGCGATTGAACATAGACTCACGACGAGTTTTACTTACAGACACACAACACACCAACATGTATATGTTACCTATTTCACAACAGACAACAGGACGATTACAACATGCAATGAACAATCACAAGAAGAATAGACAACACCTAAGGGCTAATAATGAGACAATGTGGGAACACCATGACATGACGTAAAAATGAAATGCAGTGCATGAAACAACATTTTAGTCCACATTACGAAATCAAAATAACAGAAAGAACATTATTGGGCACTTTTTAGGATGGCACAAAACCATTTGAAGTTTTTGACGTCATACCAGAACTTAATCTCACTACAGACATATACCGACGAGCATGCGCAAAACTGAAATGCTAGACGTCAAAAAAGCTTAGGTGACTTTGAGCTGTCTTATAAAGTGCCTTCCTTGTGAGAGGCATTGGAACAAGAACAACAGCATATACTCTTTCGAAAATGTTTGAAGCATAGATATGATAAAGTAGCAAATTGAGACTGCTACATTCGAACTCTATTGTTCATCATACATAACAAATTCAATCGTAACTTTGAAAATACAGTAAATATTCAGAAAACGTCCAATACGTAGAAAGATTTTGGTTGCAAACCTAGTGGAAATTCTCTGGATATTGATTTTTCTGAAAATTTTTTCCATATTTCTTATAGATATTTTGTCATAAAAAATGGTAGGTTGATATTAAAACCTAAATGTTGGACAACGATAATGTCAATACATGTTGCATTGTGCAATCTCTAATTGCTTCACAGATGGCACGAGTATGGCTCTGATTATCGAAACGCAATACAGAAACAACTCTGCAAACAAGAGCATAGGAAAATAAGAACCTGCAGGCTGATGCTTTGGAAAAATACATACAAAAAAATAAGAACCAAAAACAGCCTCATTTCTTTCCATGTTCTTATGGGGTGGTACAGTATATTACATAAAACATGAAATTTTCAAATTCGCAATTTCAGAGCAAATGCAAGTTACTTCACTTTTGTTATTTTGCATCAAATTGATCCTTTACAAACGGAAATTCAGTTAAATCACCCATAAATCTGTTTACAATTGTTCTATTAAAAATAGTTCTCATTTCCCTTGCGACAAGAACCTCGCCCCCCTGAAAGTATTACTTTTATATGAAACAAGCCAGCATATCATTTAGAGAAGTGGTTCTTGTTTGCAGGGTTTTACTGTAGCTTAAAAGTTTCCCGATGCACAGAAAGTTGCTCAACAAGCTAGAAGTTGCTAAAGAACAAGTCTAAAGCTGCTGAAAATTGCTGTGCAACTTGTGGATCCCTGGAGATAATTCAGGATGGATGGGGCCCCATTGAACATCCTGGATATTGAAACCCCATTCAACAGATTCTGCAGGCCCCAGTTTTAAAGCACCAACGCCTTAGCTTAATTCTTTAGTTATAGTTACAAAAGTTTCTTAAATTTTATTTTGTCAAGTATTGGTGTGCTAATAACTCGAATTTTTGTACCAAACCAACTTCATCATATTTTCCTCTCTCATTCACAACTGTTGGTTATAAGATGTGCTAATGTGGCTACGAAATAGATAACCTGGTGAATCTACCAGCCATTTGTTGCACAGTATCCCTTTATATCTCATGATACAACAAAATCAAAATTTTTATTTCAATCCAAGCTAAAATTCCTGACCCCGAAAATATTCTTGATAATCCTAGTTTCTAGAATCTGGGATTCAAAATTCCCAGATGGCAACCTTAGCTTGATGAGACAGCAACCAGCTTTGATATCCTCTTACCGCGCATGTCCATTCATGCCACAACTCGTCTTCTGATCGATATATCCGAACCTTCCGCAAGGTTCTGCATCGAAAGAGAAATCTAACAATCGTTGGGGACAGAATAGCATCATAACTCCCTTGTTCTTAAGACCAAACTCCATTAAAACCTCCCAAAAAGGCTTAAATTCCCTAACCATTAGCTATCATCAAAAACGGCGAAACTGTTGCTTTCAATTTAAGGAACTGTGAAACCGTCCGAAAAAGGCTAAAAACCGCCAACTGCCAATCCCTACAAGCCCCCCAATTAGGCTTTAAACCCCACCAGAAGCTGTTTAAAATTAATGAGATTGCGAAAGAGGTATTTCACTTACTCTTTGACGAAAACTTCCACATAATCAGGTTGGCAATTAGGCATTTTCCCTTGAACAGAAAACGTCATCCAATAGACTTCCAAGTAATACGATGAGGCTGTGTATGCTGAACTTGGTGTCAGTCTCCAAATAACATCTCCATTGTTCATAGACGATGTCTTTGATATATACTGTGATGACGTTGTTGCTGAGTAGTCTGTAGCAGTTAGCATTAACCCATCCTGTAGTAAGGTAGAGAGGATAAGCACGAAAAGCGTCGTTTGCACCATCTTATCTAGTTCATCCAACTCCAATGCTAAGTACGAGGTTTGAAGACGCCTGGATGCTTTAATTTGCGATCAAGCACTATTGCACTCTGAGCTAAAGCAAGAGTTGTAATCCAACAATCTTCTCTAACTATCGTGTTAAAAAGCAAACTTTATGAACCAACTTGATTTATCTCAAATTTTGCTTTTTAAAACATCTTTCCATGAATTATACAACTCCCTAATGAGCTCTTTTTTCCTATAAGACCCTTATGAGCCCTTTTTTCCTACAAGACCCTAATGAGCCCCTTTTTCCTACAAGAAACGGTTGATTTCTAGTTACAAATGCGGTATGAAAGTGACTATTGTCTTATGCTAAATACATAAAAAATCCGGTTTCTCACAGGATTGAAGTCGCTCTGGTATAGCTAGCTAGGTTTAATTTTGGATAGTGGTGTAAGAGCTGGAGTTGGTTTTAATCTCTATTTTGTTAACATTTACCATATTCACCATATCTTTTTGTACAAGCAGAGACCACATACATTGTTCCTTACTAGCAACAAATACAAAATTAATACTGCTACAAATAACAATTAAGAACAACAATTAATAGCACTAATTAATACCGATAATTAACAATAATAGCATGTAGAGATAACGATGATATTACGTGTCTCAGATTAAGGAGGAGATTTCAGCATAGGTAGCCTAATCGAGAGAAAGCCCCACACCCTCAATAATAACTCTTGACCGTTTTCATTGAAGTAATTGACTTTTTTTGAAGAAAAGAACACAATAAGAAAGGATAGATTGGTCAATAACATAAGGTTTAAGCTTAGTTCTAAATAGTGAATTTGGTTGTGAAACGCAAATGTGGATAGGGACATTGTTCCATATGATGATCCATGGTAGTTTAATGAACGAAAGTCATACATAATTGTGTTCCTATGTTTCTCATATCGATCGCCTCTTTCTACCTAGCGAGTTTCGTAGCCATGTACGTTAGAGCAATATATAAAGTAATCTTGAAAGCATGATGCGGTTAGATTCTTAGTAGCTTTGTAGACAAAAAACAGAATTTTTGATTTGAAAACGATCATCTAGCTTCAACAGTTTAGCCAATTTAAATATGGGGTTACATTGAGTATGAAGACGTTCAAAAATTATGCATTTTACTACTTTCTTCTGGATACGAAACAATGCTAGTGTGTAAGATTCGCATGCAAGACCCCACGCAAACAAACCGTAACTGAGAAAGGAAGAGAAAAGAGACTGGTATAGGGGCACTAAAATTTCTTTTGAGAGCTGGTATCTAATTTTGAAGAAAATTCCAGATATTTTACATAGCGTTTTGTTAAGTTCTATCCCTATTGTGCTTTATATCTATCATTTCGTTGAGGTCTGTCACTGTTACTCAAAGCATTGCTCTTTCCATAATTCTTTACGCTACTTCTAACCTTTCCTCGTGGTTATTACTTTCATTCAAACCATAGCCACATGTGCGTATGTTCAAACTTTCAAAACGCCTTTACTACATTGATTTATCCCTGACCAAAGCCGGTTTAGTTTAGCTCGGCCGGAACCGCACCCGGTTTAGTTTAGTTTCATTTACGTGAGGAATTTTGAGGCATTTAAGTGAGGAATGTTAAGGAGAAACCATTTCTTTTATCATGAAGTGGGAAAAACTGATATTACTGCAATTAAAATTTCCTGTTTAGACATGAATGCAGGTGAATTTGCGTAGGAGGATTTTAAAATGAATGCAAGTGAATTTGCGTAAACTGTTTGGAAATAACCGAACCATTCATTTTGTCATTGGGAGACAGATATTTCAGTTAAGCATTTTCACCATATGGCTTGATATAAGAAGTAGAAGGTTCCTAGGAAAAAGCGTCTTTCATTGTACCTACAACTTTAGACTATTGCAGAGCCATTACCCATGCCGCAAAGAGTTTGCAATATTCAACGCAAGACATTCATGATGCAATTAAGTACAATAGTGACCTATTTCATGCTGAAACATCAAAAGCACCGGCGTCGTATCTGGCATTTTATGAAATGGACTAATAGGAAAACGCTTTCCATGTTTTAGGCAGCCAGCTTGTGCAAACTTTGTCTAAATACTCATTTCCTCCCAGTTGACTACATTCACATCCTTCTCTAGAGTTGCGTATTCAATGCATCTGCAGTTTGTGATGTTCTGCAATGGAGGCACAAAAGCATAGGTCAAACTTCATAATGTCGAGTATATAAATATGTATTGCATAATGCTCAAATGCACTATTGGTAGGGAAATAAATCTAAACTATTTGAATCACTAGTTTGAAGTTAATAATATTGCACTACCTCAGAGATTCCAACCATTAATGTTCAAAAAGGATGTGCATGGACCGATAAAACTTTTTTACTGAGAAAAACGTATTTCTTTGAATGCTAAGGCCTGAATTTTATTTTACAGCTATTTAGTATCAAACCTTTCTTTAAGATCAAGCAACAATCCTTTATCTCCATATGCACTTCAAATAATGGTAATTCTCAGTAAACAACATAAGTTTAACTGTTAAACAGCAATCAATTTGAAATACATAGCATTTTATACACAGACAATTTGAGTTTTAAATACAAATTAACTTTTAGACATTCTCAGAACCCCAATTCAGTAGATTTATTCTTATGAATGTTGTTAGTAAGTTTCAGAAAGCATACGCCTCTATTACAGACCTTGACGTGAAGAGGATAGGAGGGGTCTGGTTGCTGTATCCCCAGAAAAATTTTGAGGCCACGCCCTTTATTTTGGTTTAGAATGCATCTCCCGGTGCTGGCTGTGATCGTCAGGGAATTTTGATAGTTTGTGACAGCCTTTTGCAATACATAGCGTGTAAATGAAAACATCTTGGCCAGACATCCTTGAATTCACTTTGATTCCAAATTGATTTTCCTTCATACTCTGTTTTATTTACAGATAGGTATGCAATAGGTAATTTAAGGTCATCTCCCATTGGATGCAAATCCCGATTACTCAGTAGCAACGAATATACTTTCACAGAAAAATGCCAGCAGAGTTTGAAACTATATGTTTGCCGAATTTTCGAGGTTTGAAGCTTTGCAGAAAAAAGTACCTAAAAGTCCAAAGGTGCTCTGCTCTAGACCATTTATTTCATCGCATCTGTGTCATATATTCCTATTTTTCCCTTTATGTCATCTCTAACCCATTGGTTTTGCTAATATGCCAGTCAGCGATCTTTCCATATTTCTTTACGTTACTGTTAACCTATCTCCGTGTCTATTGTTTTCATTCCAACATTCAAAACACCCTGACTTGTATGCCAAATCCCTGGACGAAGCCTTGTTAAACAATACCGGTTTAATTTAATGTAATGCACGTGAATATTGTGAAACTAATTGCTTTGTCATGAACTAGGAAAAAGTAGAATTAGTATAATTAGTTTAGAGAAGGAATGCACTTTATTTTGTATGTGTGCATTGTACGAGGGAGGCAAATGGACTGATTGATTTAATTGTCAAAATAGCCTACCTATTCAAATCCACATTATTGTTGTTTTGCAAGGAAGGAATGGATTTGAATGTTCTTATTTCAAGCTAAAAATTTTCCCAGGGCGTGGCGGAATATACCCAAGGTGAAAAACAACATGTAGCTAGTTGAGCCTTGGGGTGGAATTGATAAATGAAGCAGATTTGGGGGTACCGATGCCTTCGCTCCCCTCAGCTTCGTGACTACGCAATGATTATAACTATAGCATCATCGTTCCCCATTTCGCCTCCACTGGGGGCCTAGGACTGACCCTGGAGTCAGCTTTCGCCTGTCATTTGTTTAAAAGAGGTTATTGAGTCGGCTGCACTAAATCCACTCTGTTTTCCTAACAGTTACTGGGCAGAGCTGTGGCGTGAGCCATCGAGCTTGCTCTTCACTGAAAGGGTCTGGTTAGAAATTTGCCACAGGTCATCAACATCTGCCCTACTTCTGAATTTCTGCGACATAAATCACTATCAACTTAAGAGCGGTTGTCTCTCTGTGCCCGCTTACCACCACATGGAGGTCTCCAACCATGGAAATTTTTTTATATCGTACTGCTGTTTCCACCTAACTTCCATATGCTTTTGATGCTTTTTATTGGTTTTGCAATTCAAGTTACTCGCCATGCAGTAAATTACAAGGTCTGGGTGGTCGGCTACTCCACTTAGGCCCATTAAGCAAAACGGTGTCTGAAAAGGCAATGTAAAATAATCACAAAAGTAAATATTTCCTCTGTTTTCGTTTGTTTTGATCTTCTTTTTTGTCAAGATGAGTCATCTTGTTCATTTGGCACCTAGTGTGGAATTGGAAGACCATAACCAAGCCATCATCATCATCATCATCATCATCATCATCACCATCATCATCATCATCATCATCATCATCATCATCATCATCACCATCACCATCACCATCACCATCACCATCACCATCACCATCACCATCACCATCATCATCATCATCATCATCATCATCATCATCATCGCTTTACTTAACTTGATTTTATATCCAAAAATGAAGGATAGCTAAGTTATACCTAATTTAAGCCTACTTTACAGTATTTACATAAGTCCAAACTTAAAGTTAAAAAGAAGAGGAAAATATATACACAAAGGAAATAATTGCAAATTTAAAATATAAAATTACTATATTAAAAACCCCACCCTTGGGATATACGGTCTCCAGAGCCTACAGTTGCATCTATTTTGTTTTTTCTACTTGCTTTGATAAGTACTACGATCACATACTACTTACTATACATCATACTATCAACTTAATACTACAAGAACGATAGTACGGAATACAAGAAGTCATGACAACTCCTTGGCCATTAACAAGCCATGCCCAATTTGGGAGCCAAATAATGTTTGCGCCCAAATGGCCCTCCCCAAGGATCTTTTCTAGACAAAAATCAGGCCCCGCTTTCAGGTACTGCTTGGACTATTTGATAGTTTTTTAATCTGGCCTCTGCTGACCAAAGGGATGTGGAACTCAAGTTTGCAACAGCCAAAAAGAGGTGGCCGAGTATGATAAGGCCGACACTAAAGCCGACAAATAGATGAAAATCGGATTTAGAAAATTCTTCTTCCATGGCAAACGTTTCCAAGTACAATGGATGCAAAAACGCAAAACCTGAATCACCTGCCTCTACTATATCAGCGATTTTCAACCACTGTGCCGCGGCACAATAGTATGCCTTGAGAGATCTTCAGGTGTGCTGTGAGAAATTATCCAATCCAATGACACTTTTTAGAAACAATGTCGATGTTGCCCCCTCCCCCCCCCGGTATTCACCTAGGCTGCATAGAGAAATGCTCAAAACTGCCCTTTTCAGTCATTTCTGAACTGCCTCTTACGTATTCTAGTTTCCTGGAATATCAAAGCGCATATATTTGACTGATGACGCCAGGTTGAGGGATGAACAATGAAAAAATGTGCATTCTATTATGCACAAGGGCGTTTTAGATGTTTTATAGATGTTTTCAGGGGCAGATTCAGACATTCTCACCATTCTCTCGTTAGAATGTCAGGTGTTCAGCTATGATCATTATTTCTCATCTACTAGGACTACTGTATTAGATTTCCCATTGAATTGCATTGGAATTGCATAGGTAGAAGATAATTTAATTGCATGCTTAACTTGCTCTCTTTCAGACTTCTCACAAAATCCTAAATAATACCGACCCCCGATCTAACAGTGTTCTGATGATGAACTTTTCTCGCCTCTGCAAAGGATTAAGAAGTTTCCTATGATGAAATAGTAAATTCTCTCAGGTTTTAACAGACATTTCCACAGTGGCGGCTCGTGGTATTTTTCGCTGGGGGGGGGCAAGTCTTTGAAACACTGGGTGTGGTCAAAATATCTTAGGGAGCCACACCCAAAAAAATGACATTGGATAGCATTACCTCCAGATTGCAAAATACACTTTTTCTTTTCAAATAAGAGATAAATTATCTGGCTTCAAACTGGAAGTTTTTTAATATTTTGTCGAATACAGCCTGAAAGTTTTCTTAAATATAGAGAATTCTGGTGATAAAAATAACCCAGCTTAGGCAATTATAATTCAAGAAAAGGATGTTCAGGTTTTTTGAGGCATATAATGGATGCTAATTCCACTTTCTTTCTAGTTTTATAAAATATTTACTTACAAAAACAACTCTTTTAAGTTACTGTTTGAAACTTAGCCTGCCTGTTTCTTAACTTTTGCCTACTTTCAGCCTCATGTCTCTTATGGACATGTTTCTCATAAAAATGAATGTAATCAGAAAAATGATAAGACACTTTATTGCTTAAATCTGCTTCAAGAATAACAACCATCAAAAGCTATTATTTTCTCTTCTGCTGTTTAAGGAAATAAT